>JAEQBH010001453.1:1200000-1779097 GCA_016808115.1 Tetrastigma voinierianum
TTTTAATTTTGCTCAAAAATCATGTACTTCAACCAAATTGATAAATCATATATAACAAAATATGATAAGTGAAATACACATTTTTGTAAGCCATTTTCTTTTTACATTGTACAATATATAGATAAATATTTTAATATAATTATATTTTATTATAATGAAGTTTATATTAATATACAATTTTATACTAAACTAAACATTGTAGCTAGTATGATGTCGTACATTGGATGGAGTTGTTAGTTTTTTGTCATACGAAAATGAAATCATTATAGCTATCTAGTGTTCATGTAGATTTCATGGACTTGATGTGAGGGTTTTGATGAAAGGATAAAGTGCAAAGCTTTTACTTGTTTGATAAACTTTCTTATAATTAAAAATATTGATATTCATATAGAATATTTGTACCATTCTTTATAAATTACATGATCTCGTTTTATTGATTTCTTTAATATATAATGAAAATTAATCATTTCTTTAAACTAAAAGATAAACGCATGATAAGGCGTATATATAATATAATCAAAATTATCAAGATATGGAAATGAAGGAATTAAGAAAAAATCAAATATGAGATATTTGAAACAATTACATATCATTCCACCTCAATAATATTTTCCATTGTATAATAGATGAATTGTGAATCTTTGTATAATCTTTAATTCATATTATCTATGAAAACTTTTAACGGCACAACAAATATTAATCTATAATAAGATAAGATATTATAACAAATAACATTTATATTTTCTAAAAATTTAAGTGTTAAAACTAAAAATATAAAATTAAAATTGGGTAAGTATATCTTTGACCCAAAGATTTTATTTTGAAGAAATTTATAGAAGGGGAAAGTGGGGCTTTTGATTTCCCTAATTAGAACCCTAAAGTTTTAAATGGAATTAGGACAAAAAATCACCACGTTAATTTGCTTATATGATGATTGAGCTGTCAGTAATAATATAATGTTAGTTTTGACCTTTAATACCTAAGAAGTTATGACATAGGCTAATTTGAGCTACGAAGAGATAAAGCATGGAGGCCTATTTAGATGAAAAAAAAATGTTTGAGATATAATTGAAAATTTTAATGCAAAAATTAAAAGTAAAATTAAAATATATTTAAAGCTAAAGTTAGCTTTCAATTTTAATAAATTATTATAATTAAAACCTTTTTTTCTTCTATTTATTTTAAAGTAAATATTGAATTATTTAAAAATAAATGTTAATTAAATTATAAAAAGGAAAATAAATGGTAATTTTATTTTTAAAAATATTTTAATTTTAAATTTAGTTTTGATTTTGGAATTTCATTTCAATTTAAAGTCTAAAAAATAAGTAAACTTATAATTAAAATAAAGTTAATATTTACTTTAAAAATAAATGTAAAAAAATATTTAATTTACTAAAATTTTATGAAAATTAAAAGCTAACTTTAGTTTTAGTAATTTTAATTTAGCTTTTCACTTTAATTTAATTTAAATTATAAAAATTAATCTTTAAATGATAAATTAAAAAATAAGTAAATGATTATTTTTAGTTTTAAAACTGAAATTTATTTTTATTTGATGTTAAAATTTAGTTAATCTTTCTTTTAATTAAGTTTTTAAAAAAATATTTCAAGAAGAGAGGGAGGTGAGAGAAAAGAGATGGAGGGAGGAGGGAGTAGGGAGAGAGATGGAGCGTCCTTTGTGTGTGTGTATAAGAGAGAAATTAATTTTTATTACATCAAGTCATCATTATTTGGGAACATTTCTCTCTCTCATACACATGTTTTCAGCTGGTCTCGGGTGTGATTTTGGTAAGACGAATGGCTTAGATAGATAAATTGGTTTTCTTCTTGGAAAATTGAAGACTAATGATTACCTATGTCAAAGCTAGAAAATATAGGAACTATTAAGTTGGAGTACAATGGGAGATATATTTTTAAAATCACGACATTAAAAGATTATAATATTAAATATAAAAGCCTTTACATATACATATTTTAAATCACTATATTAAGAAAAAAAATACACAATAGGTTTATAATACAATATTAAAAGTGTGAAACCTGTCATTAGGACCCCCTTTCAAGTCGCGAGAAGGCAGCTCATTCAAGGCCGTGAGTACGAAGAAAGTAGGGTTAATAGCCTTGAGAAGCATTTTATAAAATATATTATAACAATCTAGTTTTAATACATTTTGGCATGTAAAAGTGTAGAAGAGTTGTACATCAAACTCTTGTAAACTAATTGTATAAAAAAAAATATATTAATAACCCCCGGGGTTTGGGGCGTCACAAAAAGGTCTATGATACAAGAGTAAATAAAATAAATATAAATTCTAATAATAATAAAAAATTATTATTATTATTATTATAATATATTGCATGTGTCTAAGTAAATTGAGAACGCCAATTTTAATTTTGCTCAAAAATCATGTACTTCAACCAAATTGATAAATCATATATAACAAAATGATAAAGTGAAATACACATTTTGTAAGCCATTTTTCTTTTTACATTGTACAATATATAGATAAATATTTTAATATAATTATATTTTATTTATAATGAGTTTATATTAATATACAATAATTTATACTAAACTAAACATTGTAGCTAGTATGATGTCAGGTACATTGGATGGAGTTGTTAGTTTTTGTCATACAAGAAAATGAAATCATTATAGGTATCTAGTGTTCATGTAGATTTCATGAGACTTGATGTGAGGTTTGATGAAAGGATAAGTGCAAGCTTTTACTTGTTTGATAAACTTTCTTATAATTAAATATTGATATTCATATAGAATATTTGTACCATTCTTTATAAATTCATGATCTCGTTTATTTGATTTCTTTAATATATAATGAAAATTGTCCATTTTCTTTAAATTAAAAGATGGCTTGCCTTGATAAGAATTTGTATATATATAATATAATCAAATTATCAAGATATGGAAACAAGGAATTAGAAACATAAATATGAGATATTTGAAACCAATTTACATATCATTCCACCTCAATAATAATGCCATTGTATAATAGATGAATCGTGGATCTTTGTATAATCTTTAATTCATATTATCTACATGAAAGCTTTAACTGGCACAACAAATATTAATCTATAATAAGATAAGATATTATAACAAATAACATTTATATTTTTTCTAAAATTTAAGTGTTAAAACTAAAAGTAAAATTAAAATTGGGTAAAAATTATATCTTTGACCCAAAGATTTTATTTTTGAAGAAATTTATAGAGAAGAAATTAGGGCTTTTGATTTCCCCTAATTAGAACCCCTAAAGTTTTAAATGGAATTAGGACAAAAAATCACCACGTTAGCTTCTTATATGGCGATTGAGCATCCAATGTAATAATATAATGTTAGTTTTGACCTTTAATACTGAGATTATAGTAAATTTAATTTATTTCTGAGATAAAGCATGAAGGCCTATTTAGATGAAAAAAAAAATGTTTGAGATATATAATTGAAAATTTTAAATGTAAAATTAAAAGTAAAATTAAAATATATTTAAAGCTAAGTTAGCTTTCAATTTTAATAAATTATTATAATTAAAACCTTTTTTTCTTCCATTATTTTAAAGTAAATATTAATTATTTAAAAATAAATGTTAATTAAATTATAAAAGGAAAATAAATGGTAATTTTATTTTTTTAAAAATATTTTAATTTTAAATTTAGTTTGATTTTTAGATTTCATTTCAATTTAAAGTCTAAAAAATAAAAGTAAACATAATTAAAATAAGTTAATATTTACTTTAAAAATAAATGTGAAAAAATATTTAATTTACTAAAATTTTTATGAAAATTAAAAGCTAACTTTAGTTTTAGTAATTTTTAATTTAGCTTTTTCACTTTAATTTAATTTAAATTATAAAAATTAATCTTTAAATGATAAATTAAAAAATAAGTAAATGATTATTTTAGTTTTAAAACTGAAATTTATTTTTATTTTGATGTTAAAATTTAGTTAATCTTTCTTTTTAATTAAGTATTTTAAAATATTTCAAGAAAGAGAGGGAGGTGAGAGAAAGAGATGGAGGGAGGGAGTAGGGGGAGAGAGATGGAGGCGTCGCCTGTGTGTGTATGAGAGAAGTAATTTTTGTCTATCAAGTCATCATTATTTAGAACATTTATACTCTCTCATGCACACAATGTTTTCAATGGTCTCAAAGGCTGAAAAGTGATTTTGGTAAGACAATGACACTTGAATCAAATAAGTGGTTTCTTCTTGGAAAATTGAAGACAATGATTACCTATGTCAAAGCTAGAAAATATAGGAACTATTAAGTTAAAATTTACAATGGAATATATTTTTAAAATCACGACATTAAAAGATTATAATATTAAATATAAAAAGCCTTTACATATACATATTTTAAATCACTATATTAAGAAAAATACACAATAGGTTTATAATACAATATTAAAAGTGTGAAACCTGTCGTGGGACCTTTCAAGTCGCGAGAAGGCAGCCCAGTCTTCAAGACACGTGAGTCGAAGAAGGCCGGGTTGTAAGCCTTGAGAAGCATTTTATAAAATATATTATAACAATCTAGTTTTAATATTTTGGCATGTAAAGTGTAGAAAGAGTTGTACATCAAACTCTTGTAAACTAATTGTATAAAAAAAATATATATTAATAACCCCCGGGGTTTGGGGCGTCACAAAAAGGTCTATGATACAAGAGTAAAATAAAATAAATATAAATTCTAATAATAATAAAATTATTATTATTATTATTATAATATATTGCATGTCTAAGAAGTAAATTGAAGCATGGTACAATTTTGCTCAAAATCATACTTCAACCAAGTGATAAATCATATATAACAAAATATGATAAGTAAATACACATTTTGTAAGCCATTTTCTTTTACACATTGTACAATATATATAGATAAATATTTTAATATAATTATATTTTATTATAATGAAGTTTATATTAATATACAATAATTTTATACTAAACTAAACATTGTAGCTAGTATGATGTCCGTACATTGGATGGAGTTGTTAGTTTTTTTGTCATACCAAGAAAATGAAATCATTATAGGTATCTAGTGTTCATGTAGATTTCATGGACTTGATGTGAGGGTTTGATGAAAGGATAAGTGCAGCTTTTGCTTGTTTGATAAAACTTTCTTATAATTAAATATTGATATTCATATAGAATATTTGTACCATTCTTTATAAATTACATGATCTCGTTTATTTGATTTCTTTAATATATAATGAAAATTAATCATTTTCTTTAAATTAAAAAGATGGCGCCTTGATAAGACTGTATATATATAATATAATCAAATTATCAAGATATGGAAACAAGGAATTAAGAAACATCAAATATGAGATATTTCAGAAACCCAATTACATATCATTCCACCTCAATAATATTTTCCATTGTATAATAGATGAATCGTGGATCTTTGTATAATCTTTAATTCATATTATCTACATGAAAGCTTTAACTGGCACAACAAATATTAATCTATAATAAGATAAGATATTATAACAAATAACATTTATATTTTTTCTAAAATTTAGTGTTAAAACTAAAAGTAAAATTAAGGAAATTGGGTAAGTATATCTTTGACCCAAAGATTTTATTTTCCCCAGAAGAAATTTATAGAGAAAGAAATTAGAACTTTTGATTTCCCTAATTAGAACCCCTAAAAGTTTTAAATGGAATTAGGACAAAAAATCACCACGTTAACTATATGGCGATTAATTTGTCGATGTAATAATATAATGTTAGTTTTGGCGGCTGTCTGCAAGTTATGGCGTAGGCTAATTTGAGCTACGAGATAAAGCATGAAGGCTATTTAGATGAAAAAAATGTTTGAGATATAGTGAAAATTTTAAGTATAAAAAAATTAAAAGTAAAATTAAATATATTTAAAGCTAAGTTGCTTTCAATTTAATAAATTATTATAATTAAAACCTTTTTTCTTCCATTTATTTTAAAGTAAATATTGAATTATTTAAAAATAAATGTTAATTAAATTGAAAATAAATGTGTTTATTTTTAAAAATATTTTAATTTTAAATTTAGTTTGATTTTAGATTTCATTTCAATTTAAAAGTCTAAAAAATAAAAGTAAACTTATAATTAAAAATAGGTATCTTACTAAAAATAAATGTAAAGAAAAATATTTAATTTACTAAAATTTTTATGAAAATTAAAAAGCTAACTTTAGTTTTAATGTGTAATTTAGCTTTTTCACTTTAATTTAATTTAAATTATAAAAATTAATCTTTAAATGATAAATTAAAAAATAAGTAAATGATTATTTTAGTTTTAAAACTGAAATTGATTTTTATTTTGATGTTAAAATTTAGTTAATCTTTCTTTTTAATTAAGTATTTTAAAATATTTCCAAGAAAGAGAGGAGGTGAAAAGAGATGGAGGGAGGAGTAGGAGAGAGATGAAGCGTCTTTGTGTGTTTGTATGAGAGAGAATTAATTTTGTCACATCAGTCATCATTATTTAGAGACATTTCTCTCTCATACACCGCATGTTTTCCCAAGCTGATGCTCAAGGAGTGAAAAGTGATTTTGACTAAGACAAATGACACTTGAATCAAATAAATTGGTTTTTAACTATGGAAAATTGAAGACAATAGTTACCTATGTCAAAGCTAGAAAATATAGGAACTATTAAGTTGGAGTACAATGGGAGATATATTTTTAAAATCACGACATTAAAAGATTATAATATTAAATATAAAAGCCTTTACATATACATATTTTAAATCACTATATTAAGAAAAATACACAATAGGTTTATAATACAATATTAAAGTGAAACCCCGTCGTGGACCTTTCAAGTCGAGAAGACGGCTCCTTCAAGGCCGTGAGTGAAGAAGGCCGGGTTGTGGCTTAGCCAAGAGGAAGCATTTTATAAAATATATTATAACAATCTAGTTTAATATATTTTTGGCATGTAAAAGTGTAGAAGAGTTGTACATCAAACTCTTGTAAACTAATTGTATAAAAAAATATATTAATAACAGGGGTTTGGGGCGTCACCAAAAAGGTCTATGATACAGAGTAAATAAAATAAATATAAATTCTAATAATAATAAAAATTATTATTATTATTATTATAATATATTGCATGTTTCGTAAATTGAGAACGTAATTTTAATTTTGCTCAAAAATCATGTACTTCAACCAAATTGATAAATCATATACTTAACAAAATATGATAAATTTGATGCACATTTTGTAAGCCATTTTCTTTGATGGCTACAATATATAGATAAATATTTTTAATATAATTATATTACATTATAATGGTTTATATTAATATACAATAATTTTATACTAAACTAAACATTGTAGCTAGTATGATGTCCGTACATTGGATGGAGTTGTTAGTTTTTTGTCATACCAAGAAAATGAAATCATTATAGGTATCTAGTGTTCATGTAGATTTCATGTGGACTTGATGTGAGAGTTTGATGAAGGATAAGTGCAAAGC
Source organism: Tetrastigma voinierianum (assembly GCA_016808115.1). NCBI lineage: Eukaryota > Viridiplantae > Streptophyta > Magnoliopsida > Vitales > Vitaceae > Tetrastigma > Tetrastigma voinierianum. The sequence continues at coordinate 1,207,481 of JAEQBH010001453.1, forward strand.
TTTTACTTGTTTGATAAACTTTCTTATAATTAAATATTGATATTCATATAGAATATTGTACCATTCTTTATAAATTACATGATCTCGTTTTATTTGATTTCTTTAATATATAATGAAAATTAATCATTTTCTTTAAATTAAAAGATGAAACTGCCTTGATAAGACTGTATATATATAATATAATCAAATTATCAAGATATGGAAACAAGGAATTAAGAAACATCAAATATGAGATATTTCAGAAACCCAATTACATAACATTCCACCTCAATAATATTTTCCATTGTATAATAGATGAATCGTGGATCTTTGTATAATCTTTAATTCATATTATCTACATGAAAGCTTTAAACGCTGTAAATATTAATCTATAATAAGATAAGACATTATAACAAATAACATTTATATTTTTCTAAAATTTAAGTGTTAAAACTAAAAGTAAATTAAAATTGGGTAAAAATTATATCTTTGACCCAAGATTTTATTTTGAAGAAATTTATAGAAGAAGAAATTAGGGCTTTGATTTCCCTAAATTATTACTAAAGTTTTAAATGGAATTAGGATGAAAAAATCAAACGTAGCTTCTTATATGTGGTGATTGGTTGTCAATGTAATAATATAATGTTAGTTTTGACCTTTAATACCCTAAAGAAGTTATGACATGGGCTAATTTGAGCTACGAGATAAAGCATGAAGGCCTATTTAGATGAAAAAAAAAATGTTTGAGATATAATTGAAAATTTTAGTATAAAGTAAAAGTAAAGTGGAAATATTTAAAGCTAAAGTTAGCTTTCAATTTTAATAAATTATTATAATTAAAACCTTTTTTCTTCCATTTATTTTAAAGTAAATATTGAATTATTTAAATGTTAATTAAATTCATAAAAGGAAAATAAATGGTAATTTTATTTTAAAAATATTTCATTTTAAATTTAGTTTTGATTTTTTAGATTTCATTTCCAATTTAAAAGTCTTTAAAAAATAAAAGTAAACTTATAATTAAAAAATGAGATTAATATTTACTTTAAAAATAAATGTAAAGAAAATATTTAATTTACTAAATTTTTATGAAAATTAAAAGCTAACTTTAGTTTTAGTAATTTTTAATTTAGCTTTTTCACTTTAATTTAATTTAAATTATAAAAATTAATCTTTAAATGATAAATTAAAAAATAAGTAAATGATTATTTTAGTTTTAAAACTGAAATTTATTTTTATTTTGTTGTTAAAATTTAGTTAATCTTTCTTTTTAATTAAGTATTTTAAAATATTTCAAGAAAAGGGAGGTGAGAGAAAGAGATGGAGGGAGGAGTAGGGGAGAGAGATGGGCGTCGCCTCTGTGTGTTTGTATGAGAGAGAAATTAATTTTTGTCTATCAAGTCATCATTATTTAGAACATTTCTCTCCTCATACACATGTTTCCCAAGCTGGTCTCCAAAAATTTGAAAAGTGATTTTTAGTAAGGCAAATGACCTTGAATCAAATAAATTGGTTTTTCTTCTTGGAAAATTGAAGACAATGATTACCTATGTCAAAGCTAGAAAATATAGGAACTATTAAGTTAAGGTACAATGGGAGATATATTTTTAAAATCACGACATTAAAAGATTATAATATTAAATATAAAAGCCTTTACATATACATATTTTAAATCACTATATTAAGAAAAAAATACACAATAGGTTTATAATACAATATTAAAAGTGTGAAACCCCGTCGTGGGACCCCCCTTTCAGGTCGCGAGAAGACGACGCTCCTTCAAGGCCGTGAGTACGAAGAAGGCCGGGTTGTGGCCTTGAGAAGCATTTTATAAAATATATTCTGTAATCTAGTTTTAATACATTTTGGCATGTAAAAGTGTAGAAGAGTTGTATCAAACTCTTGTAAACTAATTGTATAAAAAAATATATTAATAACCCTGGGGTTTGGGGCGTCATAAAAGGTCTATGATACAAGAGTAAATAAAATAAATATAAATTCTAATAATAAAAATTATTATTATTATTATTATAATATGTGCATGTGTCTAGAAAGTAAATTGAAGCATCAATTTTAATTTTGCTCAAAAAATCATGTACTTCAACCAAATTGATAAATCATATATAACAAAATATGATAAGTGAAATACACATTTTTGTAAGCCATTTTCTTTTTACATTGTACAATATATATATAAATATTTTAATATAATTATATTTTATTATAATGAAGTTTATATTAATATACAATAATTTTATACTAAACTAAACATTGTAGCTAGTATGATGTCATTGCATTTGGATGGAGTTGTTAGTTTTTTTGTCATACCAAAGAAAAATGAAAATCATTATAGCTATCTAGTGTTCATGTAGATTTCTATGGACTTGATGTGAGGGTTTGATGAAAGGATAAGTGCAAGCTTTTCTTGTTTTGATAAACTTTCTTATAATTAAATATTGATATTCATATAGAATATTTGTACCATTCTTTATAAATTACACTTGATCTCGTTTTATTTGATTTCTTTAATATATAATGAAAATTAATCATTTTCTTTAAATTAAAAGATAGAAGCGCCTTGATAAGGCTTTGTATATATATAATATAATCAAATTATCAAGAGGAAATATGGAAACAAGGAATTAGAAACATCAAATATGAGATATTTGAAACGATTACATATCATTCCACCTCAAATAATATTTTCCATTGTATAATAGATGAATCGTGGATCTTTGTATAATCTTTAATTCATATTATCTACATGAAAGCTTTAAGCGGCACAACAATGTTAATCCTATAATAAGATAAGGCATTGCAACAAATAACATTTATATTTTTTCTAAAATTTAAGTGTTAAAACTAAAAGTAAAATTAAAATTGGGTAAAAATTATATCTTTGACCCAAAGATTTTATTTTTGAAGAAATTTATAGAGAAGAAATTAGGGCTTTTGATTTCCCCTAATTAGAACCCACACAAGTTTTAAATGGAATTAGGACAAAAAATCACCACGTTAATTTGCTTATATGTGGCGATTGAATTGTCAATGTAATAATATAATGTTAGTTTTGACCTTTAATATCACGACCCTGACACAGGGCCGTGGCCGTATTAGGAATGGGAGGCATAAAGCCGCTGCGAAACGTAGTAAGCCTACTGAAATACTCATACCACTTATCATCACGCGATCACCTAAATATCACACGAACACATGATATATATATATAAGCGATCAAATAATAAATGTATCGTCGAGGAGAGATAAATCTCGATCCCACATCCTCTCAACAATGCATAAATAATAGAATCTGACTGATTTCGGTACATTTTAATATCAAATACTGCGGTAGCGCCTAGATAGAAATAGACAAAGTTAATAATATCACAACTAATTTACATGTAACCGCCGTGAAGGAAGAGGAATTCGGGTTATCAAGGATGCAAGAGGAGAAAGGGTGACGATTACGAAAAAATAAATTGAGACCGTCAGTCTCGAGAGCGAGTTAACATCATATAATCTACACCACATGTGATGACGGGATACATACATATGAGTCTGATATAATGTATTGAAGAACAAACATAACAATACACTCACATCGTATCACATTACACACATTAAGTTTCCTTATCATACTTAATGCGAAAATTGTGCGTTTTAAAGTGCAGTTATTAATATAAATTCTTCCCTATTATATATATTTATATTTGACCCTAAGTATTTATTTTAGGTCTTAATAATTATTTTATGCATTACTCAATTATATAGATAATTATTTTAATAGTTATATGGCTTAATTTGAGTGTTAAAAATAAAGTAAATACTTAAATATATACTAATTATACCACCAATTAAGTTTAATTTTATTAACTCATTAGAACTGTAATTAGGGACTTAATAATAATGTGAAAATAAAGGGGAAGGATTTAGGGTCAATTTTGGAAATTGCCAATTTGTTTTGGCCGCTCTTCTGTTTATCCTTCCATAGGCCCCCTTCTCTCTTGTGCCCTTAGAGCCACCACCTCTAGTCCGATACGTTCAGGCCCTTGATCTGTTTGTCGGGCCGGAAAAATGACCCGTCAGAAACCTTACCATCTGTAGATTAATACAGCCCTGCCAGTCTGTCGAATCATGCATGAAACTCCTCTCCTCGCCTTATCCTTGGCCCAGATTGTTAAACTCATTCAAATACCTCAGCTGAGCGGCACGGATCTGAGACTCCTCGCCCGAAGCAGGATCCACCCTTGATCGGCGTTCCAGAGATCATTTGCGGTGGAAGAGATTGGAGCTCATCGGAGTTGAGGTGTCGGCGCGATCCAGACCACTCCGTTGGTCCTCGTGACGCGATCACATTTTGGGTCCCTTGAGCTTTGGGCCGGCGTGGATGTCCTTAGAATCAAATTCCGGCAACCTCGGAATTTCAGGCCAGGTCGTGACGGACCTCGGGACGTGCGGGACCAAGCGTTCGTCTGGATTCGGTAGTTCGAAGCGGTGTGATCGATTTCAGCATTGAGCCAGGTAAGAATCTATACCTAAAGCGTGTGGAAAACTCTAATGCGATGTATTTATCCAGATATCGATTTTAATTGACCGATAATGTCGTTGAATATGTCCCTTGTATTTCGGACTACGTTAGTGTACTTGTATTGTGTGATCAGTAGTTAATAAGATCGATTATTGTATATTGCGAGGCTAGGTGGTGATTTGATGGATTGGGGCCAATTGACAATAAAATTGTAGTTGTATGGCCCACGGCTCCGATGTTGATTCTTGTGTATATTGGAAATGTTATTTGGGTTCACGGACTTACATTTCTGGAGTTAAGTCAGTTTTGGGAGTTCTGCCGGATTTCGATGGGAATTTAAATGTGTGCTTTATGTCGGTCTAGCACGTAGATTAATACAGTCGAGTCTGGGTTAAGCTTAAACCTCGATCTACATTGATTATGTCTTTCTGTTACGATTGTCCAAACGGCCTCGCGGGCGGCTGAGGTGTAGAGGCGGCTGGGACGGGTTCTTACATGGAGTTGATATCATATAGTTTATGACACATGCCATGCATTGCATAGCATTTATATGATAGGCTACACCCCGTCATACGACATGATTATTACTATTGGAATTGTATTTATATGGTAATTAAATTATTTAGTTTGTTATGAAATATATACGCATATGGTATTTATGATGATGGATGTGAGTGTGTATTGATAGGTGTGATATTCTTGTGTGCATTGTATTTGGAAATGTTGTAATGGGAACTATAAGCGGGACCGCACCCTACCTAATGGGTTACATCGGGGCCCAGGGTGCGCCTTGGTATTGATCAGATTATGTTATAGGTTTATGGTTATGGTTATAGGTTCTTTGGTTGAGTTTCTCTCGGGATCTTGGGAGTAAGGTCTGGTTGAGCGTTAAAAGCGGCTATAGAGTATGATATGTTAGTTGCTGGAGTTAAGGACCACAGATGCAGTGCGTCTCTCAGCATGCTTGACTATAGTTTATTAGTTAGAACCGATTGGAGTTAAGGATGCTGAGTGAGAGCTTTCTCGGGCGCAGTCACATTGGATTTGAGGAAGGCGTATGACTTGTAGTATTGGTATAGGGTCCTGCTAGAGTTCTCGATTATTACAGTGATTATGTCTTGATGATGAAACGATGTATTATTTGTATACATATGTGAGTGTATTATTATATAGTCTCAATATGATATATATATATATATATATATATATATATACTATACTATATATATATATATATATTATATTGAAATTCTATATGTATAGCACATTTGGTTGTAGAGGTGAGCTGGATTATATGATATTAACTGCTCTGTTGACATCTCAATTTATTTTTCGGTGTTTATGGAGTCCCTCCTTCTCGGACCCTTGTCATGGTCGAATTCTCTTCCTATTCCACGGTTACATGTACTATTATGATATTATTAATCTTTGTCTATTAATCTGGTGTCCTTTACGATTACTTTGGAATATTAGTATGTTTTGTAATTCGAGATGATTACGTTTCATTTTGTGTATGATGTGATTGTATGTGGGATCGAGACTTTATTTCTCCCCATTGAGGTTTGGGCATACGAGCATATATATGTATGTATGTGGATATATCGTCGGGTGATCGTATGATAGTGATAGATATTTCAATAAGGCACTACGGGTTTCGTGGCCTTATGCCTTCCCGACACTGAGTAGGTCATTTGAGGTTGGGGTCGTGACATATCATCACATAATTATCACAAAAATCGAGTCTAGCCGGGACCTTATGCTCAAATCACATAAAGCCCAGTACGGATCTACCAGTTCCGATGTGTTGGCGCCCAGGAGAATGCTCGACGGGGTCATAACTCGGTCGACACTTAATCAGTAAACTATAGCTGGCGCCTGAGAAATGCTCGACGGGGTCATGGCTCGGCCGACTAACATGTATCATATTAATGGCAGGCGCCCAGTGCGCTCGACCGGGGACACCTCAGGCATCCAGAAGTGACGGCTCAACCGGGGAACTCTGTCATAACCATAAACCTATAACATAATCTGATCAATACAGGTGCGCATGCGGTTACGTGCAACCGCGCCAATTGGTATATTCGATGAAATTCTATCGACATTTGGAAACCCTGACACACGAAATTTCACAATCGGCCCTTTACTCGCATCCATTATCATAACAAACTCATATCTACGGATATAATTATAATACATTAATTAACCTATTAATGTATTAACTCTAATATCCATAATAATAATAATAACAATAATATCAATATTTATGATGAAGGGCGCGAAAGCTTGATGTCGATAGTATTACAGTGTTGATGCGGGGATGTGATGTGTTATAAAGTATATGATAATAGCTCACGAAGAATCGGGTCTTAGAGCCGCTTCTACATCTCTGTTTGCCACAGAAAAATAAATTGTCCGGACAATCTAGAATAGAAAGACATAATCAATATCAATATTGAGGTTTAAGCTTAACTCTAGGCTGGGCTGGGCAATTCACGAGGAATAGGCAGATATCGCACATTTAAATTCTAGAAATTCGGAAGAACCTCCCCAAAAACTGGACTTAACTCCTGTAAACAAGTCGAGAACACCTTTAAATACATTTCAATATACACGATGGAAAAAATCAAATATCAGTCGGAACATCTGACTAGATTTTATTGGAAAGCTGATAAATCATCAAATCGACAATTTGTGTCGCAATATACTGCAATCGATCTTATTAACTACTTGGATCATCTGATACAAAGTAACCTAATTCAGCATTAGTCAAAATCGATGGACATATTCAACGTACATGTATTGAACAATTAAAATCGATTATGGGATAATACCACGATTAGAGTTTCCACACGTTTTAGGGTATAGATTCTTTCTGAAGCTCGAGATCTGGCTACGTCCTGCCCAGGCCGAGACCACGGGCAGGAGGCCGAGCGTTCTGTCTGGGCACGCTTCAGAAGTCCGCCGCCGCCGGCGGTGGCGGAGGAAGAGAATTTGAGGGTTCTTAGGGAATTGGGTTCTAAGGACGCACGCGAGTCGAAGCTGAGGACCCCGAAAATGGTCGTTTCGTCGGAGGACCAGGTGCGTAGATCGGCCCGGCAGTCCCCACTCGAAGGCACCATGCAGTTCACCGTGGCGTTGCTGGAAGCGTCGATCAGATCAGATCGCAAGACCCACAGCCAGTCTGTCTGAGCTGATGTCTTGGCGAGACGGGCGGGTAATGGCGCTGCCTTTGAAGCAGCAGAACTCGGCGTGATTAGCGTGGCGAAACATTGATTCAGGCGAGATCGAACAAGGCAAGGCAAGCGTGATCTTACTCGTGTCGGATGGCTTAATCGATGGCCCAGGAGGGTGTCGTATTTGGCGGGGTGGCGAAGCGTGCATGGAGGAGAGAAGGGCTTAGTTGTGAAATACCGACTTTTCTAGAGGGAATACTTTGTATTTAATATAAATAATAACTTTAAATTAATATTTAAATAAATCAAAATAAATATTAAACAAGTATGTAAATACTTTAAGTGCGCAATTACGGGTATTACATTCTCATAAGAAAATTAGATCCTCGAATTTAGAAGATTAAATATGCCTTATCCAACTTTGGAACAAGTATGGGTATGACGTGGCATCTCGCTCGGATTCCCAGTGCACTCTTCGGTCGAGATGATTATGCCATAGGACCCCTTGACCATGAATGACTTTTCGATCGGGTTAATGAACACAGTATCCACGTGCTTCTGAGTCGCTCTCGTCACGATCGTCCTCAGCGATCTACTTCTTGGGCTGTAGCACATCTTGAAGGATCTGGCACATACTTTCTCGACATAGATATGAAAGGCCGGATGAACATTAGGCGAAGAGTGGGTGAAAGCAGCTCGGTCATTAAGCCCCATCCCGACTCTATCCACAATTTCAAATGGCCCACGTAAGCGAGTGCTAGTTCCCTTCTTGCAAATCATCTTGCTTCGCATCGGAAACCCCGAAATACATACTCACCTACACGAAACTCCACATATTCCTCTTGGGGTGCATGGCTCTTATGCGCTGAAAGGTCTCAATAGATCTCGAATAGGAATCTTTTAGTGATTTGGACGGTCGGGACACACTAACTTTCTTTCTGACTTCTTCCCAGTAGCGCGACTACCTTCTATGCATACAAGGGACTATAAGGCGCCATACCTATATACTAGCATGATAGCATTGTATGCGAACTCCACCAAGGTAAATGCAATCCATTGGCCTCCAAAATCCATCACACACATCACCGGCATGTCCTCCCAGCGTCGAATAATCCTCTGGTATCATCAAAATCGAGGTGTTGGCCAATGCTAAAGTCGATCAGTACCAAGCTCCTCTATGAAGTTTCCGCCAAAACCTAGAAGTGAAGCTAGGGCCCTACAGCCGGACCACAATCGAAGCGGGATCCCATGAGACTAACAATCCTATCAATATACACCCTAGCATCTTGGGTGCGGAAAAGTTGTCTTCACGGGTAAAGTGTCTTGAGCTTAAGTCATTCGATCGTATCACCCAGAATGGAATCATACCTACTTAGGAAGTTCGAGTGGCAATCACAAAGTCCATGGTAATATTCTCCATTCCATACGGAATGCTAAATTAGTACAACAACCAGGAATGGCCTTACGTCTCGAGTTTGACTCTTGTAGTCGAACGCGGATCTGAACTAAGTTGCAATATTTGCTTGTTTGCTCCACCAATAGTTACCCTAAGATCATGATACATCTTGGTTGGTAGGATGGAATATAACAAGGCTGTATGATGAGCCTCTTCCATAAAATCTCTTTTCTAAGTCCATCAACATCGGGATGCGCCTGATCAGTCACCCGATCTCAGCGTGCATCTTCCCGATGCAAAATCCACTGCACATCCTGTGAGACCTCATCAATTTTCTTCAGTGTGGGTCTGCATTGGAGTTGTCTTAGTGCATCCCTTGAGCGAGTTTGACTACGAAATGTGCTAAAGTCTCCGGATTCAACACCTCTAGTAGTAAACCACGATCATACAATTCATCTGACTCCTTAGTCAGTGTGGCACTAGCTAACGATAGGCGGGCTGTTGATTTCCTACTCAAACATCTGCCACGCACATTTGCCCAGATTGATCTTAAGATTGTACAATCATAGTCCTTAAGCAACTCGGCCATCTTCTCGTCTCAAATTGGCTCCCTCTATTTGAAAAATATATTTTAATACTTGTGATCAGTGAGTCTCACCGTCTCACCATACGAGGTAATATCTCGGATCTTCAATACGAAATCACGTGGCCGCCATCTCCAAGTCTTTGAGTGGGGTAATTCAGATTCGTGCTTCTTAGGAATTTTGCCCAGGCATAAGCAATCCTAGTCTTTGCATGATACACACCCCAGTCAGGCTGGGCGTCCGCGATGCATATGCCTCCTGTACGGAAGGTAATGCTAACCTGCTGGACGAAGTCCGTGAAACAGTAGCCGACCACGAAAACTCGCCTCCGCAAGCCTCTTGTCACTGAAACCTCACATTCTTAGGTTAACCGTGTCAGAGTCTGTGATCTTCGAAAAATCTGTGCAAGCGGCGATAATAACCCGGTAAACCGAGCAGACCTCTCGATCAGTGGTTGGTCTACGCGATCCATCACGCCTCTATCTTCTTAGGATCCACTTGAATACCTTCCCTCGATACTACATGTCACAGAGAGCTTTACACTATCCCAGCCAAAATTCACACTTGGAGAATTTGGCATATAGTCTTTGCTCCCTCGGTGCGATACACTATCCTTTAAATGCTCTACATGTTCTCATCACTCAGAGAATATACTAAGATATCCATCCAATGAACCTGATTACAAAGCGATCCGGGAAGGGGTTTGAACATACGTTCATGAATATAAAGGCTGCGGATTAGTGAGTCGAGACATCAACGGAACTCATCAATGGAGTCGTACCTCGTCACGAATCGTCTTCGGAACATCCTCATGTCTTATTCTGTTGATGATATCACGACCGTGGTCGATCTTAGAAAAACATGATGCACCACGAAGGCTGATCAAACCGATCATCTATTCGGGGCGGATATTTATTACGTATTGTCGCCTTGTTCGGTATACATGTAGTCTATCCATAGTGCGAACCATGCTCACTGCCTGATGCTTACGAGGCACCCGGGGGAGAAATCTGGGCTGACAAAACCTTTGTCTAACAAATCCTATGCTGCTCGCCCGACTCCCTTCAGCTGCGAGTGCCATCCTATAAGGTGGCAAGGAGATAGAAGATGTGTGCCGATGCAAACATCGATGCAAAATTCTATCTCACGTCGGGTGGCGACCACACAGTGATTCTCTGCAGGAAAACATCGAAATTCCTGACAATAGGGACATCATCTTTACCTCTATCCTTTGTAGTGTCCCTCCACGAGAGCCGAGATAACCTTGGCACCCCGTGTATCTACTTTAGTATGTCATTGAAATTAAATTAGAAGGGGGTACGAGTATCTGCTCACCCTGGCTTGAACTCTGAATCCACAGGTCCAGGAAAATCAACTTGTTTCCCTCGGCAATCAGGGTGCAGTGAATCTGGCAACCAATCCATACCCAAAATAACCTCGAAATCCATCACCTTGACAAAATAAGATGCTTGAGAGAAGGTCTACGCCTCTACGAATCGGACCACGATGGAAAGTAAATATACGCCTCTAAAAGGCATCACTCGGAAGGTAGTGAAGGCGATGTGGAGTCTCAAGTACATTTTGGCTAAACACCAAGCCTAAATCACCTACGAAACTCAGGAACCTAAGGAATGTGTGGCACCGGATCTAATAACACCACAGCCTTAGTATAACGGCTAGGAATGGTGCACGATCGACATTTGGCGTACAGTCTGAGTGAGTGTAAAGACTACGGCGACCAAATCCGGTAGTAGGAGCTCGAATCCGACCACAGCCCCTACCGCAAATGCCTCCGGAGCTCTACCACACCTCCATAACCACGGCCTGGCATCCCTTTATCACTGCGCACACTTTGAGAGACTAGGCGTCCCGATGGCAGGCGAGCGACACTGGCGCGAACCACGGGAAAAGATTTCTTTGGTACAGATCTAGGACATGATTTGGCCATGTGGCTGACTCTCTCACACCTAAAACAAGCTCCAGCATATACAGGGCCACGATGCATCAGCCTACATGGGCACATATCTTTGAATCTTCAGAACTAATGACCTCTTGTGCCACAGAGCACGAACTACCTTGCGAACTATAGCCCCAGGCTTTGAAACCCACTGTCGATCAGGTAGCCTCTATAACCCTTACAGTTGCGTCTACCCTTCTTGTAACCCTTGGTCCTGGCCCCATAATTTGTTGGCTGGGCACCGCCATTACTTGTCTGCCATATCTTTGCGTTGCGAGGGCGGTGTACTAGTTTGCTCCTACGTGCGAGGTCTTCTTCTTAGCACCATCCACTAAGATACCATGAAGGCGTAGATCGGAGTCTCCATCTGTCTGCGCTAAATCAAGTGACCTCGGCTTCACTTCTCATTTGTACCAGGATATGAAATGTGGTCCAGGCAGTGATATACTTACTGTCTTCGCAGTCTCATTTGTAACTAACTCGAACAAATTTACTAAGATACATGAACCTGGTGCACTCTGAGGACCTTGCCATCTCTCTTGCTGCTCAAACTGTCTCCGGTACTCTTGCCTCATGGCAAAAGAAATGTAGTTATCTTAGTCTCCACAGTGGGCCCCGTATCATACCCTCTCGAAAGCGGCTTGATGTAAATCCTTGTACGACTCTTGATACTAAATACCGCTTGAGGAGAAACTGCCAATCTCAATGAGTAGTCTATCGGATGCTTTGAGATCAAAATACTCTCTTCTCCGCCAGTCGAAAATCATTGGGTCATGAGATACCCAGTGAATCTGACCTCATTAAACCTGTTGTCTTTAGACGAAGGGAATATGGTGCAGGTCGAACCTGGTCGCTTGGTGACCGTAGCGACTTCTTTGCCGTGATGCTCCGTAAGTTGCTGGAGATTTATCTGCACCCGGTCATGCACGAAATGCCTCCATAATTGGGCTGTGACCTGAGGCACTCTGTGTGCTGAAGCGTGCTGTGGAATGTGCACCGTGGCTCCTCGGCTGTGGTTCCTCGGTAGGTACTGTCCCCAGGCGGTGCAGGGCGCCAGTCTCCTTCCGCCCTCTCCCGGCGGGTGGATCGGTGAGGATACCTCGTCTTGGGCCTCTGGGCCTCGTCCTTAGAAGCTGTGACCTCGTTTCTTTGCCCTGTCTGCTGACATCGGTCTTGCATTTGCATTGACCCTCGATCTCGAGTCTCTATCCCGAAAAGTAAACACAAGACTATCGGATAACACAGACGCCACTAGCGGATGGGCGAGGAAACTAGATGCAATGGTGTGACGGAGCCGGCGAACTCGATCTAGTTCATGATCACGAAACTTAGACTCTAGGCCATAGAAAAATGAACTGCATAATGCGATGACTTTGTCACGACCCGACTGGGTAGTGGCAAACCTTAGGAATGGGGAGGCATAAAGCCATAGAAACAAGTAGTAAGCCTACTTGAAATACTCATACCCTTATCATCATGATCACACAATATCACGAACACGTGATACATATAAGTGATCAAATAATAAATGTAAAGTCGGGGAGAGATAAATCTCGTCCCGCATCTCGACAATACACCTTGAAATAATAAATCTGAGCTGATTTCGGTACATTTTAATATCAATCTTTGCGGGTAGCCTAGATAGAAATAAACCAGGATTAATAATATCATAATAGTACATGTAACCCGCTGGGTGAAGGAAGAGAATTCGAATGGGTTATCAGGAATCCCAGAGAGAGAAGGATGCGATACTGAAAAATAAATTGAGGCGTCAGTCTAGAGAATGAGTTAACATCATATAAATCTCACATCATGACAGCCAGGATACTATGAATTTTAGTACAATATATCATAACCAAACAATATAACAATGCTCATAAGTATCATTTTTGCACATCAAGTTTGCATATCATCACATAATTATCACAAAATCGAGAACTCTAGCGGGACATATACTCCCGATACTATAAAGCCCATGCGGATCTCTCAATTCCCATTATTGCGCCCGGAATGTCAGGCCGGGTTATAGCTCCAGTCGACGCTAATCCGATAAACTCTCGGCGCCCGAAATGCCGACCACGGGGTCATGACTCCGGTAACCCAACATATCATATTCCATAGCCGCCTTCCAGAAGTAACGCTGTTGGGGACCTTTACCTCGGCGTCAGTGGCGTGACGGGGAACTCCTTATCCATGCGCAGCACATAACATAATGCGATCCAATCTCCGTCATAAATTATGATCTGGCCATCAATTGATATAATCAAACTAAAATTCCTATCTCGACGAACTTGACGACATACGAAATTTCACAATCGGCGCTGCTTTTTCGCATCCATTATCATATCAAGCTTCGTATCTGGATATAATTATAACCATTCTGATGCTTTGTTGTGCAGTAACTAATATCCATATATATGTAATAACATCTTATCGTGTGTTGCCCTTGTTGAAGGGGCTGTGTCAACAATCATCAATGGTATTCAATAGGATGACGATGTATTATAAACTATATGATATCGACTCACGAGAAAAGTCGGGTCTTAGAGGCAGCTTCTCGCCTCACAGGCATACGGCATTGGCGTCGAGGATATCTAGAATGAAAAGACATAATCTATCGATGATATTGAGGTTTAAGCTTAACTCTAGACTCGACTAGACAATTCTGCGAGCTAGGCGGAGTATAGAAAACACGTTTAAATTCTACTTAGAAAGTCTATTCCATAAAAGCTGGAACTTGCTCTTTGACAAGTCAGGCTACTGAACTATTGTTTCAATGATGAATGATCTGGATGTGTTTATGGAATTTTGTGCGACTCAGCCGATCGCGTAAAATCAGCGTTGTGCGTGCCGCAATGATCTTGTAACGCGGTTCCATGACGAGGTTACGGAAATTCAACGTGTTAAAAATCGATGAACGCTCTTCAGCGTATTATTGTTCATTAAATGGTTATGAATATTGTTAGACTGCTGCGTACAGGTGCGGATCTTTGCGTTCGATCGACGATTAACAGTAGAACCGGGCGAAACGACGATCGTCACCGACCGCGCCGAAGTCGCCGCGCGTGATGACGCTTGAAATTAACGAAGATGGTCGGAACGCAAATCAACTCTCGGACCGTGATGTTGTAAAAGACCGCCGATGGCGATAAACCACGGCGATCCAGCTCGGCGACTTCCCCGCCGTTCGCCGTAACGTTCTTGAGCGTCGATCAGATGGATCCTTAAGTTTTTTGGGGCGAGGTTAGGATGCGGGGTCGGTTTGGGGCGGAGAGTGGCCCGGAAAATGGCCGGGCTGACGGTGGCGGCAAAGGGGCGGGGAGAGAGAGACTTGCGGGCGTGGTCGTGAGAGACGGCCGGTTGGCGAGATCGAACCGGCCCAGTCGCGGTGGTACACCTTCCGTCGGACGGATCGTGTGGAGGCAGGTGATCGGCGACGGGGGTGGCGCGTGCGTGGAGAGGAGAAGGGCTTGGTTGTGATACTTGACTTTTCTAGAGGGCTCTTTGTGTTTAATAAATAATAACTTTAAATTAATATTTAAATAAATCAAAATAAATATTAAAACAAGTATGTAAATACTTTTTAAGTGCACTTGAAATTTACACGAGGTATTACATTTTAATACCTAAAGTTATGACATAGGCTAATTAAGGCTAAGATAAGCGTGAAGGCTATTTTAGATGAAAAAAAAATGTTTGAGATATAATTGAAAATTTTAAGTAAAAATTAAAAGTAAAAATTAAATATAACAAAAGCTAAAATTAGCTTTCAATTTTAATAAATTATTATAATTGAAAAACCTTTTTTCTTCCATTATTTTAAAGTAAATATTGATTATTTAAAAATAAATGTTAATTAAGTATAAAAGGAAAATAAATGGTAATTTTATTTTTAAAATATTTTAATTTTAAATTTAGTTTACGATTTTAGATTTCATTTCCAATTTAAAAGTCCCAAAAATAAAGTAAACTTGTGGCAATACGAAGCAAAAGTCAGTTAGCTGCAAAATCAATGTGGAATCATAGTGAATGTGGTGGCAGGCATTTCCTCCTGAAAATCGGAAGAGTCTCCTTTGTCGGGGACTCTGCAATCTGAAACTTGTAAACTTTGTGTCTTTGTCGGAAACAATCCAGTATAGCATGCCATACAAATATAATTCATGGGCCATAACGATTACTGTCTGTTTATTTATAGATAGAATATATACCGATAGTTACAAAGAGTTAATATATGCTCTCCTTACAACATATCTTAAAATGAAAAGCATTCTAATACATGTATCTCGTAAGAAAGTAGCATCAGAACTTTCTTCTAGCCTTCAAGCCTCTAAGGCAAGACCTTCTCCTTGCATGCTCCACAATACTGTAAAATAAATAGGGATCCATGACAGGGTGAAGGCTAAAGCTAGGTAGGAGAATCTACCTAAATGGGCATATACCACCTAAGTGCGATTGCAATGTTCCAATTTAAACACACATTCAAGCGAATGCATGATCTACTTAGATAATACGTATTTCGGATCAGAGTCCTCTGACTCTCTCACACTGCTAAGCCCTCATTATGAGAATATTAGTTTTAATAGTGGACAGCCCTCTAGATCTATATATATCAATTAGGCGCTCAAACCGATTGATATATATTATTGTTAATGAATGCCCTCAGATGAATAAATATCAAGCTGATAAGCTCTAAGCCCGGTTGATAAATTATTTGTAGTTTGGACTACCCTCGATCCATTTTTAATATTTTTAGAAACTCTATAGAATAATTTTTCCTCTAGACTCATGTCATGCTAACTCCTAAAAGTCGCAGGATATTGGGTGCATATGAATGCATGTATGTGCCAATCCATGACGATCACAGTGCGTATAAATATATAAACATGCATATATTTACAAAACAACCACTTCACCTATCATGTAAATTAATTAATTCACACATGAGAATTAGCTCACTTGAGTAATGATCATATCTGAGTAATTTAATTTAAATCACTTTCGACCAACATACATTTTCACAAAATATATATATTTTAAGAACAACATTAGGAATAGTGAAACCCTCGTTCTTATTCTAGGAAAATCACAAACACCGGTTCCTTGGTAAGACCCGCAATCCAAGCCATTCGAAGCCCCAAGCATACCAAACAAGCGTTTAACACACCTGAATTAAACAAAGCACACGAAATGACCATGTAGAGGCGACTCACAATTTGCTGTAACTCGAAAGCGCTGTGATTGGTTATATTTGGGATGTCGATCGTCTGACCCATTCAGGCCTGAATCCATTGTATGATTAACTGCAAAGAGACACACAAATTCCCATACCCACATCCGCCATGGGCCGATCCACCCAGTTGCTCCGTTTCCATCTAAAATTTTCTATTAATTCGATCCGATGTTTGGGGCCAGTCGAAACACCCGATGACTCTATCAAACTCAAGCGTTTGAAAAATGCTAAAATGGGAATAAAAACTTGTGGGGGAAAATCCTACCTCGAGGATTTTGAAGAAACTCCTGAAATCCGGTACCGCAGCGTAGCCTTTCGCGTAGAGCATTTCTCCTTCTTGTCCAAAACTGCCAAGCCGGTCGGATCGTCAGCATTTCTAGAGAGAGGGAGACCTTCTCTACCACCTAACCCCCATTCGGCTACTGCATCATTTTGTTCAAAATCACGTTTGCTCCTTTAGTTTAGGTGGAAGACAACCATGTTCACTAATTCGTCTTGTAGTGACTTAAACTTCTACAAATATTAGTTATAATATAGTTTGGTTGAATATTCGTCACTGCCTCGGCCGATCCATTTCATAATTTCTCATGTTATACCACTTATGGTACATGAGTACATGCTATCTATGCCTTTGTTTTGTAATCGATTCTGGCTTTGCGAAGCGCGATGCCTCAGCGATGCCGACTCGGCGTCTCGGAGAAAATTACGAATTTTACGTGCTGACCAGATTTCGCGGGGCGATTCCACGGTCACGATCCGTTTAAATCATCCAAGATCTAGAGAATTAATTACTACGGTTTTCACCGTAATTACAAGGTTATGTCAGGCGCCCTTATTCGAAATTGAAATTTCTCGGGTCTTACATTCTCCTCTCCTTAAAGGAATTTAGGTCGAAATTGACGTCTTTATTTAGCATGCATATGCAGCATGCACTCCATCGTGTAAGCTAGTCGTTAAATCTTGTCTTCATGGCATGCCTTCATCCTAAACAGAAGGGATAGGTGGCCGCATCCAGCGTCCTCGCGCTCCACGTTGACTCCTCCTCCACGGTGCACCGCCATAGCACTCTCCACTGGCCTCACGGTCTTCGTCACGCAAAACTGATCCACGGCTACAAACAATGCACCTGGTCCTTCTCAGGTCCATCGTTATAACCTCGTCATCCCCGATCCTGCACATGTTGGATCGGGTATATATATGGGAGCATGGAGCGTGAAACACCTCGTGGACACACGACATGCTAGTATGCAGTGTGAGGTGCCCATCCTCTTGAGTATTCTCGAGAGGTCAGATAAACCTCGCGATAACTGCGCTAGAACTTTGACCACTCCCTCTTAGGTATCACCTTGACGTGATCCACGGCCTCGAACTCTAAGGTGGCGTGAGCCCTCCTGGCTCTTACAGGGCCACGGCGCGTGAAGGCAGCTATCGTCAAGCTCACCTTCACGGAGGTGTCTCTGATAATCAGGACCGTGATGGATCTCTCTCCCACCTCGGTCCATCCTGCGGTGACCTATGGCTCCAGGCCTGATACCTCATATATGGTGCCGTGCCATTATACTGCTTTGATAACTATTGTTGTAGGCGAATTCCATAAATTAATTAATCCTCTGCCCTTATGATCCGAGGACACATGTTGTGACATGCCCTCTAACACCGTATGTAATCATACACACGTAACCCTACACACAGCCCTTGCTTGTGTGTAGCCTTCAACCTCACGAGGTCGCGATCAGCGTGATCAGTGAATTTGTCAGCTCGATCCATGCCGTACATATCATCTCGTTTCACAGGCCCTTGCCCATTTCAGTGACATCAGAAATTTCAGGTATCAAACCTCGAAAGTCACTTTAGGCTCCTGTATCACTCAACTCTAAGTCTCTTGCGATAACCATGTCCACATGTTTTCATCTCGGGCACATAACTTCTCGACACACTTGAGGCCTCTACATTTCTGTTTGACTATGAGTCTCATTTGGGCGTGATCTAAAGGCAATCGACCCCACACTCACGTGAGTGGTGAATGATATCTGGTACCCTCCCGGAGTCCACCGCAGGCAGAATCGATTTCTCACTCATAATCCCGACTTATCAGATTGACTCACCCATGTATCTGAGGAAGAGCCTCTTATGTTTGAAGCCTGCAAGGCGCGGCACCAAGCCCGAATCCGATGTATCGTGTCGGGTATGACGGCCGGCACAGGTCTCATTCTCGACAACCCAGATGGTTGTCAACTTATCCATGTCAGGCACGACGATCCAACAGCCAACATGTCACCACCCTAAGGTCCCTTTACGCCATTGTGACTACATTGCATCTGGACTTGACCCGCTCTGGCCCTTAAGTATACATATTGTTGGAGTGCTTGTATAGCACCGTGAAACTAGTTCCTCGACCGTGCCCAGGGTGTGGAGGAACGGCTATGTCTATCATGTTCTACGACTAAGCTGGGGTGCATTGTGAAGTCTTAGGATCCCACATCTGCGGGGAAATCCCATCACTCATGCTCAATCCTGGCCTGATCACGAAACTAGTGTAGACGAGTCTTATACTCTTTCACAACTAGGAGAAAATTTGATCCTCTCTCTCTTGTTACCAACACACGTATCAGGAGTGTTCCAAGTATCCTCGATTTCTCTCTCCATGGATTTAGGGTCGTCCGACCATGGAGTCCGTATCCGTGGCGAAATCCTCTGATCCACGCCACACGATGGGCGACTTATTCTTCTGCATCCACTTAATAATACCCGGCCAATCCCGAGGCTTCCATCTCGAAGATTAATTCACGGTCTCTCTGGCGCATCAGCGCCTTAGCCTTCTCTAGGTTGGCGACACTCAGTGCGGCACCGTGTCTTAAAATCTCACCTCGATGGCGAAGCTTCAGACTTGCGAACTTATTTATTCTAGCCAGGTGGTCTCTTAGCAGTGCAAAAACCAATCCTCGTGATATCATGCTCACTCACATTTGGGAGTAGATCAAGGCGTCATCCACGAAGACTCGACAAGCAGTCTAAATAGGGTTTGGAATATCCACATGCGCGGAATCCATAAGATCTGCTTTGGTGCGATTATTGAATCAAAAACTTGCAGTAAGCTCAAAGTGCTATCTGGCATTCAACGCGTCTTGAGATATCATCTCCACAACCTCCCGATTGATGGTAACCGGTGCGAAGGTCTATCATGGAGCCGCTGCTCTCTCAGTGGTGAATAAATCCTTGATCCTTGGTAATAGAGTCTGGGTGCGGATCATAACCTGTTCAAGCTATGCAGCCCTTGTGCCGTCGAAGGGTCTTGCCCCTCTTCTTCGCAATTAAATAAGCGCCCATGGTGAAGTGCCGGTCATCGACCCCTTGTCCGGTGGCTCTTGTAGCTGGAGCGTTTGGGATCTGACAATGGTGCCGTCATAGGGTGGGATGATGGGTGAAATACGGGGTGTAACTCAATCCCAGAGTCTACTACCCTCAGTGGAGATAGTCCAGTAACTCATCCCAGAGCGTTCATAGAAACTGCTTTTCTCGAGGTAGATTCGTCGACCTCTGATCCTTTAGGGTAAGGCTCATGAGTGACCTTGAGCTGCTCTGTTTACTTGGACTGTATCTTTTGTCTGGGTAAATGTATGATTGTTCCCCCACGAAATACCATGCGATTACCATCCTGGCGTATAGGCGGTAACCCTCCTCCGCTCGATCAGATGCGATCCTGTCTTCCTTGACGATCCATCCTCGGGATGACCTCGAACTCGACATGTCCATGATCCTCGGGTCCACTATGGTAAGTGTCCACGTCTCTAACTTCGCAACCTCGGCTGTGTGTCTATTATAAGCCCTAATCCTAGGGGAACTCACATGCAAACCTCCCCACAGGTCTAGAGGGTCCTTGCCCATTTCCACCATATATAGTCCTCGTTCTCTAGCTAGTGATGGCTAGTCCCATTAAAATTAAATGTGGAGGTAATCCTCCGTAGCCTCCCCAACACTTCCTCGATCTTGCATGAACCAATAGTAGGCCACCATGGATCTCTTCCCACAGTGAGATAATAGGAGGATGATTAGTCTAAACCTCACAGGGTTACTAGGATCTCTACATTGCTATATTTAACTGTCTGCGATGAGTGCTCACCACCTCTGGCCTCTGAGGCCCGCTGATCAATCCAGTGGTGGTCGATTATGGGTGGTGCGGCCGGTGCCGTGAGGCAATCCTCTCGTCCTGTTCACTACTGGCATCCATTTATACAATTAACATGGCAACAAGAATCGTTTAGCTTTCATTTCAGTCTAGCTAGTAATGCAGATGTTGATTACTAATAGACTTGACAACCATGAAGCCGAGCCGGATTTCATTTCCCTAGTGTTACAAATTTTGACCACTCAATTCATTTTACTATTTCGTAGGTTCTAAACTTTCTTGTTCCTTGGTATTCAAATCCACAGGTCGCCGATCCCAACCTTAGCATTTACCCTTTTCTATCGCATTTCTGCCATATGTTTTCCTATAACTCTGCAATCCACGATTCAATTGGTTGTTAAAACCCCGTCTGATATCTCTAAGGCATAACCACGGCCCAGAGACACTAATCATACACATAACTTGGAAGATGTATTATGATTAGTTTGCATTTAAAATCTTTGTTTTCAAAAAATTTTATTTTCAAAAAATTTATTTTAAGTACCATTTTAAATTTTATCCATTGCTGATTTTATTTGATTTTATTTCGATTTAATAAATATTATTTTTCAAAAATTTTATTTCTGATAGGCGGTATTCATTTGGTGGCTCGAAACGAGTCAGCGGATCGTGGCGAGTGCAGAGTGCGCCAGCGGTGGCTGGCGCGGGCGCGCCGGCGCTGGTGCTGCGCGTGCGTTGCGCGCCCAGCGTGCGGTGTCGGCGCCAGGCGCTCGGTGCGCCCTGCGTAGCCACTTTGGCGCGGCGCCGCGCGCCCGCGCCGTCGCGGCGCCGCGCCTGGCTGCTTGCTGCCGCTCTGTTCCGCGCCCGCGCTCAGCGCCCGGCGCGCCATGCCCGTCTGCCGAAAACCATCACTCTTAACCATGTATGGCTGTCACCTTTATGTGTACTTCTACCTTGACCACATACGCCATGCACTTCATTAAGTATCTAGCAGTGACAGTAAATGTTCATTCTTTTGTGTTGCAGCCAAAAATAATATCTGGTCATTGATTTTGTATCGTGACCTTTATCAGGCTTATATACCCCTCTGCCTTATGATAAAGCCTTCTACTTTCTATTGTGCAATAAAACTTTAATGTTGCAATACAATTTTATCATTTTCTGCAATACAATTTATCGAGTATTATATCAAATTTAAAACCAAATTTTTTTTGTTTTTATTATAAATGGATTTTTGATTTTTTCTATTATTTCAGGAAGGTGGAAGATCTCTAAAAATCTGAAATCAAAATTTTTTTCATACTCTTTAATACTCAAATAAATTTATAAAAATTATTTAACCCAATTCTTAAATTTTACACCATAAACCTTAGAAAATTATTTTCTATTCATAACTAAAATAAATTTATAAATTTATTTTCCAACACTAGATTTTCATTTTGAAAAATTTTCTTATTTCGAATAAATTTATAAATTTATTTTCTTCTATTACTCTTTAATTAAATAATAAGTTGTCAAAATTTGTTTTTCTTTTCAATTTCCAACTTAGAAATTATTTTCACCATCACCTAATAGATGATAATTTATAAATTTACATTCTTTTCATTCTTTTCAGTTTTGTACATTTGTACAACCAAACATTTTCTACAAATATTTTTCTGCACATCATGTGCTGTCATAGCACACACACCTGCTCATCTTAGATGCTAAACTTGCATATCATTCATGTTATGCATATATTTTTCACACAACACTAATCAATCTCATTACACTACATAGTATGACATACCATTCTACTGATTGCTCCCGATCACTGACACATCAACACTGCATTGATTTTTTCCTAGGTAATCCCGCCTCGCTCAACATGGGCCACCTAGTGGTGATGTTTTCAACAGGCCTGGCTGACCTCATCTCTAGGCTTCACCTACACTCCATCCCAGACCACCCAGTGGTGATGGATGCTAAACCAGGCTCCTAGGTATTCGTATACCCTAGCTCAGTCTGTTGTGTTGCTTGAAGCCGCAGGGGTCAGTTGTTTGCAGCATCGACCATGGATACTGTGATGTCGGGTGACGGAGCATTTTCTACAATCGGGCCCAGGAGTCTCTGGCTGTGCGGGGGCTCTGCTGATCTCTGAAGCTGTATAGGCTGCAGCATAAAATTTTGAGCAGTCCGATATGACAGTATCTTTTAAATGCTGTGGTTATATGTGGTGCTCAATATGTCTGGGCCTGTGGATCAGAATGTATGCCCCATGGTTGCAAGGGTTAGCTATGTTTTACTCTCATCTGACATATATTAAATGAAACATTCTGCTGGCTGTATGCCAAGGCACATGGAAACTGCTTTTCTGTTGACTCTCTAGGGTGACTAGATCTCCTTACATGCTCATGCTGTAAAATAAATGGGGATCCTGCATGGGAGTGAGCTAAAGCTCATTCAGGAGAATCACTATAAGTATGTTTGCTCATACTAGTGGTGTGAGTCTTGATTCGCCTTGCATTCAAAGCGATGCATGATCCTGTGAATGTCTACGACTCAATTTCGGATCAGGAGTCCTCCATGAGACTCTCACATAGCCTATTTCTCGTGTGAGAGTGGCTGGTTTAATAGTGGACAGCCTTAGATGTATATATCAATTGGAGCCTTTCAGAGATTAGTATATATTATTTGTTTAATGGACTACCCTCAGATGAATAAATATCGTTGGGCATCCAGACGGTTGGTAGTGTATTTGGTTTGGACTACCCTCAGATCATTTAATATTTTAGACTACCCTCAGAACCATTTTCCTCTAGACTCATGTCTGTGCACTAACTCCTAAGTGCAGGATATTTCCAGTTTATATAGGTCTTATGTGTGCCAATCCATGATTAAATTCATGTAAATATGTAAACATACATATATTTACAAAACAACCACTTCACACAATCATATCATGTAAATTAATTAATTACACATGAATTAGCTAAATGAAATTGTGATCACCTCGATAGTTTGATTCAATCCTCGACCAACATGTATTTTCACAATATATGTTTTGAAGACACTATTAAGGGAATGAGTGACCTCGTTCTATTCAGGAAAATCCTGAAACAGGTTCTTAGTGAACCCTTGATCTGACCATTCATTGAAAGCATATAAGCAGCGTTTAACACAAATTAAACCAAAGCACACAGACTGCCATAGGGGCAGCTGTGTTTTTTATGTGAAAACCTTTACGTAATTCGGTCATATTTGTTGGGACCGATCAAATACAACACATTCAGGCCTCCAGATCCATTGACACAGTGCACGAGCACACAGTTCAGCACCCATCGCCATGGGATGGGCATGGAGACCGATCTCAATTTTCTATTAGTCGATCCCAGTGGCACGGGACCGATCAAACACCCAGATGACCTCATGTTGAACATTTGAAAAGTATAAAAATGGAGATAAAAACCCAGTAGGGGAGAAAATCCTACCTCAAGGGTTTGAAGGAAAGCTCCCCTGGGAAATCTGATACTTGCAGCAACCTTTTCAGCGTCAGAGAATGTTTCTCCTTCTTGTCAGAAGCACATGTGAGTTGGATCGTCAGCATTTAGAGAAGGAGACCTTCTACACCTATAAACCCATTAAGCTATTGTGAGGCCCCACCCCCTGGCCTCAGACGAGGGTGGTCCCTCAGGCCTATCCCCCTAGCTCACGAGGTTTCTTTAGCCTCAGTGAGCTCGAGCATGGGACAAGTGAGCAGATACCAGTGGTTACACATTCTGGCTGGGCTGGTGGCTGGGTTGGTGGTGGGACACTCGGAAGAATGTTGTCTTTATCAGTCCCAGGTCGACCTGACAACTCTGTGGCATAGAGATCTTTATGGTAGGTTTCCTACTCGTCAGATGAAAGTCACTAAAGGCGCCTTATATCACGGGTCTGCTTACGTGCTCAGACGGAGGTTGTTGTCGATCTGGACTCATCCCCTGGCTCACGGGTTTCTTTCGCCTCAGGTGGGCTGGACCTGGACCGTGAGCTTCGTGCTAGGCCCGGGGTGGATTCGTATCAAGTAGTATCTTAATTTGTGGTGTTTGAAACCGGGGAAGTCAGTTGTTGATCGACCCGGAATACAAGTGGAAGTCGGGTGCGCCACTTTAGAAAATCGGACAGAGTCTGCACATCTGGGGAGCTCTACCAGAATACAAACACATGTAAATAACTTTGCATTTACTGCTCCCAGACAATCCGATAGTAAATTATAATCCATTTTATAGTAAATATGCCTCTTGATACGATATACTCTAACAAAACATATAAGCTATTCTCCAATTATCTCCAATAATTCATAATTTGATTTACTTTTATATAAACATATGTAACATCTGAGTCATGCATGTTTATGTCCAAAGCCATCAAGCGCAAATATGACTATTTACATGATGGTTATCTTGGTGTCTTCTTTTCAGATAAAGGGATCTTGTGGCGGGGTGAGCTAAAGCTATGATGGGAGAATCGCCCTAAGTGGGAACAATACCACCTAAGTCTGGTCTGATATAAAGTAAGCCTTTCAGGTAAATACATGATCTTGAATATACACCTCAGTCACATGCTCCTTTGAGTCTCTTGTTTGTCATACTAAGCCACGTATGAAAATAATCAACAAACAAAACTTTGTTCTTGAATGTACTCTAAAGTGATCGGGTAAAAGTATCAGGACTACCCTCAGGGAGGTGGTGGTTGGTGAGCTTTCCAACCGGTGAGTCATGGTCCTCAAATCTGAGTGATACCATTGGCTACAATCTCCCCATTATTGATTCTACAGGAATATGTCTTCTGAAATCCTTCCAGCCTGTCGTTTTATAAAAATACCTTGTCATGCACTCACACCTAACTCACAAGTTTACCCGGTCATGAAAATCTTATTACTAATGCCATTTTCAAAACCATTTACAATATGACAATGCACATATTTTCAATCAACTACAAAATTGCGTATATTCAATGATATCAACCATCACCCAAATTGACTCCTTGACAAATCATAAATCATCTGTGACATAACACAATTTAATTCCATATGTGATTGTGTCATTGTATATAACACATTAATTTAATGTATTTAACCTAACTAATTTACCACACAGCAGCATATAGTCATTCATTACACATACGATTTGAGGCACCACAACACTTGAATGATTTCTTATCATTTCACACAAACCAGGAATGTTTTTAAGTCCCGAAAGCAGTAAGTGAAGATGTCATGGGCGCCCACTTCCCTACGGTTCCTCTTGGTGACAGATTTCCATTAGTTTACCGGTCTCTAATCACAAAAATAGAATTTATTCATAAATTCTAACCACAGTGACAACCCATGACAGTTTAGGCATTCACGGACAAGCTAAGTCTCCAAAAATTTCACAATTCGGTCCCATGTTTTGGGGCCAGATCCTCTGACCCATTCGGCCTTTCATCTAAATACATGCATTTTGTGCAAAATTTCCTAGATAAAGACCACAACAGCCCCTTTTGGGCGATCACGGAGGTGAGAAAATCTGCAAGAATTTCAAGCAATTGGTTATATTTGGGACCGATCAAAGCTGACCCCTCAAACCTCAAATGCGACATTCAGCGCCAAAATGGAGATAAAGCCTTAGTGGGAAATCCACACTCTGGGTTATTAAAGCTGCTGTAGCGGGGTCCACGCGTAGCACAACAGTAGAGCGTTTCCGTAACTAACAGGTTGAAATCTGACGGTCCGTCCTTATATTTCTAGAGAGAAGGAGAGCGTCTCTCCTGCAGAAAGACTTCCATTTTTGTTCCAGCAGCCACTGCATCTCCCCCAAATGAAAATCACGTTTTTGCTCTTGGTGTTTAAGTGGAGAAAGAAGTATTAAGCTATTTTGGCTTTTAGTCATGAAATCAATCCTCTGAAATGACATGTATGTCCCTCTTTCTGATTTGATTTTGGCACTATCTGACATCGTTTCATCATTTCACACTCTGCAGCCTTGGTACACTTGAGTACATGCTATTTATTGCCTTTAATTTATATCAAAAGCGATTTACGGCACCAGTAAAGTGCCTCGAAAAAACGTGCGACTCATTTGTCTCAGAAAATTACGAAATTTTTACGTACTAACTAGATTTAAAGACGAGTCCAAGTTGCAATCCGTTTGTCATCAAGATCTAGAGAATTAATTGCAGTTTTTAGTAGTACACTTTGTAATCAAAATTACGATTTTTGCCTATTCAGAGAAATTGGAATTTCTGGGTCTTACATTCTCCTGTAAAAAGACGTCCGAGAATTTCGCTCACCTACACATCCAACCATGTATGCCATGTAACCTCGCCTTACTCAAAGGCCGTCTTGGGCCTTACAACCGGTTAGGTCAGTGTGATAACCCAGGTAGTTTGTGTCTGTCCATGTCTAGAAACCGACATCAACAGCCAACATGTCTAACACCCTAAAAAAGGTCCACCACACACCACAAAAAACTTATTCATAACTGATCTTTAGAAAAATTAAAATCTCTACCATTGCAAGGAAAAAATTACTATGTAATACGGCTTTTCTAAAGGCCTCAACCTCTATGTCAAGGCGTGAAGCTTGTATCAGAACCTAAACCTATCACACAAGATGCATTAATGAATGCACTGATGCATCAACTTTAATATCTCAGCTAGTCAGCGGTGCGAGTAGAGACGTCTGCTGCACATATCAAATGTCGGAAGCCTTTGTCAGTGTACCCTTGAGATCTGCCTCCACAGGACAATCTGCCTCCTTATGCCGAGGTTGGCGGCCAATGGTAACACATCATACGCGACCTGACCCAGACTCTCGGCACGCAAATCCTGGCAGGTAGGCCTCGACTCTATGACACGGCCTATGTAGTGATCATGAAGTACTAAGTGCTAGTGTGGCATCCTCGGGCCGATCGTCTGAGCTTCATAGAATATGAAATGGCCCATAGCTGCTCCCACAGCTGGCCCAGGACTGCACCAATCCCAAACATCGTGTAAGACCCGAGAAATTCCAATTTTTGGAATAAGGGCAAAATCGTAATTTCAATTACAAAATTGTAATTTCGGTTAAAAATCCGTAATTAATTCTCTAGATCTCGGATGAAGAAAGCAGTTTATGCGGGTGGAATCGTTTCGTAATCTGTGTAGCGTAAAATTTAGATTTTACGAAGAACTGATCAGAGTCGTTACGTTTTCGGCGTCACGGTTGGTCTTAAAAGCGTTCGTCTTGACGAAGTCACATATATACGTACTCATGTACCATAAGTGGTATGATGAGAAAGTGAAATGGGCCGGCCGAAGTATTATAGAGATATCAATTATGGTAAAAGGGGCCCAGCAAAGGTCATTTTAGAAATTGATTTTAAGAGTGACTAAGGGCGAAATAGCAAATAGTCCTTCATCTTCTTCCATTAAGCCAACCAACCAAAAACGTGGGGAGACAAATTAGGGGAATCCAGTAAAGCTTGCATTTTGGGAGCTTTTTAGAGAGAGAGGGTGCTTCTCTAAAATGCAGGGATAAGCCAGTTGGCGGGCTAGGAACAAAAAGGAGAAATGTTCTACGCGGAATGAGTACGGACTCGGGATCAGAGACTCTTCAAGCTCCTTGATGGCAGGATTTTCTCCCTACTTGAGTTTTACTCACGAATTTAAATGTTTCTTTTAATGTTTCGGTTGAATGAGGTAGTGAGTAGATTTGATCGATCTGGCTTGGGACCGGGTGATAGAATTTTGAAAGAAAATGAAACAGCGAAGTAATTTGCTCACGGATATTAGGGAGCTGTTTGGGTGTGATTAGTGTTGCTCTTTGTGTATTAAATATTGCTTGTATAATTGGTAGGTGTGAGTGGATTGGGTTCTTCTAGAGTGAGCCAGGTGTTTAATGATTTTAGGGAATGATAGAGGTTTATATTCAGAGATAATGTTAAAATATATTTTTTGTAGAAAATATCGTTTGGTCAGTGATTTAAATTAAATTGCTCGCGTTTGATCGTGCTTCAAGTGAGCTAATTTTGATGTGATGAAATGTATAATTGCATAACATGATTGTGTGATTTTATTTATGTGAATATATTAGTGGTTATATATTTGCATGTGATTCATTTGAATTGGGCGGCATACATGCATTGTATGCTGGAACATCCTAGGAGTATAGGAGTTGCAGTGCATGAGATGATCTAGAAACAAGGTTCGGAGGGTAGTCTAAAATGTGTAGTATCGGAGGGTGGTGGAAACTAAATAATATATCAACCGTCGGAGCGGCGAGTTGATATATAAGCGGTAGTCAGCGAAGCGAATAATATATCGTCTGTTCGGAGCGTGATTGATATATATATTCATGAATCCTGAGCAAGTAATATATCAATCGTCGGATGACCCGATTGATATATATACATACGAGGTTGTCCACAAATAAAGCGAATATTCTCATGGGAAGCAGGCGAGGTGTGAGAGGGAAATCGATGAGGACCGGGATCGAGTTGGACTAGCATAGACATTCAAGTAAGATCATGCATTTGCTTGAATGTGTGTTTTACTTTGGAACATTGCAGCACTTGCTTGGGTGGTGAGTAAGAACTTGGGCGGTCTCCTGCGAGCTTTAGCTCTCGCCCAGTCCGTGGGACCCCCTTTATTTTCTGGTCTCACGAGGGCGTGCGAGGGGCTGGCTCGTCGAAGGTTAGTCTTGAAGAAAATTTGGAATTCAATGGCTTTGATGATTGTACATGTATTAGAACTCTTTAAGTTTAATATATGTATTGTTTAAAGTAAAAAAATATTAACTCTTGTAACTATTAAAGATATAGTTGGTTTCATAGTTGGCATGTACATTGAGTCTTGTTTGTAGACCCAAGTGGCCGTGGATATGTGTGTATATATTGAATTTGTTTGGGGTGGGTATATCTGATCTTGGTTTTGGGTAGGCTCAGCACAAAGGAGACTACTGCCCAGATTTTCTAAAATGGCGTCGGGTAACCCAGGCATCCATAGACCATGGAGTTGTGGGTGAGTCAGCGGACCCCACACAGGCGTCACGACTTGGTATCGAGCAGGTATCACGAATGCCTGGGAGCTCGGGTTTGGTATCCATCACCTAGGTGGTATGGTGAGAATATAGGTATATGAAACTATAGATAGAAATTTGGGCTTAGACCATGGCCAAGTTAAAGCATCACCACTAGGTGTGGTTTGACGTTGAGTTTAGGTATGGGATTACCTAGGAAATCAAGACAAAACTAGGACACTACGTGCACGTGTGTATGTGTTTTGTGTGATTTTAATGAATTAAGTGGTGATATTTAATGAACATGTGAATGTTGATGAATGGTGTGTGCCATGTTATTTTGTGTTGTGAATTGTTGTGTGTAAGTGGTTGCTTACATAGATTGTTGGAACATGTTTAGGGTTTTTACAGGTGAGTAAAAGCTGAAGACAGAAAGGAGGAAAGAAATGAATTTAAATAAATTTATTTGAGTTGTTGGATGAAATCAAATTTTTAATAAATTTGAGATGGAACACTAGGGTTAGTGTTGTCTAATGAGGCTTTGAGGAAGTGCGGATATTTCGGAATTAAATGAAAAAAAAAAATGCGGAGTTTTACGGTGTATAGCTTGGAAAAGAAATTAAAGAAAATAAGTTTTATAAATTTATTTGGTTATGAGTGAGAAAATAATTTTTCTCGGAGTTTTACAAGTTAATAAAATTGAAGAAAATGAAAGAAAATAAATTTTTATAAGAAATTTATTTGAGTGGAGAAAATTTTCGAGTGGAAAGCTGGAAAGAAAATAAATTTTATAAATTTATTTGGTTAGAAGGGAAAAAATAATTTTCTAAGGTTTTTATATAGTGTAAAATTGAAGAAAGTTAAGAAAATAAATTACATGAATTTATTTGATGTATTATGGAAAATGGAAAAAAAAAATGATTTTAGTGGATTTTTAGAGATTTTTCCAATTTCTGGAAATAAATGAAAAAAAAAAAAATTAAATTTTTGGGCAAAATCGTTTTTTGGGCTACTGCCCAAATATATTGAAAAAAAAAAATTGCATTGCAATACGATTTTTGTATTAGAGATAGAAACTTGAAGAATTTGGAGAATTATTGTATTGTAGGAACAAAATTTTTGTATTGCAAGGTTGAGGTTGTATTGCGACTTAAAGGGCTTGTAGGGTGAGGAATTGTATTCAGTAGGAGAGTGATTAGCCATTGTATTACGAGGATTATGTATTGCAAGGAAGGCTTAAAATAAAGGAAATTATGTGCAATACAATTTTTGAAATGTAGAAGAAAACTTGAGTAGCTTGAATTGCGAGATAGTGTAGGTTGAGTTGCAATACAAAATTGTATTGCAACCTTGGTTGTGTAGTGGCTAGTGATTGTATTGCAAGAGAAGGAGAGTGTATTGCAACGTATATTGCAATATAGTGGAAACAAACAACATAGAAGTGTATTGCAATATACAAGAGAGTGTGCAAAGGAAGGAAGTTGAAAATTGTATTGCAAGGTAGTAGTGAAGAGAGGTAATTGTGTTTGCAATACAATTTTTGTATTAATAATGACATTAATCCATGAGCGATCAAATAATGAATAGTGTCAAGTGAGCGATAATCCATGAATAGTAATCCATAGACAGTAAACCGTGAATAGTAATCAATGAGCGATGCGTTAATGAGTCAGCGTGAGCGATAATTTCGAAGTTTTTTTTTTTTTGAAAAAATCAAATAAAATAAATTTGATGGAAATTTTCAAAAATAAAATTTTCGAAAATAAAGTTTTGTTGGCTATTTTAAATGCAAAATGGATTACTTTGCTTGCATTCTGGTAAATGCAGGACAATGTGTACCTGCTTGATTTATGTGTATGATTAGTGTCTCGAAGTGTGGTTGTGCCTTGAGATCTGTATTGGAGTTAACTTCTACTAGAAATCGTGAGTATTTATAAGTTGAAATATATATGCAATTGATATATAGAAGACAAATCTTAGTGTCATGTGACACCAGGGATTTGAATCCTGAAATAACAAGATGTTGATAAATCAGCGTAATTGGTTGAAATTCGCGCCATAGAAAATGAGCGAGATCAGTTCATGGTTGCGAATCCCATTAGTAATCAACATACGCATTACTAGTTAGGCCGAAATGAAAATTAAGTGACTATTGATGCCATTGAGCGGTATAGATGGTTAGTCGAGGGGCGAGAGGACATGGGGCGTCCACGGGGCGCAGATCGAGGCACCGGGCCTTGACCGGCCGCCGACATTGTCAGTAGGCCTTTGTAAAGTAGTAGGTCTTTGTAGTGAGCACTTCTCATACAGTATATAAGCAATTAGTCGGGGAGACCTAGTAACCCCCGGAGGTTTAGGGCGCATCATCCTCGGGCATTCCACAGGGAGGGAGATCAATGATGACGACCATTGGTTCATGCGGAAACGAGAAGTGTTGAGGCTATGAGATTATACGGCGGCCCAGGATTAGGTAGCTGCGACCTGTAGCTAGAGGAATGAGGCGAATATGGTGGAAATGGGCAGGACCTTGTGAGTTCTCCCCAGGGATTACAGCTGAGAATAAGAATGATAGGTCGAGGCTATGAAAGAGATCTCGGACTCTACTCACAACGGACCCGAGATTGACATGTTAGAGTTTGGATGTCATCCCGAGGGGATGGATTACCGATAACTTACGTGATCAAGTATCGATTGTGAGCTGCAGGGAGGTTACCGCCACATCAAAGCAGATCTGCACTCGTGTTGTATTTCAGGGGGGACAAACATGATATTTTTCCCCATATAGTATACGAGTCCAAGTGTCAGGACGCGAAGGTCGGGGCTAGCCAGCCTTACTCCTGAGGACGAGGGGAGACCGCACTTCAAGATCTACCTCGAGAAAAGAGTTTGTGGATACTTTTCCAGATGAGCTACCCTGACCACTCACAGAGGGTAGTAGACTTCGGTATCGAGTTACACCCTGGTACTCAATCAATCTCTAAGGACTCAAGATGATGGCACCAACTGAGTCAGAGGGAACTCGCAGTCCAAGCATGCAGCTATTGGACAAGGGGTTTATTAGACCGAGCACTTACCATGGGGCGCTTGGCTTCTGTAGTTGCGAAGAGGCAAGACCCTTCGACCGTGCATTGACTAATGTGCAAGCTTGAACATGGTCAATGATTCACCGCATTTATTACCGGTGACCCATGATTTGTTTGACTCAGCTGAGAGAACGCGAGTCTACTTCAAAGATAGACCTTCGTACCGGTTACCATCAGATGAGAGTTAGGGATACTGATATCCCTAAGACAAATATTAGGACGCCGCTATGGCACTTTGGAGTTACTTCGTGATGCCTTGATTGACGAATGCGCTAGCAAATACTCATGGCCCATGCATAGGGTGTTCCAACCCTATCTAGATCGCTTTGTCGTAGCTCTTCTCGGATGACATATTTTGATCTACTCACTCGAACTAGGAGCATGAGTATCACTTGAAGATTGTTTTACAAATAAGTAAGAGACCATCTACTGTACGCTAAGTTCAAGAAGTAGTTTGGCTACTAAGGTGAGATTTGGGACACGCAGCACTGTGAGTGTCACCGACCTAGAGAAGGTTAAGGCAATGATGAATCGGGAGAGACGGATGTCAATCTTCGAGATAATGAAGCCTGATTGGCCGGGTATTACAGGAGATTTGAAAATGGGCTGAAGTTGTCCATTCGGGCGTGATTATGATTTCACCTATATGGACTAAGGTTGGGACGACCTCGAATTACGTAGAGAAATCGAGGATACTGGAACACTCGATAATGTTGGTAGCGAGAGGAGGATCACCTTTCTCCTTGCCCGGGAAGAGGTAGAAGACTTCGCTTTCACACTCAGTTTCTCGTGACTAGGCCGTGGATTGAGCATGAGTGACTGGATTATCTCTAGAAAATGTGGATCCTAAGACTTTGGGACAATGCATCCCGCTTAGTCAGAGGACAGGAGAGAGTATAGCAATTATTCCTCCACACACCCTAATGAGGGTTAGAGGAACTGGGCCAGCTTTGTGTTATACAAGCACTTCCAAAGAAGACACGCATAGGCCAAAGAGGCCAGAGTGTGGGTCAAGTCGTGATGATCGAAGCTGCGCATCGAAGCCGCAGGACCTTAGGGTGGTAGAGACGACCTATTATTGTTAGATGTCAGGGTTGACATGGATGAAGTTGACAACCATCGGGTTGTCAGTAATTGAGACCTAGGCCGAGTTGTCATACCCGACACGACCTTGGATTTGGGCTTAGAGGTTAAGGCCTTTAGAGAAGCCAGGTATAGATGTTTTTCCCTAGGATGTAGGGTGAGAGTTGACCTGATAGGTCGGGATTATGAGTGGGAAATCTCACAGATTCTACTCCATGGTGACCTGATCGCGTCGCAGTGATGGCACATCAAAGGCCATGCGCACCAGAACATCCGCCGAGCCTGGTGGGTGCACGGTATGGTCATCTCACCACTCATGGTGAGTGGGTTGAGTTTGTTCCTAGGGATTACATCCAACAAAGACTCATAACCAATTCAGAAATGTAAGAGACTCAAGTGTAAGCCAAGAGTTATGTCGACAGGAAAACACACTCCGGACATGGTTATCACGCAGACCTAGAGTTGAGTGATAAGAGCTCGGGTGACCTTGAGGCTCGATACCCTTGGAAATCAAGGCTGGGTGTGGCTGAGTCGGCAAGTGACTCGCATATGGATGTCATTCATGACATGGACTAGGGTTGACTCATGGGATTGTCGCTGATTGTGACCTCGAGAGGTTAGCGCTACACACCAAGCAAGGGTTGTAGAGTTATACGCGGTAATGGATTATATATATAGATTAGAGGACACGCCGCGTAACATGTGTCCCTGATCATAAGGGTAGAGGATTGACGGTCTTTAGTGGATTTCGCTTTCATAACAACAAGCATTGTGCGAGTACGAATGGTACCATATGAGGCATTGTAATGAGGCCATGTAGACACGTTATGCCGACCGCGTGGAAGAAAGCTCCATCATCATCCCATCCGATTAGAGACACCTATGAAGATGAGCTTGATACGATAGCTGCCTTCACGGCTCGTATCGGATGCAAGAGCTATGCCGGAGCAAAAACGCCGACCCTTAGAGTTCGAGGTTGGGGATCATGTTTTCCTTGAAGGTGATTCCTAAGAGAGGAGCGGTCAGGTTCGGCAAGCATGAGAAGCTATCGCCGAGATTCATTGGACCTTTCGAGATACTCGAGAGGATAGACACCTTTTATGCACGGCTAGCTTTACCGCCCAAAGATGTCGTGTCCACGAGGTATTTGCGCCCACACTGAGATATACTCCGTATCCAAACATGTGGTGGATCGGGGAGTAGATTGGTACGACAATCGACGGGACCTTTCGAGAGGGACCAAGCAGCATTTTGATAGCCGTGATCGTGTTTTATGAATTCAAGACCGCGGAGGTTAGTGAGAGTGCTATGGTGGCATTGTGGAGTGGAGGAATCAGCGTGGGAGCGCGAGGACACGATGCGGGCTACCTATCCCTTCTTGTTTAGGGATGAAGGTACGTGGTTTAGTCGTTTAAGATTTAAATGACTAGTTTACATGCATGGTAGAATGCATGTTGCATATGCATGTGTTTGATAAAGATCGTTTCGAATTTCGGGACGAAATTCCTTTTAAGGAGGGGAGAATGTAAGACCCGAGAAATTCCAATTTCTGGAATAAGGGCAAAATCGTAATTTCGATTACAAAATTGTAATTTCGGTTAAAAACTGATCACTTCTAGATCTCGGGATGACGAAACGATTGTACCGCTGGAATCGCCTCGCGGAAATCTAGCTAGCACGAAAATTTCGTGATTTCCTCGAGACAATGAGTCGACACGTTTTTCGAGAGGCATCACGCGTCGTGTCAGAAAATCCATTTTCGGCGCGACGGAAGTCACATATAGCACGCACTCATGTACCATAAGTGGTATGAGTAGAGAAATGATGAAAATGGATCACCAAAATAGTGCCCATCATCAATTATAAAAGAG
Organism: Tetrastigma voinierianum; assembly: GCA_016808115.1. NCBI lineage: Eukaryota > Viridiplantae > Streptophyta > Magnoliopsida > Vitales > Vitaceae > Tetrastigma > Tetrastigma voinierianum. The sequence continues at coordinate 1,243,492 of JAEQBH010001453.1, forward strand.
ATTAAAGGTCATTTAAATTATCTTACTTCACTTCAACAATACAACAATTTCATCTTCTTCTATTAAGCCAACCAAACGTGGAGACAAATTGGGGATCCAGTTACTTGCATTTTGGGGAGCTTTAGAGAGAGTATATTTCTCTCTTAAAATACGGAGACTTAATCGTCAAGGCCCGGACAAAAAATGAAATGTTCTACGCACGTTACGCGACCGGATCGGTTTCTTCAAACTCCTTGATAGGATTTTCTCCCCTACTTGAGTTTTTACTCCCATTTAAAGAAAAACAATGCTTCGTTGAATGAGCTACCAGGGTTAGTTGACGGTCCAAACTGGGACCGACTGATAGAATTGAAAGAGAAACAAGCAACAGACCGCTTCCAATGATGTTAGCCGTTTGGTGTGAATAGTGTTACCTTGTGTACAAATGTTTGTTTGTATGCACAAATGGAATGATTTGATTATGGGTTCACTAAGTGAACTATTAAGAGGATTTTTAAAGGTAACGAGGGTTTCACTATTCCCCTAATAGTGTTCTCAAATATATTTTTGTGAAAATATGCTAGTCGAAAGGATTTAAATTAAATTGCGTCATATTGACTCATTAGCCTGCTTTAGGCTAATTTTGATGATGAAATGTGGCACAGATAACATTTATCATAGCATATTTATTTACGAATATATTTGGGAGCAGGGTATTTGCATGTGATTAGACTGAATCAGAACCACATATATAGATTCCATATGCACTGGACATCCTAGGAGATAGAGTTAGTAAGAGATGTATCTGTGAGAAACAAGGTCTCTGAGGGTAGTCTAAAATACTAATTATCGGAGGGTAGTCCAACTAGCATTATATCAACCGTCGGAGCGTGCCCAGCTTGATATATATTCACTTGAGGGAATAGTCCATTAACAAATACGAGAGTAACACCAGTTTGAAATAGACCCACTGATATATATTCATCGGAGGGTGTCCATTAAACAAGTAATATATATCAATCGTCGGAGCGGTCCAATTGATATATATACATCCAGGCTGTCTACAAATAAACGACATTTATACGAGGCTTAGGCGAGGTGAGAGAGCCGGTAAGGACTCCTGATCCGAGCTGGTCATGTAGACATTCAAGTAGTGGTTCCATACTTCCGCTTGAATGTGTGTTTACTTAAACATTGCACGCACTTAGGTGTGAGTGAAACAATTTAGAAGTATTCTCCCACTGAGCTTTTAGCTCACTCCCCGTCAGACCCCTCATTTTACAAAAAAGGTGAGCGTAGGGACGGCTCATCCAAGAGGTTGAGTCTTGAAGAAAGTCGGGTGTGGCTTTGATGATTGTACATGTATTAGAACCTTTAAGTTTAATATATGTATTTGCGAAGAGTAAAAATATTAACTTTGTAACTATTGGGTATATATTATTTACAGTTGGTATACATTGAGTATCGCTTAGGGCCCAAGTGGCCGATGGATATATATATTGTATATATTAACTGGTTGCATATGTGTATCGTTTTCGTAGAGCTCCTGCATAAAGGAGACTTCGCCGATTTTCTGGGGGGTGGCGCCGTAACCCGACATCCATCGAATTCCGCGTTGGACGGGTAGTCAACGGACTTCCGGTTTTACGCCACATCGGGATCCCCGCTTCGGGGCAATCCCTCCTCATATGTCCTTCTCTACTTTGTGCCATTACACAATTAATATGGCAACAGAATCATTTACTTTCATTTGAGTCTAACTAGTAATGCGAGTGCCGACATGCATAGAATTTAACAACCATGAACCGACCCGTTCATTTCCTAAGTGGCGCTAAATTCCAACCACCCAGTTCAGTATCCAAATCCCTAAGATCGTCATAACCTACCATTCACCTTTTTCCAATACGTATTACACCATGCATATTATGTTCTACTTAACCACCGCGCAATCACGCATTCTTTAAAAAGGTAGTTAATCCAATACAAGATTCATATAAACACAGCCCCGCACACCAATTCATAACTCGTTGCATACAATCAATTTTGCATTTAAATATTGTTTTAAATAAAATTTTATTTTCAAAATTTATTAAAAATTTTATTTTGAAAATTTTATTTTCGAAATTTTTATCAAATTTTATTTAATTTAATAAAATATTTTTCGAAAATGATCCACAATGAACGGTTCATTTAATACCAGAAAATGGTCAAACCGCCAAAAAACCGAGTCGAGTGACAAAACCCCAACTGCCTACCGGGCTCGCCACGCACAAAGCCGCGCCCAGGCCAAGCCCAGCCGGTCAGGCTCGCGCCGCGCGCTGCAGTCGCTTCGTCGCGCCGGGCCGCTACGCTAACGCCCGCCCGCCACCACAGACGCTCATACTCGTCCGCTGCAAGCCCGCCGCGCTCGTCGCGTTTCGCCGCCGCCTAGTCAAGGCCGCCGCTCGCCGCCGCACAGCCGCCCGTGCTACGCCGCGCCGCCGCCGCGGCTCGCCACAAGACCACACCCCGCGCACCCGCCCGCGCACCCCGCAAAGATGCCCACGCCGTGCTACGCCACCGCGCGCCCGCGCACCCCAAACGCCGCCCAACAGACTCTCAACAAGGCGCCACAGCTTCGCCTTCGGGCCACGTAGCTCGGGTTTAGCTCATGCTCACGGGCAAGAGCTCATTTCCAATCCTCGCAAATTTTTTTTTTTTTTTTTTTCCAATTTTTTTTTTCTTTCTCACCACTCCACAATACCAAAATATATTTATTTATTTTTTCATTTTTCCAGATAATAAATTTATTAAAATTTATTTCACTAATATTTTTATTTTTATTAAATTGCTAAATTTATTTTACTTATTTCCTTCGTCTAAACACATTGTAAACTCCAAGGTTTGCTTTTCCAACATGCCTATGTGCTATCTACCTAAGCAAATACAAACATTCACATCACACATACGAATATGTCATACCCACTCAAACACATACATAAATCCATTCATCAATCCCTATGATCACACACAAAACACACATGCCGCCCCGCTTTTGTCACCTTCAGGTAATCTCATACTCTAAACCGAACATATCGAACCACACCTAGCGGTGATGTTCTTATCTCTTAAAGATTATACCTAAGCTCCAACTGGAATTCATCACCCACGGCCCAGACAAGATCCACAGGCTCCCAGTGGGTCATCATACTCCGACACTAAGGCCCAGGCTATAAACCTAAGCTCGACACGTCGCGACGCCCCAAAACCCGGGGGTCCGTTGACCACCCGTCAACCCGCGGAATACAAGTGGAGGTCGGGTTACCCGACGCCACTTTAGAAAATCGGGCGTAGTCCCTTTGCACGGAGCCTCACCAATACAAACCTCAGAATAACCTCGCATTTACCGTCCCAAACAACTGACAAATGCAATATAATCCCAACATGAGTAAATATGCCTCTGGGCTCATAAACCAATACTCGAGAAACATATCAACTATTCTCCACCATCTCCCAATAATTCCATAGTTGGGATTTACACTTTATACAAACATATATTAACATCTACAAGTCTAATACATGTTATGTCCAAAACCATCAAGCCACAAACCGGCTTCTTCAAATGGATTATCTTCGAGTGCTCCTTGTAAATCTGAAATAAGGGGGATCCTGACGACGGGTGAGTTTGTGTCGCAGGAGAATCGCTCCCTAAGTGGGCTATTCACCACCTAAGCGCAGCTAATGTCTAAAGTAAACACACACTCAAGTAAATACATGATCCTACTTGAATGTTCATGATCAATCTCCATGTCACGAGTCCACCGACTCACCATACCTGCCTAAGCCACGTGATGAGAAAATAATCATTTTCAAAACAAAACTTTGTTCTTGAAAATATACCATCAAGTATTCGTAAAAGTAATGGACTACCTCCTCCGAGGTGAATTGCTTAGGTCAAAATGCTGCGGTCCTCATCCGGCGATCCGCCGCCCATCTCCCAAACCCAATTCTCCTAATATCATCCTTTGAAATTCCTTTCGCAACCATATCCGCTTTTTATAAAATACCTTGTCATGCACTCACACCCAACTCTAGGTTACCCAAAGGTGCATATGAAAATGCATTACGCCATTTCAAACCATTGCTACAATATGACAATATGCATATATTTTCAATCAACTACAATTACACGCATGTTATCTAATGATATCAACCATCACCCAAATTATTCACTTGGAAAATCATAATCATCTCCAATGGCTTATAACACAATTTAATTCCATGTAATTGTGTCATTGTACTTAACACATTAATTTAATGTGGTTAATCTCAATCCATCTCCACACACCGCAAGCCATTCATTATATTACAATTTCGAGCACACAACACTGACAATTCTATCCATTTCACGATAAACCCGGACTGCTTTTACAACCCAAAACAGAAGTGGGCTGTCCAGGCGTACTTCCACACTTCCTACAATCGTTCCTTCTCGTGGCGGAACCGATTTCCATTCCCCGCTTCCGGTCTCCTTAATCACCAAAAATAGAATTTATCTCCATAAATTCTAAATACAACAAACCACAATGCTTCGGCATTCACTTTATTGCGCCCAAAATCTCCAAAAATTTGCCAATTTATTCTGCTGTTGTAATCGATCCACGCCCATTCCCTAATCTTTTCCATACAACACATGCATTTTAATGCAAAATTTCCGTAATTAAAGACCCAATGTTCCCACTCTATTTTCCAAGTAGTCACGAGGGTATAAAATCACCAAGCACTTCTAAATCAATTCAACCCATGTTTAACCGATCAGCCTACTCTCACGGCCTCAAACCAACCGAACATCAAAACCCTTAAATGGACAACCAGCAGGGAGAAAATCCTACCTCTCGGAAGCTGTCAAACTCAGAAACCGGGGGTCCACGCTACAGCTCGCTCCGCGTAACGCTCTTTCGCCCGCCAAAACTAACGGCCCGATCGCTTTCTATTTCTGGGCAGGCGCACTCTCGTCTCCTGGCATCTGGTTTACCTGGAAGAGCCACTGCATCTCCCCAAAATGAAAATCACGTTTTTTGCCTAGTGTTTGGGCTTTATAGCTACACTATTGGCTATTTTGGCTTTTATCACTTAAATCAAATCTCTAAATGACACAAGATGCCCCTTTCTCGTATTTGATTTTCAAGACAATCTCTATAACCATTTTCATCATTTCTTACTCCTACCACTTACGCATACGAAGATACGTTATTTGTGCCTTTCGTCAGATCGAAACGACACAGACCCTAAACGGTATGCCTCAAAACGTGCCGACCCTCGACCGCCTTTAAAATTCACGGGGTTTCTTACGCTACTAACTACATTTCGAGACGAGTCCAATGCCAAGAACCCGCTTCGGCCATCCGAGATCTAGAGAATTACTACGATTTTTAACCGTAATTAAGCACTTTATAATCAAAATTACGATTACTCATTCCGTGTAAATCACTTCTCTGCTTTACAAATAATCGCATCCATTTTGTTTTCAAAATCACGTTTTGCTCCTTAGTTTGAGTGGAGAAGACAACCATGTTCACTATCTGCCTTGTGCACTGAACTTCTAGTCTGACTGTTATAAACTCCTCAGCTTTCCGAGTTTCATATTCGCCACTGAGTTTTTCAGTTGTCCATTTTCATAATTTCTACTCATACTAATTTACGCATGAGTACATGCTATTCATTTTCGTCAGCATCGGTAATCGGGACATTTCAAGACCCGAAACGCGACGCCTAAAAACGCGCTTCAACTCCAACACTGCTCTTAAAATTTGCCAAATTTTATACGCGCTGACCAGATTTCACGAGATGATTCCAACTATGATATCCCGCTTCTCATTATCCGAGATTTAGAGAATTAATTACTGATTTTTAACCCGTAATATGTTGTAAATGAAATTACGATTTGCTCTTTATTTTAAATTGAAATTTCGTGGCCCTACAAACTTATAATTAAAAATAAAGTTAATATTTACTTTAAAAATAAATGTAAAGAAAAATATTTAATTTACTAAAATTTTTATGAAAATTAAAAGCTAACTTTAGTTTTAATAATTTTTAATTTAGCTTTTTTCACTTTAATTTAATTTAAATTATAAAACTATCTTAAAATGATAAATTAAAAATAAGTAAACATTATTTTAGTTTTAAAACTGAAATTTATTTTATTTTGACGTTAAATCTTAGCTAATCTTTCTTTACTCAAGTATTTTAAAATATTTCAAGAAAGAGAGGGAGGTGAGAGAAAGAGATGGAGGGAGGGAGTAGGGGGGAGAGAGATGGAGGTCAGAAGACCCCGGCAAATTCCAATTTCTGGACAAGTTCAAGAAAATCGTACTTCGACATAAAATTGTAATACGGTTAAAAACTGCAACACTTTTCTAGATCTCGATGACTAAACGATTTAAACTGAATCGCTCGCCAAATCTACAAGACGAAAAATTTCGCAATTTGCCGGTGACAATGAGCTCACACGCTGGCGTGATCGAAGCCGCACAGAAATCGATTTTCGATGCGATGAAAGGCACATAGTATGGTACCAAAAACATGTTGCATTTAGTAGAGAACGATTTAAAACTGATCACGAGAGTCATTTAATATCAAATCCGGTAGTTATGGACATACCCGTATTATGTAATTTGATTTTAAGTCACAAAACACAAAAGAGCAATATCTCTTCTCCTACCTAAGCCAAAGCAAAAACGTGAGAGGCTTGATCTTTTTGGAGATGCAAGAGGTTGAAGTTTAGAGAGGTTTTGTAGAGAGAGGGCGCTTCTCTCTCTAAGATCCCTGGCGATCCTCACCATCACACTTCTGGCAAGAAAGGAAAGGTTCTACGAGGGGCGTGCCAATGCGGTGGGACTCCCGGATCGGGAGTTTCTTCAAACTCGAGTAGATTTTCTCCCTACTGTGTGTTATTCCTATTTTGGGCGTTTTGTCGATGTCATTTGTTCGAGGTCGTGAGGTTGTTGACTACTCCCAAAACTCGGGACCTAATTTGTACTTAATATAAAATGAGCAAATGCATGGTCGCCTCCACGACCGAATTGGTGTGAAAATGGTATTTTGGTGTTCATCATGTATTGGTATGGAAATAGGCCGAATGGTTGTAGATGCGGGGTTCACCAAGTGAACCGTTGAGTTGTGAATTTGTAATAAGAACGTAGGGTTCCAATTATCTCAAATAAAGGTTCTAAGAATATATTTTTCGTGAAATTACGTTGGTTGCCGTTAAATTCGAATCGACCGTTGGTGGTTTGAACATTAGCCAAGTGAGCTAATTTTTGGTGTTTGAAATGATAAAATCATAAACATGCTGGGATTTAATTTTTATGTTAGTATATTCATGTTTACATATTTCATATGATTGGGGATCGCTATTGAATCGACATACACGCATTCCATATGCAATCGGAACACCAGATTATAGGAGTTAGCATGAGATGAGTCTAGAGGAAAGTGGTTCGGCGGTAGTTCAAAACATTAAACGACGAGTGGTAGTCCAAACTAAAGAATAGTATCAACGCCTGAGCGCCCGCTTGATATACATTCATCTGGTGGTAGTCCATTAAACAAATAATATCAATCGTGGAAGGCCCAATTGGATATTCATCTGAGGGTAGTCCACAACAACAATTTATATATCAATCGTCTGAGCGCCCAATTGATATATATACATCTGAGGATTGTCCAATTAACAAAATACACTCTCATACAAGGCTTAGGCGAAAGTATAGCCCGTGAGTGACTTTATCCGGGAATGCACATGCAGACATTCAAGAGGGATCATGATTTGCTCGAATGTGTGTTTACTGAACATCAGACCGCACTTGTGGTGAGTAGCCCACTTAGATGCATTTCCTCCTCCCACCGAGCTTTAGCTCACCCCGTCATGGGATCCCCCATTTTTCATGTGCACAGGAGTTGTAGAGAATTTACCATTCTAGAGATTTATTGTGAAGAAAGCCGGGATGTGGCTTTGGTGGTTGTACATGTATTAGAATTTCTCTAATTTTAATATATGTATTGTTTAAGAGTAAAAATATTAACTCTTGTAACTATTGGGTATAGTTGGCTCTGGTTAGTTTGGGCATGTACATTGAGTACTCAAGCCAGGGGCCCAAGTGGCCGTATTGATATATATTGTATATTGACCGTTTGGGACAGTATATGCAGATATCAGATTGGGCAGTAGCTCCCCGTACAAAGGAGAGACTCGCCCGATTTTCTAAAGCTTGCCTGCAACCCGACATCCGCTTATTCTCGCTGTCGACGGTAGTCAACTGACTGCTCAGCGCTCACAAATTGGGTATCGTGAGCTAGGCATACCAATATCTAGGAGCTCGTCAAGGTATCCATCACCACTAGGTGGTTGACGTGGAGTATAGGTATATGGAAACCTATAGATTGAGGATTTGGGGCTTAGCCATGGTCGAGGAAGAGCATCACCACGGTGTGGTTTGATGTTGAGTTTGTGTATGAGATTACCTAGAAAATCACGATAAAAACTAGGACAATTACATGCACGTGTGTTGATGTGTTTTGTGTGATTTGATAATTGATGTGAACACAGGAATGTTGATGAATGGTGAATTATCAGATGACGGTGGGTATGCCATGTTTTATGTGTGTTAGAATATTTATGTGCTTGGGAAGGATTAACATGTGTGTATTGAAATTTTGCTTTGTATTTTGGCGTTGTACAAATCGAAATGAAATAAATTGAAATCACTTATTTGGTTTATTGGATGACAAAATAGAAGTTAATAAAATTTTAAGGTGTTAGGACATTCTGGAAGTTTACAGTGGGTAAACTTGAACAAAGGAAAGTAAAAGAAATAAATTTCATAAATTTATTTGGGTGAATGAAAGGTGGAGAAATTTTTTTAGTATGAAGCAGGAAAAAAGAAAATTAAATAAAATAAATTTTGCATTAATTTATTTCCACAAGAGTCGAAAAGAAATTTCATAAAGAAAAAAATAAATTTTATAAATTTATTCGTTAGCGAGGTGAGAAAATAATTTTCTAAGGTTTTATATGGTGTAAAACTGAAGAAAATGAAGAAAATAAATTTTTGTAAATTTATTTGAGTGTTAAAGAAAATGAAAAAAAAATGATTTTTAGTGATTTTAGTGATTTTTTCCAATTGCTGAAATAATGGAAAATATATAAATATATATTATAATGAAAAATCACAGAACCGTTCATACGCTCAAACAATATTGTGAATTTGTATTAAAAGCCTCTAAATGTATTGCAAGTTATAGAGGGTCGGAAAATTATAGAAAAAGACTAGACGCAATACCATTTTATCACAGAGGAAGGCTCGAGAGACTGTATTGCAATACAGCCAGACGTATTGCAAGGATGTAGTTGGTCAGCAAAGTGTATCATAAGGTGTTAGATTGTAATGTGAAAGCATAAGTGGAGGAAAATTGTATTGCAAGTCGGGAATTGTATTGCAAACCTTAGGTTGCTAGGTTCAAAGTGTGTATCATGTGAGAGTGCAAAGGGTTAGGATTGTATTGCAACACAACAAAGTGTGTATCATAAGAGAGTGCAAGGGTTAGAATTGTATTGTGACTTGTATAGAAAGGGAAATTGTATTGTAAGACAACAAGGAAAGGAAATTGTATTGCAAGACAACAAGGGGTCAGCTGAAGTAAATACAATACACTTTTGTATCATGACCAATGCACCGCGAACAAGAATCCGACGTTATCCGTTTAACAAAGAAACCGCGGATAGTAATCCGCGGAATGCAAACGCGCACCGCCAACCGTGAATAGTAATTTAAAAAAAAAATTTTAAAAAAAAATAAATATCAATAAAATAGGACAAAATTTTAGAAAATAAAATTTTCAAAATAAAATTTTGCTGATAAAAATGTTTTAAATTAATTAATTGTCTTGCATTACTTGTAAATGCAAGGACAATGTGTATACACCGGTTTATGTGTATAAATAGTAATCTGGCCATATGCCTTAGAGATATCAGATTGTATTTAACTACCATCGAAATTGTGATCGTATGAATACAGAGAAATTACATGCATGGTATAATGTGTATAGGAAAATGGTGAATGCTAAGGTTATGAACTACACCTTAGGGATTTGATAAATGAAATGAACAAGAAAACTTGAATTTTATTGAAATAAAATGAACCGAGTGGTTGGAGTTTGGGGGCGCCACTCAGGGAAATGAACTGCCGGGCCATGGTTACAAGCCTATTAGCAATCAAATTACATTACGGTTAGACCTAAGTGAAAATTAAATGATTCGTTGCCATATTAATTGTGTAAATGGTTAAGAGGACGAGGACGAGGACGCCCACTTCCGGTACCGTCAAGCACAATCGCGTTCGACGCAGACTTTTCGCGAGAATTTAGGTATTACGTCAATGCTATAGCACAGCTGGTATAGCGTAGACAGAAGATCCTATTAAACCCTGCGCAGGTTTAGGACGCATCATCCTCCGACATTCACTGTGGGTGGGAAGAGATCCGATGGTGGCACCATTGGTTCATGCAGATCGAGAAAGTGTTGGGGAGGTATTGCGGAGATTACCTTGCCACGACCAGATTAGACTAGCTGCCTCTAGCCAGAGAATGAGGCCCAAATATGATGGAAATGGGCAAGGACCTCTAGAGACCTCAGAGGAGCTGCGAGACGTGAGTCTCTCCTGTAAAGGATTGGGCGGTAATAAGAATGATAGGTCGAGGTTGCGAAGTTAGAGATCTCGAGGACTCTACTCACAAAGTGGACCCGAGGATTGTATGTCGAGTTCGGTGGTCATCCCGAGGATGGATTGGTCGATAGCCTTAAGATCAAAAAATGACAGAGCGTAGGAGGGTTACCTCGCCTACACGCAGGACTGCACTCGTATGGCAATCCGTGAGGGGGCACGATATTTCATCTTACGCATATGAGTCCAAGTTAGGATGGGCGGGGTTGGCTAGCCAGCCTTACTCCTAGAGGACAGAGACCGCACTTTTAGATCTACCTCGAGGGTTTGCGAAAGATCAATGTTTTTTCTGCATGAGCTACCCGGACTACTTCCACATAAGGGACGAGACTTCGTATCGAAAGCCACACCCTCGTACTTTAACCATCTCTATGATTCCGCATAGGATGGCAACTCGCTGAGTTGTAGGAACCTCGAGTCCAAATGGCAGGATCTATTGGACAGAGTTTATTAGACCGAAAGCACTTCACCATGGTAAGTCCTTGCTTATTTATAAAAGAAGGGTAAGACCTTCTTCGACCATTGTTCATGCAAGCTGAATTGTGGTTATGATCCGTGAATCTGACTCATTACCTAGATTGATGATTTATTTGACTGAATGAGAGGAGCTCGAGTCTACGCCAAGATGCACTCAGACCGGTTACCATCGCCCAAGGCTAGGAGACAGATATCCCTAAGACGGCGCTTTGACGCTATGGGCACTTGAGTTTACTATGATGCTCTTCTGACGATCGTAACGCGCCAACAAAGATTCATGGATCTCATGGTTAGGATATTCCCAAACCCTATTTAGACTGCATTTCTTGTCAGTTTCTTTGTGGATGACACCTGATCTACTCCTCGGTTAGAGTGGGGAGCAATGAGTATCACTTGAGGATCGCTTTGGCGCTTGTCGAGAGATACCATCACTGCACACCAAGTTCGCAAGTGCGAAGTTTTAGTTACCGAGGGAGATTAGACACGTGGTGTCAGCATCAGGAGTGTTAGTCGACCCAGAGAAGGTCAGAGGCACCGATGTGTCGGGAGAGACCGAAAGTCAATCTTCGAGGATAATAGTTCTGGGATTGGTTGGGTATTACGAGACACGAATGGGCTGAAGTTGTCCATCTCGGCGTGATCGTGACTTCGCCTACTGGATATGGACTCCATGGTCAGGGACGACCTCACCATAGAGAGAGAAATCGAGGATACATAGAACACCAATACTGTGTTGGTAACAAGAGGGAGGATTAGTTTTCCCAGTTCAAAAAGGAAGAGGTAGAAGACTTCGTCACACCAGCTCGCACAGCCGATCGAGCATGAGGGGTGACGATCGCCTAAAGACGTGGGATCCTAGAATACCTTGGGACAATGCAAATCCAAGAATAGAAAGTTATGAGTATATGGGCTTCATTTCTCCACACCTAGTAAGGGTTAGAGGAACTAGTTTCAGTTTAGGGGTGCTATACAAGCACTCCCAAAGACGATCGCAAGCACGAGTGTGGGCCTAAGCCGTGACTAACATATTTGCGCAGCCTAAGCGTGGTGGACCTTAGAAAGTAGACCCATTGGTTGTGGATCGGTCAGCTTGACATGGATAAGTCGACAACCATCGGTTGTCGGGCACTGAGACCTAGGCCGAGCTGTCACACTCGACACCCAAGATGATCTGGCTGAGGTTAAGGCTCAGAGAAGCTACATGTATGTTCTTCCCTGTGGTGTGGTGAGAGTTGACCCGAGAATGGGATTATGAGTGAGAAATCTCAGATTCTCGCTTCATGGTGGACCCGGATAGGGGTGTCACTAGTATGGAGATTATTGCGCGCGTGTGTACTTTGTGAACACAGCCCAGCCGGGTGTGGGTGCACGGCACGGCCATTCACCACTCATGGTGAGTGTGGGCTGAAGTTGTCTTTAGACCATCAAATGAGACCCAGCGAACTGGGAATGTAAGAGGCTCGAAGTGTAAGCCGAGAAGTTATGTGCCCGAGATGAAAACACACGGACAAGTTGTCATGTAGACTTAGAGTTAAGTGATAGGAGCCCGGAGGACTCCTCGAGGTTCGATAACCATTGGAAATCGTGATTGCGTGGTTGAGCTTCCGCTAGCGCGACCCCAGAGGCGGATGTCACGAGCGGCATGGATCGAGTTGACAATTCATTGATTGTCGTTGGATTGTGACCTTGGTGAGGCGAAGGCTACACACCAAGCAAGGTTGTGGTTACGTGTGTGGATTACACACGGTGTTGAGGGCATGTCATGAACATGCGCCCTTGATCATAGTGGTAGAGGAGCAACGTCTTTATGAATTCCGCCTACAACAACAGCTTATCGTAGCGAAAATAATAGCACCATATGAGGCATTGTATGGGAGGTCGTGTGGGTCATAGGATGGACCGAGGCGGGGAGAGAGATCCATCACGGTCCTCGCTTACTAGAGACACCTCCGAGAAGGTAACTGATACGCATAAATGCTCTCTGGCTACCCGCCGTAGCCGATGTAAGAGCTATGTAGATGTGCGACGTCGACCCTTAGGAGTTCGAGGCTGGTGATCACGCTTCCTGAAGGTGAATCTAAGAGGAGGGCTGCCCGGCAAGTGCGAAGCACGCCGAGGTTTATCGGGCCTTCGTGATACACGAGAGGTCAGCAATCGCTTTCGGCACTTGCATGCTACCGCCCACAGTCGTGTCCTAGGTGTTTCGTGTCTCCATACTCCCGGAATATACTCCGCATCCAAACATGTGGTGGATCGGGTGCACTGAGGTCGGGACGGATGGGACCTCCGAGGGAGTGGACCAGCAGTGCAGCCGTTAAGGCCAGGTTCTGTCTTGCGACGCAAGACCGTGAGGCCAGGCGAGTGCTATGGTGGCACCGTGAGTGGAGGAGCTAACGGGGAGCGTCAAGACACGATGCGGGTCACCATCCCTTCTTGCTGTGTGGGATGAAGGTAATGAGTTTAGTCGCTTAAGATTTAAATGACCAGTTTACATGCATGATATAGTGCACGCTGTGGATATGCATGTGTTTGATAAAGATCATTTCACCCCGGGATCTAAATTCCTTTTAAGGAGGGGAATAAGACCCGAGAAATTCCAATTTCTCGAATATGGGCAAATCGTAATTTGATTATTAAAATCGTAATTACCGCTAAAACCGTACTAATTTTCTAGATCTCTGATGACGAAACTGGGATTGCACCGTTGAATCGCCTCGAAATCTAGTTAGCACGTGAAATTTCGCACCACGAGACACGGAGTCGACGCTTTTCTCGAGGCATCGAAGTTTCGCAGTCAGAATCGATTTTCGATAATAAAGGCACATATGATGTACCAGTGTACCATAAGTGGTATGAGTAGAGAAATGATGAAAATGGACGGCCGAGGTAGTGTCGAATATCAAATCGAAAGAGGGACATAATGGGTATTATAGAATTTTGATTTTAAGTCATTAAAGACAAAAGAGCAAATAGTGCTCCTTCTCCTACCTTAATCCAAAGCAAAACGTGAGAGGTTTGATTTTTGGGAGATAAGAGATGGTTTAGAGAGGTTTGTGAGAGAGAGGTGCTTCTCTCTAAGATCCTCGCGATCCGACCGTCGCGACTTCTGAGCAAGAAAGGAAAAGGTTCTACGAGGGCAGCTACGCGCGGACTCGGATTCGGGAGTTTCTTCAAACTCCTGAGGTAGGATTTTCTCCTCACTTGTGTCATTCCATTTTATGTTTTGTCGACAGCCGGTTGTTTGAGGTCAAAGAGGGGTTGCGTTTGATCGGCCCCAAAACTCGGGGACCGAATTTATAAAATTTTTGGAAGAGGGTAAACGGAGCAGCCATGGATGCTCCACGACTGAATTGGTGTGGAAAACGGTATTTGCGTTCATCATGTAATGGTATGGAACAGTCGAATAATGTAGATGGTTCACCAAGAACCGCTGAGTTGGGTGAATTTTAATAGTAACCGAGGGGTTCCACTATTCCTTCGAAATAGTGTTCTAAGAATATATTTTCGTGAAATTATGTGTTTGGTTAAGTAATTCGACCGAATTGCTTAGGTTATGAACATTAGCCCAAGTGAGCTAATTTTTGGTGTTTGAAATGATAAAATTCATAACATGTTGTGGGATTTTAATTTATGCTAGTATATTCATGTTTATATATATTTGCATATGATTAGACTTTGTTGGAATTGACATACATGCATTCCATATGCACTGGAACATCCTAGGATTACAGGAGTTATGTACGAGATGAGCTCCAGGAGAAAGTGGTTCGAGGATAGTCTAAAATATTAAATGATCGGAGGGTAGTCCAAACTAAATAATATATCAAACGCTCTGAGCTTTTCGTTTGATATACATTCATCGGAGGGTAGTCCATTAAACAAATAATATCAATCGTCTGAGCGGCCCAACTGATATTCATCTGAGGGGTAGTCCACAACAAACAATTTATATCAATCGCCTGAGCTACCAATTGATATATATACATCGGAGGGTTGTCCACTAATAAAATAATAATTCCTACAAGGCTTAGGGCGAGTGTAGAGCTCCGTGAGACCCTGGATCCGAAGTGAAGTCATGTAGACATTCATAGGATCACGATTTGTTGAATGTGTGTTTACTTTGGAACATTGCACCGCACTTAGGTGGTGAGTAGCCCACTTAGGCTTACTCCTCCCATCGTTTTAGCTCACCCTCGTCGCGGGATCCTCTATTTTACAGTACTGTGAGTTGCATGAGAGGACTCCGCTCGTCCTAGAGATTTCTATTTGTGAAGAAATGGATGTGGCTTCGTGGTTGTACATGTATTAGAATTTCTAATTTTAATATATGTATTGTTTAAGAGTAAAAATATTAACCTTGTAACTATTAGGTATATAGTTGGTTTCATAGTTGCATGTACATTGAGTACTGCTTAGGCCCAAGCGTCGTATTGATATATATTGTATATACTGGACTGTTTGGGATGTATATGCAGTGATCAGATTGGTAGAGCTCTGCACAAAGGAGACTCACTCGATTTCTAAAGTAGGCCTGCAATCCGACATCCGCTAGACTTACGCTGATCTGCAGTCAAAGGACCCCCTGCTGGGCGCCACAGAGTAAGGCCCCGTGGTGTGTGTATGAGAGAAATTAATTTTTGTCTATCAAGTCATCATTATTTGGGAACATTTCTCTCTCATACACACATGTTTTCCCAAGAAACTGGTCTCCAAGGCTGAAAAGTGATTTTGACTAAGACAAATGACACTTGAATCAAATAAATTGGTTTTTCTTCTTGGAAAATTGAAGACAATGATTACCTATGTCAAAGCTAGAAAACAGAACTATTAAGTTAAGGTACAATGGGAGATATATTTTTAAAATCACGACATTAAAAGATTATAATATTAAATATAAAAGCCTTTACATATACATATTTTAAATCACTATATTAAGAAAAAAATACACAATAGGTTTATAATACAATATTAAAAGTGTGAAACCCCATCGTGGGACCCCCCTTTCAAGTCACGAGAAGACGACGCTCCTTCAAGGCCGTGAGTACGAAGAAAGCCGGGTTGTGGCCTTGAGAAGCATTTTATAAAATATATTATAACAATCTAGTTTTAATATATTTTGGCATGTAAAAGTGTAGAAGAATGGTACATCAAACTCTTGTAAACTAATTGTATAAAAAAAAATATTAATAACCTACTTGGGGCCACAAAAGGTCTATGATACAAGAGTAACAAATAAATATAAATTTAATAATAATAAAAATTATTATTATTATTATTGTAACACCCCAAATTATACCCTAACAGTTTTATAACATGTTTTGGGTATAATAAACGTAAAAGCATATTTATTCGCAATAAAATAAAGATGAAAACAAAAGCAGGAATACGATAAGTTAAATTATAATAATAAAGAAGATTTTGAGGTTATTGCAAATATTATAAGAGTTGGAGGACCATAAAAATAAAAAGTGTGGGATAAGATCAGAGTCACATAAAGATCAGTTAAATATCTTATTTGGTTTCTGGGAGAGAAGGGAGAAAAATTAATGTAAAGAAGAAGAAGAAGAAGAAGAAGAAGATTACGTGATTTAATTACTAAATTTTGAGTAATGGTATGAATTTGAGTACGGGCATGATACATGTCTGGTCAGATAACTATGATTTGCATCAAAGTATGGAAATACGGGTATTATGCACTATGATTTGCATAAAAGTACGGAACCATGAATAAGTGTATGCAAACCATGGGAGTATGGAAGCTCGCTTTGACTATAAAGTTTAGATACATGGTTAAGAACCCTTATCTTGTGTATATTGGTTTAGAACCCTAAACTCCTTTCTTGTAAATGGTTGAGTTAAGAAGAGCTTTAAGGCCCTAAATATATGGGCTCAGAAGGGTCTAAGGTGCTGAACCTAGAAAATTCCCATTGTCGCATCATATGCGTGATCCGGATCTTAGAACGGATTGTTGGGTCAGAAATACATGTGGAATTCGGGCGGAGTCCTTCTAGTATTCGAGCCACATCAATGAAATTGATGTTAGCTTTTGAATTTTTACTCGGATCGTACTGCTTACGCCTTTTTACTCGAACAAATAAATGGGCGAGGCTGCCAAACGTGGGTCGCCAAACAAGGGGTCGCTGGCGGAACGTTGGTCGCCCATCAGCGCGGGCGTCGCCCAACAGGGGTCGCCAAACAAGGGGTCGCTGAACGCGGGTCGCCCAACAGCCCAGCTGGTCGCCCAACGCGTCGCAAGGCTGCGTTCGCGCTGGCCGCCGCCTTCGCCGCCACGCCGCCGCGAATGCGTTGGTCGCCCAATAAGTGGCATCGCCGTCGGGCGCGCGGAACGCGGGTCGCCCAACAATGGTCGCCCAACAAGGGGTCGCTGCGAACAAGGTCGCTCCAAATGCTGGTCGGTCCAACAGGTCACCCAATGGGGGTCGCGTGAACAAAGGATCGCCCAACAAAGGGTCACCATTAAGACCGACCGCGCATGACCTCCAACTCGGAAGGTCATATCTCCTTCGCCCTAATCCGACCGGGGTGTTCTGACTCTATGGAAGCCCATTGAGTCAAGAATCCATCCATATGCCTGAGGAGAATATTAGATGTCAGACCAAAGAGTTAAAATGAGCTCGTCACTTCGCACTGTCAGTCAGCGTCGTGTACTGTCAGATCGGTCACATGACCTCCAACTCTAAGATCATATCTCCTTCGCTTGAACCCGATCTGGTGTTCTTGACCTCTATGGAAAGCCCATTGAGTCAAGAATTCAGAAATAGATAGTTTGATAAGATTGAACTCATATTAGTTCCAGAAAACATGAAAACAGTAGGCGCATGTAACCATACTATTCAGATATGAACGCCATTATGAATTCATAAATAATTATAAGTATTCAGTAAGCATAGTTATTTATGCATATACGAAGATGAAAAATGTAAAGATATGAATAACTGATTGTATATATATCTCATATAATTACCGAATGACACAATTATTCTGTGAATATGAGATATATACTCGAACATAAATAAGCATATCGATTGGTTCGCTGTAACCCTGGGTAGGCGGATGATGGGCGCGCCCCATAGGAAGAATAAGTCCGTTGCACGCTTATATTCGAAACGGACCCCGTGGGTCAATGACATAGATCCCGCTTGATCAGGGGCCCCGAAAGTGGTCACCACGCCCGGCCCTCATGGATAGTCACCGTCGGTCAAAGATGATACCTTCGCATATTATATTACGCCTCCGGCCCTCATGGATCACCGTTTACACAAAGGAATACAAGACCTTCTCGTCCTCACGGATTATGCGATTCGCATTCAATTCCTAAGGTTTATGCATATGAAACATAAAAGAAATGATGGTGTATATGCAAAGGAAATAAGAGAATATGGAAGTATAGCACGCTTATGTGATGATAGTATACAAGCATAAGAACAAGAAGTAAAAGTACAAGATTACATGAAAAGTATCCGAAGATGATATAAAATGAAACCGCTATGATAAGTATATATGAGAAATAACAAGAATCAGATCGTTATATGTAAGTATATGCATTTGTATAAAAGTGGTGACTCTATTAGAAGTCATATTCCCACTAGCGCAAAGCTTAGCACGGTGTTCAATCCGGTAGGTACAGTAAGAGGAAACTGCAGGATGTGACAATCCACTTCAAGAAGCCAAAGGCCACACAAAGAATAGGTGCTCACCTGGAAATATCTTTTAGTCTATTTGTATATGAAATTTTGTAAACTAATAAATATTGTAAATGTCGAACATTTCCATATTTGGAGCTTGTATATATATTTTGTATCCAATACATGTAATGTAATACAAGTTAATTGTTTAACATTATATGAATATGCAAGTGTAAAGGTTATAAGTATGATAAAAAGAGCGACCCTCACTGACATCCTACGCCGAAATACGCTACGCTTAAGTGGTATCGTGAGCATCCCTATTGGTCTTGACCCGCCTAACGGCCTGGACGGAGAAGGTGTTACAACAGCCGTATCGTGAGCCTAGGTTTAGCTCGAAAGCCTAAGTTTAGGTGGCTCCGGAATAGAGTATATAAAATAAAAGCCTCGTGGTTTAGTAATGTGGGCCTGATGCGGGATGTCCTTGTGTTTTGTATAGATGGATCGTCCCGAAGAAGTCACGAGTGTCAACCCACGAACAAGGGTTATCGCCATCAATCCTTCGTGAAGTAATGTACCTAATGAACCTACTCAAGCTCACGAGAATATCGCAAGATACGGGCTCGGTTTTGGATAGATTGACCTCCTAAAGCTCCATAATAGACACAAATAAGAAGACATGGAGTGCAGGAATTCCATGGGTCGAGCATGGAAGAGCCGAGAAGCTCGAATTCTGCTAGAAAAGCTAGATAGAGAATAGGAAGAGGTTAGATGTCCTCCTTCGATCGTAGAGAGCATCATGTGCGCCTCACTATTGCGTGGTGAGGCATATGTGATTGGTGGAAACTAGTACTCAAAAGTCCAAGGATTCCAAGTCCCCCGACATGGGGAATTCTTTTGTCCAAGAATTGTGACAAAGTATGTTACTCGAGATGTATAGGATTCCAAGTGGAAATAGCCTAAATTTGAAGCAAAGGAGCTTTATCTAAGGTCGAATATGAAAAAGCACTTAGCCATCTTAGGTAAATATGCACTGTATCTGGTCCTCACCGAGGCATTTCATGTAGGTGCACTGAGGATGGACCGCATGATTCCATCAAGAGGTATCTGCACTCATGACTTCTCTCCAAACAAAGGATTTTTATCACCGGGTCCAAGCCGCAATGAAAGCAGAGAGACTAGAAACGAGCAACAAAGAAAGATTTCAAAAGAAGAAGTTTCTAGAGGAGCTCGTCCCCGAAAAAGAGCTGTGAGAATTCCAAACAATCAATGTAGTTCCGCTGAGGAAGGCAAAAGAACCAATGTAACACGAGTACGTGCAGAGGTGCTTCGCTGGTGGAGAAATTCCCGATCGCCGCCTCACTGTGCAAAAAAAAAGTACTAGAGATTTTTCAAAGATTGATGAGGTATGCAGCTTTCGTGAACACCCTTTCTGGTGCTTCTTTCTTTCAGTTAATTTTATATATTTTTTTCTTTTAAAAGCAATAAAGCAAGGTCCCTCCTAGAATTAGGGATAATAGAAGCCAACAAGGAAGTGGCAGAGGAAGATCTGAGACACCACTTTCGACTCGACGTAGGGGTCGCAGTGGCCCATCTCAAAGATAGAGGACGAGGAGGCATAGTTTCGAAACGTGATCGTCTGCCTACAGCGCACCAAAGACGAGCATATGCTATGAAGGCTCGTGGAGGATCGTAATGCCCCGAGGTTATAGCCGTATATTTTCTTTATATGATATAGATGCATGTATCGATTGATCCTCGATCAACTCATTCATATGTGCATGGAGCATGTATTTGACAAAGTACCAAAGAGAATGGAGAAATTAGCATATGACATGCATGTAATCTAACCACTGGGGCACAATACAAGGTGAATAACATATGAATTGTCCCATCGTTATACAAACAAGAGAGTTTCTAGTCAGATTTGATAACCTACTTTCCGAGAGTTTGACTTGATTCTAGGAATGGATTGGTTGTCTAAGCAATCGAAATAATGCGGATTGTGGACAAAGACTCGTGAGTGCTGGAAATGCTCACCTCGGGATCGAGGTAATAGTACAAGGTATCGGATCAAGTGTAATGTCTAATGTCATCTCCATCATGCAAGCTAGAAGAATTATGAGGAAAGGATGTGAGACATTTCCTATTTTGATACTTGACTCAAGAGAGGCCATTGATGTAGAAAGATCTCGTGAGGCGGAATTTCCGATGTATTCCCCGAAGAGTTACTGTGTATTCCATATGAGAGAGAGGTGGACTTAGCCATAGAAATTGTACTGAATGGGCCCCATGTCTGTGGCACCAGATGCCAGGATGGCTCCAACCGAGTCGAAAGAGCTTAAAGAGTCAATTGCAAGAACTTTAGATAAAGGATTTATCCACCTGTGTCCCTCTGGGTGCACCTGCTTTATTCAGGAAAAGAAAGATGGCACTCTACGGATAAAAAGATCGATTATCTACAGATTAATAATGTGACAAAGTGAAACAAGTACCCATCACGAATTGGAAGATCTTTTGATCGCTTGAAAGGAGCGGTGTCTTTTCGAAGATAGACTCCGCGACGTAGTATTATCGCTTGAGGGTAAAGGAAGTTGAGATGTGTCTAAGACTCCATTTGTAAACCCGACATGTCATTACGAGTTTTCGTCATGCCATTCGGGTCGACTAATGCACCTAAGAAGATTCATGGATTTGATGAATAGGGTTTTCTCCCGACCCATGTGGATCAATTTGTCGTGGGTTTTTACTGATGACATCCTAGTGTATTCTATATGATGCATGGTGAACATGAACAACACCCGAAGAATAGTCTTGTAGACGTTAAGAGAAAAGAAGCATGCTAAGCTCACAAATGTGATTTTCGCTAAAGGAAGTCTCATTCTCCCTAGCCATATTGTGTCTCATTCGAGGTATAAGAGTTGATCCCGCTAAGATCAAGGTTAGACTAAATCACCCCAAAATGTAACTCCAGGTGAGAAGTTTCCTGGCTTAAATTCTAAGACATAAGATTTGTGAGAGGCTTTTCTGGCCAGAAGCCCACAATTAAGTTATCAGAAAGGAATAAAGTTTGAGGATGCACAAATGTCGTAATAGTTTTGAACAGCTGAAAGGATGTTGGTCAAGCACCAATATCGACAAGAATCCTTACTCCGGAAAAGAGTATACTCAGATAAAGGATGCTCGTGCACGGGTTTAGATGCGTGTTAATGCAAGATGGGAAAGTAGTGGCTTATGCGCCCGTAAAGTTGAAGCCACATGAACAAATTATCCCACTCATGACCTAGGAGCACTGTGTAGTGTTTGCTTTAAAAATATGGCGACATTACTTATACGGAAAAGTGTAGAATTTACATCGATCATAAGAGTTCATACTTCATAACTCGTAAAGAGTTAAATTTGAGACAGCGGAGGTGGTTAGAGTTATTAAAGGATTATGACTGCATCATAGATTACCATCCCTGAAAAGGCTAATATAGTAGCCGATGCTTTAAGCCGAAAGACAGTGGTAGCAATGTCACTACATGCTGATCGAGATTGGGGTGATGATTGAGCTATGTTACCAATTAGAAGCGCAACGCTTAAAGCAAAATGATTATAGATGCTAAAATGATGAAGAGTTGGCGTAAAAATTCTATGCATGGTTAGAGATGGTGACAAGACTGAAGTTTTTAGAGAAAGAAGCCGGAAGTTTGTATTTGCATTAGATTATGTGTGCGATGATAAAGAGCTAAAGAAAAAGTCGCTATTCGAGGTCTATAACGCGCATTTACCATGCATCCTGAGGGAATAAGATGTACCAGACTTGAAACAGCTTATTGGTGGAAAGGGAATGAAAAGAGTGACTCGAATATGTCTAAGCTGCTTGACGTGTCAGCTAAGTCAAGCCGACCAAGTGCCAACAGTTTGTTAAATCCCCTTCCAATTCCTCAATGGAAGTGGGATAACATTAATGGATTTTGTGTCGTGGGTTTTTCCCCTCACAACAAAAACATGACTCAGTTTGGGTGATGCAGATAGGCTCACAAAGTCACCATTTTATACCAAATGATTGACTATTCTATGGATCGAATTAGCCGAAAGCATATGTATGAGATTGTGCGATCGCATGGTGTGCCATTGTTTATCGTGGTCGGATAGAGATCCGAGATTTACGCTAAGGTTCTGAAGGAATTACAATTACTAGGCACTGCTGAATTTTAGTACAAAGATTCCATCCG
Source organism: Tetrastigma voinierianum (assembly GCA_016808115.1). Lineage (NCBI taxonomy): Eukaryota > Viridiplantae > Streptophyta > Magnoliopsida > Vitales > Vitaceae > Tetrastigma > Tetrastigma voinierianum. The sequence goes on from JAEQBH010001453.1 coordinate 1,266,577, forward strand.
CAAATGTGATGGACAATAAGAGAGATTGATTCAAAAAGCTCAAGATAAGGCGCTTCGAGGTCGTGTCATGGAATTTCGAAGTCGGGATAGGTATATTCCATTGATGGAATTTGCCTATAAATAATAGTTTTCAATCAAGCATTGGTAATATGGCACTATACAGCTTTGTATGGTCGGAAATGTGAGAACTCCCGTGGTAGTTGGACACTGAACGAGCTAGAATCGACAACTGCAGAACAAGAGAAAAAGATACGTAAGAGAAAGTACAAGTTATTCTACAGAGGTTAAAGGCGGCTAGTGATCGACAAAGTCGTATGCAATCCCAAAGAGGAGAGATATTGAATATAGCTGGGACAAGGTCTTCTTAAAGGTATCACCATGGAGGAAAATTCTTAGGTTCGGTCGTAGCGTGCCGAAATCCAAGGTTCATGTGGCCATATGAGATTGGAACGATGGCCCCGTGGCTTACTTCCGGGATTGGCACTCTACAGAGCGGGCTGCCAAATTACACGATGTGTTTCATGTCGATGCTCGAGATACCGTCATTTAGTCGCATATACTACCAAGGTAAGAAATACAAGTACAAGAAGATTTGTCATATGATGAGGAGCCAAAGACCATTTCGCTCGATAGAAACAAGCCATGAACAAACAAGTGTCTATTAGTGAAAGTTCTCTCAAGTAAACAATTACAGAGGAAGAAGCTACTTGGGAGCTAGAAGCAACCATGAGAGCACAAAGATCCGTTAAACCTTCGATCAAAGGTATAACTTGGAAAATCTAAATTTTTAAGGGAGAGTTTAATCTCAAATTATACCCTGTAACAGTTTTATAACATAAGCTGGGGTATAATAAACGTAAAAGTATATTTATTCGCAATAAAATAAAGATGAAAACAAAAGTAGGAATATGCATGTTAAATATAATAATAAAGAAGATTTGAGGCTACGTGGGTATTATAAGAGCCGAGGACCAAAGAAAATAAAAAAGCGGGATAAGATCAGGGAATAAGGATAAGACCAAAAGAAATATCTTATTCGGGTCTCTCGATATATGAGAAATACGAAGAGTAAAGAAGTAAAGAAGAAGAAGATTAAGGTGTATGGAATTACTAAATTTGAGTAATGCATGAATTTGAGTATGGTACCATATGTCTGGGGTCAGGAGTGGAACTATGATTTTGTATCGAAAAGTATGGAATACGGGTATCGTATGGAATTATGATTTGGTATAGAAAAGTATGGAACCATAATAAGTGTATGTAAACTATGGGAGTATGGGTCTAGTTTTGACTATAAAGCTTTTGGATACATGGTTGCTAACCCTATATAGATATTTCCGGGTTTGCAAATTCTAAACTTCTTTCTCAGAGCTGAGTTAAGAAGAGCTTTAAGGTTCCTAAATATGGGTTTGAGAAGGGTCTAGGTTGCAAGTTGAACCTTAAATTCCCTATTGTTTGACTATATGCAAAGATCCCATCTTAGAACAGATTGTCAGGGGTCAGAAATACAGGAATCAAGAAACTCTAGTAAATTGAGCCACATCAATGAACTTGATGTTAGGCTTTGAATTTCTTAATTGACTCGTACTGCATGGCCTTTTAATTAACAAATAAATGGCAGAGTACACAAACAGTGTCACAACAAGTGGTCACAAGGAACAAAGGGTCGTCCAATGAAATGGGCCACCAATGTGGGTCACAAATGCGGTCGCGCGGAATGCGACGCCCAACAGCCGTCAGCCCAACAAGTGGGTCGCAAGGAATGGGGTCGCCCAACAAAGGGTCGCCCAACAAGGGGTCGCTGGCGGAACAAAGTAGTCGCCCAACTGGTCAGCCCAACAAGGTCGTCCAATAGGGGTCACAAAGGAACAAAGGACGCCCAACAAAGGGTCAGCTCAAGATCGATCGCGCATGACCTCCAACTCAAAGGTCACATTCCTTCCGGCCCGAACTCCGATCCGGTGTTCTGACTACGAAAGCTCTATCAGCCGCTAATCCATCCATATGCCTGAGGAGAATATTAGATGTCGCACTAAAGAGTTAAAATGAGCTCGTCATTTCAAATATGCAGCCGCTCAGGTCAGCCTGTCAAAGATCGACCGCGCATGACCTCCAACTGAAGTCATATCTCCTTCGCTTTGAATCCATCTGGTGTTCTGACTCTATGGAAGCCCATTGAGTCAAGAATTAGAAATAGATAGCTTCTGATAAGATTGGAACTCATATTAGTTCCAAAACATGGAAAACAGTAGGCAAGACAGTAACTCATAGTTATTTGTATTATGAACGCCTATTATGAATTCATAAATAGCTCATAAGTATTCAGTGTAATCATAGTTATTTATGCATATAATGAAGTATGAAAAATGTAAAGATATGAATAACTTATTGTATATATATCTCATATAATTACCGAATGACAATAATTATTCGGGAATATGAGATATATATCAACATAAATACATATTGATCATTCATTTAGAACCCGTAGAGGGATAGACGGGGCATGCCTATTAGGGAAGAATAAGTCCGCAAAGATATCGCTATATTCGAAATCGGGACCCCGTGGCCAATGACATAGGATCCCGTTTGGATCGTGGCCCCAAAGGGTCACCACAACGCCCGGCCCTCATGGATAGTCACCGTCTCGAACAAAGGATGATACCCCTGCATATTATATTAGCGCCTCCGGCTCCTCTACGGATCACCTGCTTCATACGTTGAATATAGCACCTTCGGTCCTCATGGATTATAGTATTCCCTGTATCCAATTCCTAAGGTTTATGCATGAAACATAAAAGTGCAACGATGTGATATGCAAAGGAAATGAAGAGAATATGGGAAGAGCACCTTATGGATGATAGATACACTACAAGAACAAGTAAAGTACAAGATTACATGAAAAGTATCTCAAGATGATATAAATGAAACTGCTTAGCGATAAGTATATATGAGAAATAACAAGACCAGATCAAGTATGTGTTATATGCATTTGTATAAAAGTGTGTGGACTCTTAATAGAAGTCATATTCCCACTGGGAGCTGTGAAAGCTTAGCACGGGTGTTCAACTAGCGGTAGTACGTAAGAGGAACCGCAGGACAGACAATCCACTTCAATAAAGGCCACACAAAGAATAGGTGCTCCACCGGAAGACCTTTAGGTCTATTTTGTATATGAAATTTTGTAAATCAATGTAAATATTGTAAATGTGTTGAACATTTCCATATTTGGAGCTTGTATATATTTTGTAATCCGTTGCTGGCTGCACGTAATACAAGCAATTGTTTAACATTGCATTTAATATGCAAGTGTAAAGAGGCATGATAAAAAAGAGTGACCTCACTTGACATCCCATGCCGAAAGAAGGCCACATAAGTGGCATCGAGCATCCCTTGATTTGGTTCCACCCGCCACCCGCCTGACGAGATAAAAGGCAATTATTATACTATATTGCATGTGTCTAAGTAAATTGAATGCTTCAATTTTAATTTCGCTTCAAAATCATGTAATTTCAAACTAAATTGATAAATCATATATAACAAAATATGATAAGTGGAAATACACATTTTTGTAAGCCATTTTCTTTTTTACATTGTACAATATATAGATAAATATTTTAATATAATTATATTTTTATTATAATGAAGTTTATATTAATATACAATAATTTTATACTTAAAACTAAAATATCAGAATAGTATTATCCCGTACATCGATGGAGTTGTTAGTTTTGTCATACTCAAGAAAATGAAACATTATAGCCATCTAGTGTTCATGTAGATTTATGGACTTTGATGTGAGGGTTTGATGAAAGGATAAGTGTAAAAGCTTTACTTGTTTTATAAACTTTCTTATAATTAAATATTGATATTCATATAGAATATTTGTACCATTCTTTATAAATTACATGATTCAAGCTTATTTGATTTCTTTAATATATAATGAAAATTAATCATTTTCTTTAAATTAAAAGATGAAACTGCCTTGATAAGATCAGATATATAATATAATCAAATTATCAAGATATGGAAACAAGTGGAATTAAGAAACATCAATATGAGATATTTCGTAAAACCCACTACATATCATTCCACCTCACAACATTTTCCATTGTATGGGGCTAGATGAATCGTGGATCTTTGCACATCTTTAATTCATATTATCTAAGCATGAAAGCTTTAACTGCACAACAAATATTAATTTATAATAAGATAAGATATTAAGTAACAAATAACATTTATACTTTTTTCTAAAATTTAAGTGTTAAACTAAAAAGTAAAATTAAAATTGGTAAAATTATCTTTGACCCAAAGATTTTATTTTGAAGAAATTTATAGAGAAGAAATTGGGCGTTTGATTTCTAATTAGGAACCCCAAAGTTTTAAATGGAATTAGGACAAAAAATCAACACGTTAGCCGTTTATATGACTGACTTAATCACAATGTAATAATATAATGTTAGTTTTGACCTTTAATACCTAAAGTTATGACATGGGCTAATTTGAGCTACGAGATAAAGCATGAAGGCCTATTTAGATGAAAAAAAAAATGTTTGAGATATAATTGAAAATTTTAAGTATAAAAATTAAAAGTAAAATTAAATATATTAAAGTTAAAGTTAGTCACTCTTAATAAATTATTATAATTAAAACCTTTTTTCTTCCATTTATTTTAAAGTAAATATTGAATTATTTAAAAATAAATTGTTAATTAAATTATAAAAGGAAAATAAATGGTAATTTTATTTTTAAAAATATTTTTAATTTTAAATTTAGTTTTGATTTTGCATTTCATTTCCAATTTAAAAGTCTAAAAATAAAAAAAGTAAACTTATAATTAAAAATAAGTTAATATTTACTTTAAAATAAATAAAGAAAAATATTTAATTACTAAAATTCTTTATGAAAATTAAAAGCTAACTTTAGTTTTTAGTAATTTTAATTTAGCTTTTTCACTTTAATTTAATTTAAATTATAAAAATTAATCTTAAATGATAAATTAAAAAATAAGTAAATGATTATTTTAGTTTTTAAAAAACTGAAATTTATTTTTTATTTTGATGTTAAAATTATTATCCTTTAATCATGACAGTATTTCACACAGAGGATGAGAGAAAGGATATGAGGGAGGGATAGGGGAGAGATGATATGTTACTGTGGTGTGTATGAGAGAGAAATTCACCTTTGTTCCATCAAGTCATCATTATTTGAACATTTCTCTCTCATACACATTGCTCCAACTCACTCTGCCATCAAAAGTGATTTCGACTGCCATTAAACGACACTCTCAATCAAATAAATCTATTTTCCTCTTGAAAATTGAAGACAATGATTACCTACGCTAAAGCTGTAAAATATTGCGTAGAACTATTAAGTTAAGGTACAATGGGAGTATATATTTTAAAATCATGATGCAAGATTATAATATTAAATATAAAGCCTTTACATATACATATTTAAATCATCATTAAGAAAAAAAATACACAATAGGTTTATAATACAATATTAAAAGTGTGAAACCTCGTCGTGGGACCCCCCTTTCAGGTCGCGAGAAGACGACGCTCCTTCAAGGCCGTGAGTACGTAAGGTCGGCCATACTGGTAACATTTTATAAAATATATTATAACAATCTGGGGCTTTAACATATTTTGGCATGTAAAGTGTAGAAGAGTTGTACATCAAACTCTTGTAAACTAATAATTGTATAAAAAAAAAAATATTAATAACCCCTGGCGAAGGCCACAAAAGGTCTATATTTACAAGAGTAAATAAATAAATATAATTCTAATAATAATAAAAATTATTATTATTATTATTATAATATATTGTATGTGTCTAAGTAAATGAGAATGCCACTCTAATTTTGGGTCAAAAAATCATGTACTTCAGTTCAAATTGATAAATCATATAACAAAATATGATAAGTGAAATAACATTTTTGTAAGCTATTTTCTTTACATTGTACAATATATAGATAAATATTTTAATATAATTATATTTATTTATAATAATAGGTTTATATTAATATACAATTTTATACTAAACTAAACATTGTAGCTAGTATGATGTCCGTACATTGGATGGAGTTGTTAGTTTTTTTGTCATACCAAGAAAATGAAATCATTATAGCTATCTAGCATTCATGTAGATTTATGGACTTGATGTGAGGGTTTGATGAAAGGATAAGTGCAAAGCTTTACTTGTTTGATAAACTTCTTATAATTAAATATTGATATTCATATAGAATATTTGTACCCATTCTTTATAAATTACATGATCTCGTTTATTTGATTTCTTTAATATATAATGAAAATTAATCATTTTCTTTAAATTAAAAGAGATGAAACCGCTTTGATAAGACCAGCATATATAATATAATCAAATTATCAAGATATGGAAACAAGGAATTAAGAAACATCAAATACGAGATATTTCCTGTAAAACCCAATTACATATCATTCCACCTCAATAATATTTTCCATTGTATAATAGATGAATCGTGGATCTTTGTATAATCTTTAATTCATATTATCTACATGAAAGCTTTAACTGGCACAACAAATATTAATCTATAATAAGATAAGATATTATAACAAATAACATTTATATTTTTTTATTGATGTATTAATGTTTTGAATGAATGAAATTTATCTTTTCAAAAAAGTTTGCGTGGCTAATTGAGTCATTTAATCGAAAGCACATACAATCATGCAGCATAAATTGCCACTGGGCTAATACTACACACAATGTGCCAGTTCGATTGTCGGGCTCAGCGAAATAGCTGAAGCCCAACCCATACAGATACCTACCCCAACCCATGCTGACAGCTTAATGGTGACACCTCAGCCTAAGAGCCACGAAATTGTGAAGGGTTAAGGTACAGAATAGATTTAAAAGAGCCTTCCACTCTCCTCACACGAAGATAAAGGGGGTTGACTATTAAACATAAATGTCATTTTGCCGATTCATCATCATGCACCTAAGCTATCACTTCTCATTTGCAAAGAAAACAGAAGTATTTCTAGTTTCTTGAGAACTATGTTTAAAAAACCAAAAAAAAAAAAAAAGAAGTTAAACCACTGATTTAGTATGATGGATTTTATTACCAAAAGTATTAAAAAAACTTTTTTTTAACTAATTGAACAAGAACCTTTAAAAAAAAACTAAGTGAACAAGAAAATAAATAATTGCACAATAATTTTTATAAATATGAATTAATATAAAAGAAATATAAATGGTATTGGTAATCAAATGGTTCACTTGTGGGAAGTAAATTAAATTTACTTGTTTTATTCCATTTTTTCAATCGGATATAAAAAACAAATTCACATGATCTTAAAAACATTGTGAATTGAAATTTGATATACAATTTTGTGTCTTATCTTTTATTTTTCTCAAAACTAATTGTAAATGTATTTTTAAAACAATCAAGGATGACATTTTAAAGTTCTTATTTTTATTAAAATACTATAATGAAAAATTTCATAATTATTATGGTTGTACCAATGTAACTAATGAGAGGAAGCCATGTTACATCATTTATGTTTTTAAAATGTAAAAAAATAAAACTTTGTGATAACCTTGAATGACCAAATAGGCACTCCAAAACACAAATCAAAACCCAACAAGCGAAATCTAATACTGAAAATAAACAAAAAAAATAACTCCTTGAATGGAAAACTAAAGAAAAAAATGTCATCAAATTGTTTGTAGATAGGTTGACTTACAAAGAATCGAAAGAAAAAAATGTTCTCTAAATTTTTTAATATTTACTAATATAATAACTTGATAAATTTATAAATGAGATTTTATATACTTTTAATTTATTTATTAAGATAGTTGTTGCCAACCTAGGTTGAAGAATGTTTTAAATATATATCAACTTAACATTTTTCTATCAAGGTTGTATTATTATAAATTCAAGACACTTCTAGCAATTTTTATATATGTCATTGTTGCTAACTGTAAGTTTTCTGTTGAGGTTGCATTATCATAAGTCATGAAATAATTAGTAGAATTCACATATGTCATTATTGTTTTAACTAAGTTTTATATGTTATAGTTGGCCATTTGAATAAAAATTATTGACATATATTGCTTTATATCAAGATAATATATGTCAACAATGACCCATTTTCTTGTAGTGATTTCTCATATAATGAAAGGTTAAACCATTCATAAAAATTCTAATACACTTAAATAACATTTGAACATTTGAAGTGGATTTTTTCAAGTGATATAGTATGATGTATTCAAGTGAAACCCATAAATCTTTTTAAGTGAATTTTTAGATTACTTAACTAGAAAAGTTACATTACCAATCTACTTTTCTCAAGAATCTTTTGAGCTATAATACGACGTATTATTATGTATCCTTCACGTTTGGACATTGATGACGACTTATGTGGCTCTTATATATGATGTGATTTTTGTAGTAGAATTCTTTTAAATGGTTTCTTAAAATTGGGTTTTTTGTTTTTTTATAGATATCATTGAGGATAAGAATTACCTCTAAAAAGGTGACTGAAGTCAAGCACAATCAATTATTTAATTGGGGAGACCCCATAATTGATATTGTTTATCTTAAACTTATCTACCTTTAGGACTTCAATTAAATAACGTTTACTAGTATAAAGCAAATCTCAACCTTTAAGTGAGGAATTAAAGCTCTTTGGCTTCCTTAGTTGTCATGAGATCTTGGATCATTATCTCCACTTAGGGATGGTGGGTTTTCTTGAGTTTCCATCCCGTCCTTAGAAGTATGGATATGGAATTATGTTATCGGGTTTTCGATGGATGGGGTGAGTTCGGGTATTGTTTAGTCTTGCGTTAATTATATTAAAAAAATATATTTAAATGATTTTTATTTTATATTTTAATATATAATAATAATTTATTTATAAAAAGTATAATATCTTATTTATTTATAATATATTTATTTTAATATAATAAAAATATATGAATATTAAAATTAAAATTAAGAGGGGTTAGTATAGGAATTTCTCATTCCAGTCGAACCTGACCGCGTTTATTTTTTTAAACAAGGATGAGATGAGAAATGATTTAAGTAAATGAGACTGGAATGGGGCTGCCCTATCCCGAACGTGGTCCGTTGCCATTCCTAGTTTCACTAACAACATGATATCTATTTTACAATGTAATGACTCAACCAACACATAGATATTGTTCGTTTTGAGTTCAAGAGGTCCTCATAACTATAAAACACGTCTAATAGATCGAAAAGATTTCATACTTATATAATACAAAGAATTTTCTCATTTATTTGATGATTCACAAATATCCTCTACGGAGCTAAATAGAACGAACATCCACATTAGATTTAGGATCGACTCTGTTATCATCTATAACAACCCGAATCAATCATGTACATATTATTCACTTTTGGTCCAAAAAACCCTTAAAGTTATAAAACACGTCTATTCGATCAAAACCATCGGCAAGAACACGCTAACTTCTCTTCTATCGATGTGAGATATGAGATGCAATCATCACTCAAATAATATGAGATACAATAATTCAACTTAAGTAATATATATTTAAAAAAAAAAAAAAAAAAGCTATTTGAATGGAGACCCACAAGATAATTTGCAAGCCAATGGGCGAACCGTACCCACAAAAGTAAGACGAAATTAGAGCCATGGAAACATGGAAAGACGAAATTGGGGCCTCCACCAGTTGACAAGTCTTAACAATATTCTAAAAATGTGGGCTGAGTGTGATCGAATCTACACCACTTGAAAAAAAGTTGAGGTGAGACAAAAACACTCAATTATTTTGGATATGAGCAATAATAAGGCACAAGTCAATTAGATGATTCAATTACAATTGACTTTTACTTTAAACTAGAACAAATGGATTCAATTCCTTATACAGACAAAAAAAAAATTCATAATTTCAGTGGCAAATGTTTGAGCCCTAGGGGTTGGCTAAGAAATGAGTCAATACGTACCAAACTCGAACTTGATCGAGCTTTTTCTGGGATATTCGAAACTCGACTTAAAAATAGCCTACTCGAATTCGACGACAGCCAAACTAATTAAAAATTAATAAATAATTATACTGAACTCGACTAATTAATAAAATAATAAAACTCCGCCAAGCTTCTACGAAGAAGCCAACAGAGATCGCGATATTGGGACCACCTTACAGCCTACCAAACTCAAGAGACTCGATTAACTCCAAAGTTCAATTCGAATATTCTGTGACTTCTCGAAGAATCACTAACAAATACTCGTCCATACCCCTTTCAATCCTATGTAAATTCGCTTTATTACTCTTGCCGCGTTACAAATATCTTCCAAATTGGATAAATATAAGAATTTCTTATAATATCTCATAATTTTTAAGAGAAATAAATTTTTTATTTTATTCAAATTTTGTAACTTAAGTATTTTCCCAAATTAAAAAGAGACGTTTTTCCGAGTAAGGATACCAAAATCACAACCGACACAAAAAACAAAAACGAAAAAGCTTGCAGCAATTATTAAAAAATGAAAGGAATAAAAAGTCAGTTACTTAAGAAAAAGGTATAATATGATACATTTCACTGAAACTTAACATCTACTTTACATTTAGCATTTGTCATTTTCCAGGGGAGTTGGAATGGCCGGCATAATAATGGTACTAAATTTTCAGAGGTTGAATAAGACTTATTTGTAAATTATTGCAACATTCTATCTAATAAACTCTTTCATTATTGGGGCTGCTTTAGAATTTTTAGTCTTGACCAATTATAATTATTTACTAGATTGTGTCTAGCCAATTAGAACATTTTCCTTAATAATTTCCATCAATCTAATCATCATCGAATCCAATATATATATATATAATCCAATATATGCTAGCATTAAGCAGTGGCCTTTATCTTAACCGTAAGCTTCAAGTCAACTCGATAATACAACTATATTACGGGATGTATTCTATCGTTTTACGATTCATTCTGGCTCAAACGAAGATACCCTGGGATGCGATAAGATTCTAAAGACGCTTTTATGCCACAAGACGAACCCGTTTACGATATCTTACGACCCGACAAAAAAATCCACATGATCTGTCTCAATACATCCAGATTTGTGATAAACATATTCTATTTATACACTACTATTTTATTATAGGTAGGTATTTGTGATAAACATATGCTATTTACACAACTATTTTATTATAAGTAGATAGATGCCTTAAAACACTAAAGCACAAATATAAATAAATATGAATGATGATTTTTCTTTTTACATTTTTAAATATAGAGGGAGATTGTGGTACCCCTTTACCTTGATTTGTCTATTAATTAAACTAAATTATAGTAATAGAGATTTTTTTTTTTATTGATTCATGAGGTCACTTTTTTTTTAATTTATATTTTTAATGTTGGAGCACATAGGGACATATAGTGATACATAAAGGGTCGGCTTTGAGAAGGCTTCGCACGTGCCAAGCTTCCCATCCATACTATAATTTCGTAGTGGAGGAATTAAAATCTTATCTCACTTCTTTATATCTTGGAAGTAGACATCCGGTGAAGGAGGACCGTTGGATTGGGGCTATGGTAAAAAGGATGAAGGAGACATCCGGTGAAGGAGGACCGTTGGATTGGGGTTATGGGAAAAAGGATGAAGGGCTTCTGGAAGCTCCCACACGTGCCAACCTCCTCATAAATGCAGGAGACAGTCAGTCTCCCAGTCGTTTTCAAGCATTCTAGAAAGTCTGACACGTGCCGACCCGGTCACTAACGGACAAATCCAGCCGCGGATTTAGAGAAATGTGGTTTTACGCTAAAAAATACAGGAATCGGTTGATATGCGACTAATTGTCAAACAAGAATTTAATGCTTCCTTATCTTGTGGAAAACATAAATTAATATATTATTACGTAAATAATAAATAAATAAAACAACATCAATAATTTTGATGATTTCCATATTAAATAAAATTTATTTAAGGATCTTAAAACATCTTCGATCATAAATCTCTATTTTCAATTTTAAATTGAAATTTTCTTTATACGATGATAAGGTCCATGTTTTAGAGACTGAAATCCAAATCAATGTTATTCTTCAAACATTCATTTTTTAAAATTAAAATATTTTAGTTAATACACAAGTGACCATATTTTTTGTTATTACGCTGCTTTTCACTGCGCAGCACTCGTTTTTATTTTCAAAACCATTTTAAAATTCACAAGTCACTACTTATTTTGCTTTATTTTTATAAAAAAACAAAAAAAAACTTTAATGTGACTCTGATAAAAATAAAAACTCCATTTCAAGTAAAAACCTAGCCTGCGCCTGTATGTTAAAGTATATATCAAGCATGCATTTGATAAAAGTCGTAACACCTCTTAAGTTCATAAAGCTAAGATCTATTAACAACCATAAAATGCCAGCTTTTTGATTAATCGATCAATTGATACCAAAGTTAAGCAATAACTGTACAAAAACACATCAACTATATATAAATGAATAAATAGATAAATAAATAAATGTTGTCGATAAAGAAAACTATACCTGGGGATATAGATCAAAACGTTATCAATTATAAAGAAACAACAGCACAGAATAAATAAAAAACAAACATTCAATGAAGTAATTAAAATTGGTTATAGATTAGAAGCAAAATTATTTATGCAAATGATACATTGAAATGTTATGTCTGGGCCAAGCTCATTTATCTGTTACACAAATTAACTCCTCAAGATTCCATGATATATAAACTGTATAATTAATCATGTGTTTTGAATGTTTGAAAACTGATTTAAAATTGAAATTTTGAAAATTAGAAGTTTGAAATTGAAGTTTAAAAATTGAGAATTTTGAAATGAATTTGAAGTTTGAGAATTTTAATTGAGATTTTTCAAACTGATTTTAAAATTAAGCACTAATTTTATAAATTCGAGATTGAATTTGTAATTGAATTTAAAAAATTTTGAAATTGTAAATTCGAACTTGAATTGAATTATTACAATAATTTTAAAATTTGAAATGAAATTTAAAATTAAATTGCGACTTCTCAATTTTCGTTAAATTACGCGACTCAATTTCAAATCGGTAATTTTTAATTTTGAAATTTGAAATTTGAGAAATTTAAATTAGAAATTGGGTGACTTGAATTTTAAATTGGAAACTTAAAAAATTGAAATTGGAAATTGAGGGATTTGAATTTTCAAATTATGACACTTAAATTTTGAAATTGGGAATTAATAATTTTGAAATTAAACTCTAAAATTTTGAAATTAGAAATTGAGGTAGTTAAATTTTGAAATTATGACACTTGATTTTTTTTTAAATTGGAAACTTCAAAATTTGAAATTAGAAATTGAGGGATTTGAATTTTAAAATTAGGGAATTTGAATTTTTAAATTGGGAATAGGTAATTTTGAAATTGAAAACTTTAAAATTAGAAATTAGAAATTAGGGAGTCTAATTTTGAAAATGGAGCACTTGATTTTTGAAATTGAAAACTTGAAATTTTGAAATTAAAAATTGATTGACTTGAATTTTGAAATTAGGACACTTGAATTTTGGAATTGAAAATTTATATTTTTGAAATTGAAAACTTGAAAAAAATTAAATTGAAAATTTTGAATGGGTGATGGTTCATGAATTAAATTATTAATCAAAAAGCATAAAAAAAATCAATCTAATTAAAAATAAAAGTTAAATAATATATTTAAATTCACACTAAAGAAAAACAATAAATTAAATAGATGTACAAGACTACCACTAAACAATATCTATAAAAAAATCTTAACTAAAAGAAAGCGAGGAACTTAATTCGGGTAGAGGGTGAAGCTCAAAGCCAAGTCGTCTCCCAAGCCGAGATAGTCTTTAAAGCCAGGATCACCTCCCAAAATGTGGACTTTCATGCCTAAATTATTAAAACTCTTAAACTATGAAAGTTTTGAGTCCCTCTCCTTTTAAGGAGATGGTCCATCCCCTTAAAAGAAATAAAAAATTATAGACAAATTTGAGCCTCCAATTAAAGGCTTATCGTCCCAAAAAATTTATCTTCTCTCCAGGTTTGGAAACTCTTCCTTTTATAGGCAAGGGAGGCCTCCCTCCCTCTCCTACTTTCCAATGTGGGACTCCAAATATCCCACAAAGGAAAAAAAAAAAAAACTCACAAAACTTGAAAGCCTACAATAATATATGAAATGCTTTTATTTATATTTAAATATAAATATAAAATTATATCAAATAAATAAAAATATATTAAAAACCTAAAAATGTTTTTTAACTAATAAATTATATTATAAAGCATAATATTATATTAGAAAATAAAACATCATTAAAAAAGCTACATAATACCATCGAACATATAGGTGAGAATGTGAGGTCTCTATACTAACCGTTTCTGCCGAAGTTCGAGCCTTGGCGAATGCAAAGAGCTGCTTTGTAGTGTAATTTTTACCATCCTAGCGGTCCCTCCCAACTCGAACGAGAATTACCATGCCTTGCTTTTTTACTTAACGCCAAATATAACTTTTTTATCTTAATTGCCGAATAAGATTTGAATAAAGATAAGATGGTTATTTGTTTTAATGTAGAAATATAGGAATGGCAACATGTTATTTTTAGCTTGATTTAACTGTAATCGTGCTTTTAATGAGTCAATTTATTTTCTCAAATTCGGCATGCATTCAGGTGAGCTCAGATTGTACTCACCTGGGCCTCCTGGGCTACGCCCCGATTATAGTTTTTTAAAATATTTTTTTATTATTTTATTTTATACTTTAATATAAATAATAATAATAATTATTATTAGAATGTTTTTATTACACAATTTTATAAAATTCATAATATTTTATTTTTTATGAAATATATTAATTGTAATATCATAAAAATAAAAAAACAAATATAAAAAATTTTAAAAAAAATCAAATATAAACGGGGTGAGCCCCTGTTGTCATCTCTAGTAATGAGTGTTGTTAACCCTCCTCCTTGTTGATAATGGTAGAGTTTTTCTTATTTTGGTAAAATATGACTTTTTCTGAATAGAAAAAGTCAAATATTTTCACTTTTTCTATTCATAACTTTTTTAGAAAATTTATCAATAAGTCTTGAAAATTTAGAAAACAAACAGCTCCTAAGTATGATATGATTTAAAGGCACCTTTTGTGTGTACGAAAACCCGCTCATTACACCTCATGGCCTAACCAAAAAAGATATCACCTTCATAATTTTCACTTTCATATTCATTAAAATTCATGTAATGTAATCTCTATATTCATTTTCTTTCAATATGAAGTTCTATTTTTATTTCTAAAAAATTATTACATTAATTAATTAAAATCTTAATGTTTTATTATCTAACTCTAACCAACAATATATAAATGACAATAATAAAAATATATTATATCATTGTCAAAAAATAATTTTAATAAAAATTAAATTATTTTAAATTTATTTAATTTAAGTAAATTTTATAATTATTCAAATAAATTAATGCTAAAAATTAATATATTGAAATAAATTTAGCATATTGTTTATGAAAAATAATTTAAAATTAATAAATTAATAAAAAATAAAAATAATTATATCTTCAAAAATAAAAATATGTTATAAAATATTAATAATATAATAATAATGGATAATGTTTAATAAAATGTGGGTCTCATCGTCTTTATATTTAAATATGTGAATAGTGAATCTCAAAATATGGAGATAGAGTATTTACATCTCTACTTAAGAGATAAAAATAGAGAACTATCAAAGTTTAGTTTTTGCCTCAAAATCTCTATATATAGAGATAGAGTAAAAAATAAAGTACTATCGGAGATTCTCTTACAATAACTATGGCCTATTTGATTTCTGTTTTTTAAAAACTGTTTTTGAGAACGCTATTTTGGTATTCTTTGATGCTTCTTAAATCATGTGGAAAACAAAAATTAATATATTATTACATAAATAAAAATAAATAAATAAATGAAACAACATTGATAATTTTGATGATTTTCATATTAAGTAAAATTTATTTAAGGATCTTACAAGAACTATGGGCCTATTTGATTTTTGTTTTTTAAAACTGTTCTTGATAACAATTTTTAAGAAGACTTCTTTGAAAACTATTTTTATTCCTTGAATTTAGTATTTTATGTATTTTTAGAATATAAAAAAACGAACACCAATCTTATTCTCCTTGTTTTTCTTAATCCCCTTCTTTTTTAGGACTGAAAACAGTTTTCAGCAAGAAGAACAAAAGAGGCATAGATGTCTTTCTTCCTCATAAATATTAGTTTTTAATCCAATATATTTGTATCATATTATATTGGTTAAGAAAATGATTTTTTTTTATCTAGTCCACAGGGACCCATACAATGATACAAGGGCGGACACTTGAACCTTCTTGAGTTGGGCTTAACCACTACGGCTGAGATCTCTTTTGATTAAAATTAAGACAAAATTTAATATATATATCTATTAAATGTAACTCAAAAAAAAATTGTCCAAATTCTTAGCACTCCGTCTCTAATGTCAAATCATATTTAAAATAAGCAATAAGAGGGGGAAACCAAGAAAGAAAGAAATTTGTTTGTAAGTTTTATATTTATATTTTTAAAATTTTATTGAAATGTTTATATAAATATATGATGAATCTATGTTTTGTTCATCTGTGAATTTACTATTGATATTTGATACACCTTTTATATAATGGGTTTATGAATCTACACAGTCATAAACATTTATGTTGATATATAATATACTAATATTTATGTAAATATGCTAGGATGATGACTCCATTTAATATTTAAATTGTTTTTATTAAATTTTATATTTGCATTTCTTTATATTTTTGTTCATATAAAATTAATTTCATGAGAATTCTATGTAGAAAACTGGAATGAAATATATATTTTTGTTGAAGATTTATATTTTATATTATTATTAAGTTGGTACCATGATTATGAAACTTTGTTGTGGAAGTTGGAATATATATTTATGATTAAGTTGACATTTTATATTTTTATTAGACATACTCTATATAGAGTTTGTTATATAATGAAACATGTATTTATAGAAGTTGTATTAATTTTTATTTTTATTTATACTTATATGATATATCATGTACTTAATTTATTTAATTTTTTATATAATATACTATAAATATGTAAAAAATATTATTGCATTTTAGAAATATTGTATAAAATGTTTATTAAATATATTATTGTTTGAACTTTAAGAAATATATTTGTTTATGAATTTATTTAGGTAACTTTTTATGTAGATAGTTGAATTAAAGAGGACATATATATATATATATATATATATATATATATATATATATATATATATATATATATATATATATATATATATATATATATATATATGTGGATTTATATTTTTTTAGGTATTATTGTTTTTAAGTTTGACATTATTAATAATATGTAAATTAAATTCTAAATTGGTATGGAGAAATATTTAAAAGCATTTAATTTGAGTCTTCATCTTCTGCGAAAGGAATTAGTAAAGATTTGAAAGAATGTCCACTTGAAATCAACTTAGATGATCTTCCTGCAGACCCTAAGTTTTGAATTAGGATTTTAGATTATTATCCTAACATTCGAGATCAAGTTCGAAGAGCATATTTACAAAGCACCTACGAATAAAAGACAACTTTCCCTCTAAGAAATTTGGAAAATTATCACGGTCATTCAATCCTTCTCGGGTTTACTGAATATGCTAATTGCTAGAGTATAGTAGAGATAAAAGATGCTAGATTTTATCAGGTTGCTATCTTTCAAACCGATATCGGGAGAACGCTGTGTGGTGATTCCTTTGTTGCTGAGGGTTCTCAAATTCAAGAAAAGAAGATTCAATATTCATGTTGGTGGCCCCTTTAGTGCTCATAATCAAGCTTTGAGAAAATGTGAAGTCTTATTGAATCAAAAGCAACACATCGAAACCATTATATCCAAGCAATCAAACTGCCCGGCGAGTATCGAATTCGCTTGAATGCATCTCGTTGATTGTGTTCGATGATTTTAAGACAAGGCATTGCATTCTCGTGGTCATGATGACCCGAAAATTCTAGGCACCGGGTGAAACTTTCAGCTTCTAAGATTTCTCAGATCATAATCAGATATTAAAGCATTTTAAAAATGCTCCTAAAATTTGAAATTGGATAAAGACTTGAAATTCAAAAGACATCATAGAAATGCATTGCACCGAGACCTTAAATGTTATTGTCAAAGATCTTGGAATTGAAATTTTCTTTATTTTAGTTGATGAATCTCGTGATCTCTTAGGAAAAGAGCAAATGGATGTTGTATTACGATATATTGATGAAAAAGGACATGTAATTGAGCGTTTTATTAGTATTGAGCATGTTGCTTGTACCACTGCTCTTTCACTTAAGGCAGTTATTGATGGTTTATTTTTTAGACATGGATTAAGTATGCCTAGGTTGCGTGGACAGGGTTATGATGGGGTAAGTAATATGCAAGGAGAGTTCAATGGTCTTAAGACACTTATTTTGAAAGAGAATGAATGTGTCTTTTATGTTCATTGTTCGCCATCAACTCCAGCGCTTAGCTCTTATGGTCAGCAAAATCATATTCAAATTGCTTCTATTCAAAGGTGGTTACTAATGTGGTTAATGTTGTTGTTGCTTCATCCAAACGTCGTGATATCCTTCATGATAAGCAATTTGTAGTGGTTAGTGAATCTCTCAAACATGATAAGCTTTCTAGTGGACAAGGATTAAACCAGAACTAATCTTAAACGTGCTTGCATACACGTTGTCTACATTATGGTACTTACTTAGATTGATTAACATGTTCTCATCCATAACAAGCATTCAGATTATCAGAGAGGATGGTTCAAATTCTAAGCAAAGATATGAAGCAACCAACTTGTTAGAGTCAATGCAATCATTCAACTTTGTCTTTAGTTTACATTTGATGAGAACTATATTAGGAATCACAAATGAATTATTACAACCATTACAGAGGAATGATCAAGACATTGCGCAATGCCACGACTTTGCCAGTATGCAAACAATAATTTCAAATGATGAGAGACAATGGTCAGAGTTCCTCGATCAAGTTTCTATTTCGAAAGACAAACATCATATTCCAAGACGCAACGATACATTTCTAACTCTCGAGGGAGACCAATGACCAGAAGCTCACGAAATTACAAATTTGCATCATTATCAAGTAGAGTTGTTTTATGTAGTTATAGATATAAATCCTAAGAGCTTATTAGTCGCTTAACCGAGGTAAAGACTGTTGTTTTTATGTCAAGGTTTGTCTAAATCCTTTGCGATTCATTTTATTGCCTTTGATAAGCAAAAGTTAATCCGACTTGCCTAATTTATCCATGTTAATTTTCTCCAATAGCCATTTATCCTTAATGATCATCTGGAGATATTACATCATCGAGCATGCGCTCTAAGAGTGAATTTTATGAGTTGAGAGGAATTAGCGATTTTACACAAGCATTTGGGCTGGCATAAAAGACATTGTATATCCACTGCTTATTCATTGTTACATCGTTTTCGGCTCTACTTGTTGCTGCTGCAACTGTGGAGATAATATTTTATGCTATGAATATTATGAAAAATCGATTGCGAAATCGGATGAGAGATCAATGGATGAATGACCACTTGCTTGTGTATATAGAAAAAGATATATTTGATATTATTGACAATGAAACTATTATGCAACACTTTCAAAATATGAAAACTCGTCGAGGAGAGTTGTAATGCATGTTCGATTGCAATGTTATCAATTAATGTGACTTTTTTTGTATTTATAGTTTATTAAATATTATTTTATTTATTATTATAAATTGCCCCAACTAAAATAGAAGTCCGGCTCCCCCCTTGCTCTGATATCACTTCTAGATATTCTATACAATAAAACTAATGGGCTTCTAGAAGCCCTGGCACGTGCCAAAGTTCACTGTAGCCACTAGCCACATGCTTGGGGAAAAGGTCTCCCAATTCTCACCCTTAGAAATGTAAACACCCCAAAATTTTATTTTTAATTTTCTATTTCTATCTTTTCGCAGTTGGTGAAATATAATTTTCATAATAAAAATAAAAAAACCTTTTTTTGAAAACTGTAACAATCAGGCTCAAAGTTTTCTAAATTCATCAAAACAGAAGGGAATGTTGTAATAAGGGATTAAGGGGAAGAAGTTAAAAAACAAAAGAAATAGGGAGGAAAAAACGAAGGCAGCACACGGTTTATAATTATAATTTTTTTTTTTTACAGGGAACAAAGTACGTGTGGGAAACAGCTAGACTGAAAACAAGTAGAGGCGCCCATGGAGAATGGCCCCCACTGAATCTATTAATATCTCCCATCCTTCTTCTCCTTCCCAATCAATATCCCCACACTTTCCTTCTCAATTATCCTTCAAATCGAAATGTTCCAGACCCTTTCTTTTTCCTCTGCCACAAAAACTCTCCTCCCCGGATCTGCTCCTTCAATGTCTTGCTGCCGGAATCCCTGCCACGCCTCAATGCAAACCTTGGCGGAGGCCACCAGGAAGCCCTCCAGTCTCTACGAGGTGCTGAGGGTGAAGCAGACGGCGTCGCCCACGGAGATCAAGACGGCGTACCGGAGCTTGGCCAAGATGTACCATCCCGACGCGTCGCCGGTGGAATCGGACGGCAGAGACTTCATCCAGATTCACAACGCCTATGAGACGCTCTCCGATCCGGCGGCGAGGGCGGTGTATGATATGTCGTTGGGGGCGGGAGGACGGCGGTCTTATGCGTACTCTTCGGGAGGGATCCAGGGTCGGAGTGGGTTTAATTCCACCCGGAGATGGGAAACTGATCAGTGTTGGTAGGGGCGCACAGACTACAGGGATGGCAATTGGCCTTGGCCAAGCAAAACTCTATCCCAGGCGAGCTGAGAGATCTTAATCATGGTAATGGGACAATGTGGAATGGGTTTCCGAAACCTTCTTGAGGTCAATTTAGCAATGGTCGGGACAAACAAGGTTGGAATCTCACTCACAACCCAAACTCTCTCACTGCAAAACTTCTCAGTTCTCAAAGCCAGATACTTTCGCACCAGAGATTTTATCTCAACTCCTCATGGGCTACAACCCAAACTTCTCATGGAGTGGAATTTGGATTCCATAGCCCTTACTGTTGAGGGTTGCAGATGGAGGATTGGAGATGGAAACACCCAGATGGAGGAATTTGTACATGGCTATGCAAAGGAAGATAATTTCAAACTGGAAACACCCAGGATCAACCTAGCAAAGTTGAAAATTCACGATCTATGGATCAACCCATGCTTTAGCCAAACTCGGAGCTTTCTTAGATACTTCAAGACGCTGAAGTGAGATTCTTGAGTTCTTAAGAGAGATCTTAGCCAAAGATGTATCCCATTGATCTAATTAATAAAAAAGTCAATTTCTTCCCGTTCAAAAAAAATGTAAATTAAACTAGATTAGTTGTTTGATTTTAATATACGTTAATTTCATATTCAATAAATATATGTTTAGAGAATGACTAATGGATGAGGAAGTAGTGTTCTAGGTTGGATCTTGTATGGAAATATTCTATATCATTGTGATTTGAAGATAAAGAGTGGCGAAAGCGTGTAAAAGTACATTTGGTTAAAAACCTTACCCTTTTTTCTTCTGAATTTTTTCCTTATAATTTTTTTTTAAGCAAAAGAGAGATTACTTAATATTCTAGATGAAATTACTCATCTACACTTATTTTCATTTTTTTTTTCTCAATAAAGTGGTTATTTCACATAAATTTATGTTTTTTTTTTTGTTTTTTCATGATTTACTACATTTCTTTGGTGACGCGCGCTGATTTACTGCTGTCATATGTATTGCTTGTAGACATCTCTGCACAAGAACGAGCCATTATTGTCTCAAGACGACATGATTTTTTGTCAAGTACAAGGACGTTAATTTACGCACTCAGATTTGTCATTTAAACGAATAAAATATATAATGATCAGCCGCAGTTAATCAAATCAACGATCACATATTACAAAACTCAATAATACGCTGCTTTATTATTATCGCACAATATTAAATACGCAGTTCTCAACTATCAAACGATGCGCCAGTTAATTAATCAGATTAACCCGAACGTTATTTCATTTTTGGCGCTTTTAATGATTTCGATTATACGTTTTTATTGATATAAATACAATAAATAAAATGAAATTATTTTTCTTTTAAAAATAAAAAATAAAGATAAAGAGTGACGATATTACTCATTTAATATAATTTATCTCTTGCGTGCCAAAATGAAACAAGAAATAGGACGGTTTGTAAAAAGTATAGCAAATGCAATGTAAAAAAACCTCTAACCTCATTTTCTTGTTTAAACCGTTCAAGCCATTGGCTTGAACCGCTCATAATGATTTATATTTATGCCAAAATAAGCAATAAATCCCTTGAAATTTGAGCACCAAACGAAGACTTATTGGATAGCAAGACACTAGCGTCCTGTCACAAGGACACGTGCTTCTAGAAGCCAGGTTATGATATTTTTTATAAACTCATTTAATATCCCATCATTTTCCGATGTGGGACTAATTAAATAAAAAAATACAACTACAAACCTATGGATCGAATCCATAACCCTCTACTTAAATACCGCCAAACCACCTTTTTAGTTGTGTAGGATTCTGACAAATAACATTATATATGGTATTAGTTAATACATATTTGCATAAATAAGTTCTTCGTTTTTAATATGTTTTCATATTTAATATTATACATATTTTTCTTAATAAATTTTAAAATATTAATTTATTTATTTAAAATGAAATAAATATCTTAAATATTATTGATTATATATTTTAAATTTATTTTTAACTTAAATAAAATATAAATTATATATTTATTGCTTTACTCATTTGACCGCTGCTCAACTCGCTTTCTGCTTTACTCGGCTAACTCGAACTTCAGAACTTTTTCTTGCTCTGCTCAATCCGATTTTAAAACATCATTTATCATTATCGTGTCATGCTGACGTTTATTCGCACGGTAGAGGAAGATTAGATTTGAAGAATATAGTATCTGATAAATGATAAAAATTAAATCGATGGTCGTCGATATGTTGAAGAGCTATGTCGTAGGCATTTAGTCGCGATAATATCCAGATATATGAGACATTATCGAATATATGGAGTTGCTAGCTTGGATGCGATTAACTTTGTATCTTTATTCGCTTTGGATGTTGTTTCGTAACAAGAGTTTTTAGTTATTTTAATTATATGTTTCTATCAATGTACGGCTAGTTTGAATCAATAAAATCATTTATATATATATATATATATATATATATGCATGCATATATAGAAGATATTCAAGCTAAATTATATAACATAATGGAGGAAAAACATAAACATGTAAATGGTGATGATGTATTCGATTGACATACACCTTAATGAGCAACATGCTTATCAATTGGTGATTCGAAAATCAAAAACTAATGAATAGAATCGATAATAAGAAAAAAGATCTATGATCGACAAAAGAGAAGCATATGAATCTTTAATTACTACTTAAAAAGTGCATGATCGAGTAAAGGTTTTTAGCATGATTTTAGCATCTTTTGAATAGTAATTACCCTTAATAATATTAATTCAATTTATTATCCTAACCAAGTGAAAAATAATAATTTGGCATGCTTTGGAGCATTTTTGTGGAGCTTTAAGGAAACAAAATAAATTTGGAAGAGTATATTATAATCATGAAGCTTGAAAGACAAAAAAAGAGCACAAAGAATGAGAGTGACATTTTTGCAACGCCTTACCAAAATTTACTAAACTTTTGCCAAAAGAGTTTGTATAAAAAAGATAAGTCGTGGTAACTATTAAAGTTTTTACAAACAAATTGGGATCATTATTAAGATTTTTGATCGAGTGAAGACGTCTACGAAATAAAAAAAAAAAAAAGCTAACTTTGAAGAGACTATCTAGTTCATCAATTCTTTGTCTATGGTATTATACGCAGTTGATATTCAAATATGTAATTCATTATATATTTTTTTTCATATGAGTTGTGACATACCTCAAACCTAATAAAATACCTTAGGTATATATTATAAAATTTGCATGTCCTTCTCCAAATAACATTTCTTCTGGCGAGCTATAGAAAACTTAAAGCTCAAGAGTGAGGATTTAGGGTTTGAAAATCTGATTTTTTGGGTAAGGATTTCACCCTAAAAATTAATATTTTACATATGCACTATTGTGGTTTTGAATACCTTAGTTGTTCTTTGAAAAAAAAATTTATAGAGATTGAAGAACATATATAGGTTGCAAATTTTGAAGTCTTAAGGTTGAGGATTGTAGGATCGTTAAACATTGTTTTAAATAACTTTGATACTTTTTCTAAACAAAATTATTTAATTGAGACATCCTACTTTTATTTTTTTTATAAATATATAATTTTGTCCTCGAGATTTGTACCTGATCCCTTCCCTCCCAATATCCACAGGTAGCCCTTACCATTAAGCTAAACTTTATTAGCACATCCTACTTTTATTTATTTATTTTATTAAAAATATAAGTTTATAACATTTAAAGTTGTTAAAATTCTATCTATCTCTATAGAAATCTATAGAAGTCTAATAAAGTCTTTTAAATTAAAGTTTATCAAATTCATTCATAAATTTGTAGTCTTTAAGAAATTCATCAACTTTGCAAAAGTCATCCACTTAAACATAGTTCATAAATGTCTTTAAAAGTCATAATTGAATACAATATTGTAAATCTATTTCATATTTTATTTGTCTATTCTTTTCTTTTCTTTTTTTTGTATTTTTCTCTTTATTTTCTTTCTCACAATTTCTCACTAATTTTCTCCCAAACCATGTATGATCTTGAAGATAAATATCATTTGATTGTTGATAGCCATTGAAGCCTATCTAGGGTGAGGGTGGGCTTATTAGAGAATTAAAATATATTTCTCTTTATTTTCTTTCACATTTCTCACAAATTTTCTCAAAAACCAAACATCTTGAAAATAAATATCATTTAGTTGTTGATAGCCATTAAAGATTTCATGTGGTAAAGGGTTAGTGTGGAATTATTAGAGATTTCAAATATGGGCAAGAAATGAAAAAAAACCATTATATATAATATATATATATATCACGTCTACTTGTAGGATGAGTTCAAGATTCCAAATTTGATCATGATTCTCCCTTATGCACAACCCACCCCTTTATCCCTTGAGCCGATCTCAAGAGTTTTTTGAATTTATTTTTAAATTTTTATTCAATCATATATGTTTTTATTTTAAAATTAAATATTTGAATTTATTAAAAAAAATTAGATATAAAAATGGTAATAATGGAGTTGTACTATTTTATAAATTAAAGATAGCTAAATTATCAATATATTTTAAATATTTATAGTATTTAAACTAGTTTAATAATAAAATATTATTAAACCTTTAAAATAAATAACATCTCTCTCCTTCTTTAAATAATATTATGAGTATTAAAAAAACAAAAAATTATTATGAAAAGAAGATATTTTATTATTATAACTTTGAGATGCATTTTTAGAAATAAATATATTTTTATTCTATATATAAATAAATTTTATATTATATACATTCTAAAAATTAAACAATTTAAATAGAAAATATATAATAAATAAAATAGAAAATGTTTTCTGTTATATCCTTATTTATTTTTAAATAAATAATAAAATATTAAATATGGTCCACAACTAATAAAATTTTAAAAATTAAGATCAAATAAAATATTTTATTTGAATCTTCAAAAAGATTTTACTTTTATTTAAAATGAGACACAATAAAAAAGAATTTACATTTATCTAAATATCATTTAATTAATAGTTTGGATTTTTTTTTTAAATGTTATTTAATTATTACTTCATTGTTTTGATACCAATTGGTTAGTTAGTCTAGTACTTTGATTATTGATGGGGTTTGAAATAATAGGCGTGGTACGAATCTGTGACGTCGAGGATGCGGACCCAATACTAGCAACGGGCCTTAATGGTATCCTGAATCAGGCCGAAACGGGCCCAACTATTACAAAGGCGTGGCGAAGAAGTCAGTATTAGAGGAAAACACCCAATCTCCACCAATCAAGAAAGTATGATATTTTCTAATTATTACCCACCAATCATCTCTTATTAATTGGTTTACAATAAGGAATGAAAATCTGTGATGGGAGAATATCGTATCGTCATAACGAGGAAATATGTTATTTTTGTGTCGTCATCGACTAAGAAATTATCGCGATCGCCGATTAAATACTAGGCCACCCCGCCGGTGAAGATGCGCGGAGACGCGTGCGCGGCATTCGCTAGCGGTGTCTACCTGCTTGGCGGAAAGGGTAGGCAAGCGTCGGAGAAAGCGGCAGCGTACGCCCGATCCTTTTTGTTTCTTGTTTTGTAGAGGCCCAGCGTCACCGAGAATCGTGGTGACCCCAGCAATTCCGGCCGCGCTCTAGCCTAGTTTCGGTTGAAAAAGCATCCATCGGTTGGCGCCCGGAAATGCGTAGGAGCAGCCGGTTCCTTTACAAATAAAGCTTACCTCTCGGTGACTAATGGTATCAACTTCGGAACCTGGCGGGAGCCACATGAATCCTCGAGGATGCAAGACCCATTGACGGCGTGAGCGGCCGACCTCCAACACGCTAGATGTGCAAGTCAATACGGACGGGTGGGCGCTTATCACCAGCTTGACACTTGCTAAAGAGATTGGGAGGCGACTCACCGGTAGATACAGCGCCCCGGGAGACCACGACATGCAGCGGCTGACCAATTGCAGGAAAAGCGACACCTCGACCCTCACCGTCGAAGCGGATAGAGAAGGAGAAACTAGCCACGCAGGAGCATGGTCATACCTGACCCCGGAGAGGACATGATGAGGAGAGGTAGGGTAGGAACAACAAAGGCGATGGACCCATCCTTTGTGCGAGGAGGCAGAGGAGCGGTCGTGGGAGGCGAGAGGTTCGGGGACATCCGGCAGAAATCGGCCACATGAAGGGACGGTAAAGTGAACTCAGTCTCCATGGGCCTTTAGCCTGACAAGCAGTCCCCATTCACGGTAGAGTCTTCTTCCACTCTTCCGTGAAGTTCGGAATGCAGCGGTCGAGGCGTTCGACGAACAAAGACCCCATGGAGCCACCTTAATACATAAAATTAGATGGCCCGGCGTGCTTTGGTTTAACGAGACTCTCTGTCTTCCATCTCATTGTTCCGCAGGCTTTCCATTGCATTCGTCTCCCACTTTGTCGGACGGGACGCCTGGCCCGAGTTATCTGATGCGACCATAAAGCGAATACCGGGAAGCTTGAGGTCATATGTTCAAAGTAGAGTGTGTGGCCGGCCGGCCGTAGAGCTTTGAACATTTCGAATAGGCTTGTTAATTTATGGCGGAGCTCGAGCGGCCGACTTTTGAGCGAGCTTAAGTCGGGCTGAAGCTTGGCTTGATTTAAAAAAAAAGCTTGGCTTGAGCTCATTAGGCTCGTTTTCCATATGAACGAGCTCGAGCTTAACCTCGAGCTCAAGCCCAATCCCGAGCCTATACAAGTTTGTATTGTAATCAATCCTGGCTTTGGTCTATACTTTTAACTTTGTAATCAATGCGGTAACGAAATACATCAATTAAGGAAATAATTTTCTGGGATTTGTTTTACCTTAGTTGATTTAGCAATTGATCTTCAAATACATTAAAGCCACCTCCTTGACATTTGTTTCCTTTACGGATTCACCTTGAGAATTCCAGCTGCTGAAAGCTTGACTTGCAAGCGAAAAATTATGAAATAGAATTAAAACAAGTAGAAATTGCAGTGAAGAAATAAGATACGAAATCATTGAATAAGAAACATGATTGGTTTTTAATCAATTATCTAAATAAAGAAATAATATATCAACAAGATACGCGAGCAAACTCATTAGCAGCAGCGAAACTATTTGAAGTATACTACGCACATGGTTAAGTTGGCCACCACCCTCCCAACTGCAATGCGCATGATTAATTTCAAGACCCATAGCTTCACCAACTGGCTGGGCCCGGAGATCAGAATGCGCCCCGCACGTGTCGAGCCGGTCGGCCCCGAATTTTCATACCCGGTGGTGGCACTCGAATTACAGCATCTATTACGGCGGTCCGGATCAGAGCTCCTTGTTCCTCTATGAAACCCACCCCGATCACCTTTGATGCCCAGCACCGCCTGCGCGCTGAATACGTTGGGTTAAGTCGATACCCATTATCGAAGAGCCCCGATACGAGATTTGAGATTGGATCCTAGTTCATCGAGAAATTTCGATTGATCGTATCAATGGTCGATGCATTTTGCCCTCCAATCTTTACTCAGATCGGCAAACCTTGTCTAAGCTCATGGCCACCAGCCTCACATAGTTTCCACGGGGCCCCCAAATCACGCTCATATTTGTAATGGGATTAGCATGCCCAGGGATCGGCCCAGATCGTGCAGGTCGTCATCTCTGACATCCATGTCCTTCCCAGGCGTCCTTTGCGGGAAACATGTACTACGCTATCCCACCTTTGGAACATAAATTGGCCAGACACCTTGTCGTGGGTACCATTTTCACCTCACAGAAGCGAGATGCGGAGATCTGAGTCTGATCCCCCGGCCGTGGCGTGGATTCGCTCTGAGCTCAGGCCGTCTTCGGTCGTCGGGCGCCTCATAACGACCGTGAGGATTCACGCATTTGCCGTCAATGTCGTCTGAGATCCTGGAAGCTTGAGGATCCATTACATCGATATCAGGGACCTGCGTGACTGGGCATTTCACTCGGTCTTGCTTAGTCGGGATCATGCCGTGAAGACCGGATCTTATGTCGATTCGGAGACACGTGGCGGAAGCCTCGTTCGGCCGACGGATGGGTCCGGCGGCCCAAAGCAGAGCTTTCGAGCTGGGCGAGGCAGGAGCGAGCAGAGATTTATCAAGCCTAAATTAAGGCTCAAGCTCGGCTCGTTTAGTTCACGGTGAGCCGGCCAGAGCTTTTCGGCGAGGCCGAGGCTGAGCCACAGTAGCAGGCCGTTACCGACCCTAGTTCAAGGTTTAACATGGTCGGCGAAGGTAGATATTCTCGGCAGTTCACCGTCTTGCTTTCATTGCAAGGCTGGGGGTGCAGTCGAAAGATCTAATGTTCTTTATCTCGAACCCTCGAGGCCAAGCATGGCGAGGTCCTGTAGCAGAGAAGTATATTAGCGTAGCCCTCTTGTCGAGCAAGAAACACACTCCAAAAGGAAAAGACGAGACAGCAAAAGAGAACGAAGCCGAGGCAATGACAGGACCGGTCGGGAGGAGCGAGAGAAAAGCAGAGAAGCGATTACGCGATAAGATGAGGGAAATGTCAAGGATCGCATGGGACCACTGAAGCTGAGGTTTGCAATGCGATATTGTCACCTCGTGATACACCCCTCGGCGTGCCAGTGTCGCGAGGTCTCGTGAAGTGCAACATGAAAGGTTTTTAAGGTGGCCATCCCAGATAAAGTCAGACCCCGCTAAAGATTTTAATGCAATCTTTGTGGGTTCGGGGTCGCCGGACCGCAGACGGATGGCGCATCCAGCTAAGAAAGGAGATTAAATACCTGATCCGACGTGGGCATCTCAGCCGTTACGTGGCCTAAGAAGGGCAGGAACGAATCTAGCCACCACCACCTCGTTAACCAACCCCAGTTCAGCATCAGCCGCCTCTAGGAGAAGTCCATGTAGGGCTGGTAATTGAACCCCTGAGCTCGGGCTCGGGCTTGGGCTCGGCTTCGAAAAGCTCGACGAGCTTGGCTGTAAGCCTAACAAGCGAGCTTGAGCTAAAATTAGGCTTGTTTCTTAACTTGGCCAGAGCCAGAACCCCGAACCAGGCCAATGAGGCCCAATGAGCCTACTAAGCAGCGTCGTTTGGCATTTTTTTTTAAAAATAATTGCACTCCAGTCTGCTTGACGTCGTTTTGCCTTTGCGTCTATGGGAAAAAGTCGTTTTGCCTTTGCAATATGGAAAAAAAAAACCACACAAACCCTTGAAGTCGCTCAGCGATTGTGAATCACTCTCCCCATCAGCGTCCTCGAGCGGCCGGAACCTCAGCTTGGGTACCAGCCACCTTTCGTCGTCCCAAACTCCTCGCCCAACACGGCGGCGGAAACCGACTTCATCACGACCCAAATCGATGCGCCTCTCTCCGGCGGCGTCATTGCATCTCAACCTTTCTCCCTCTGTTCTGGCAGAAACTGCGCTCATCCGCGATTTTCGGCTCCGTTTTAGTGATCTCACTCTACAAATACAATCATTCAAGGTATTTCTCTCACGATTTAATCATTTTAATTGATGCCCGATAATACTCGAATTCAATCTTGGATTCGAAGCTTAGATGAAATGAAATGTCATCCGAATTTTTCTTCTGAATTTTCTCGATTCGGTGCCCCCGATACGTTGACCCGGTGTCAGTAACTCCTGCAACCAATGGTTCCAAACAAAAATGATTCCTTCATGTTTCAAACTATAACCCGCGATTGGCCACCTTTGGTTGTTGTTGGATATGCCTCTATTTAAATTGGAAGTAATGTGAGAAATTTTTTCAATAAATCAATTAATCGAATATTTTCTCAAACAAAACAATGATTTGAGGGCTGACTCCGATTCTGCAGTTTCCAAGCGAGACCTTTTTTTAAAAAAATCACGACTACGAATTTATAACATGTCTATTCTTAGTTTATACGGGTATATCTAACTTTATCACACCTATGATTTATGGCATTTGAGTTTTCTTTTTATTTTTATAAATGATCTTAGATAGTTATTATAACGATTCTTCTTCTGTCTCATTAAATTTCAATCATGTTGCTTTCCATAAAAAGATGGGGTTTTATATTTGTCTTTGAGTCTTTTTCCATAATTTTTTTTTTTTATTGCATGATCTTCTTTGTTAGTGATTATTGGAGGTGGGATTTTTTTAGAGATAATAAAGTTTACTTGCCCTTGGAAAAAAAAAAATTCAAAAGAAATTTTGTTGAGATTTTTGATTTATCTGCTTTGGCCTCCATACTTTTGTATGCATCATAATATTAAAATGCATCCATGTAAATTTCAATAATTTTCTTCGCATTTTGAAATAGTTTATGTGGATTATTTTTATGAAATGTCTAGACCAACAAAAGCTAATATTGTGATCGATATGGAAAGATGTGGATAAAGGCTGACCGAAATGGATGAAATGGGTATAGATGCAACGGAAGCGAGACAAGCGGGAAGAAAAGATCGGTAGATTTGGAAGAATTTGAAATCATAACAAACTGATGGCGACATGAAGGCAAGATGTAATCAACGCAAGCATGAATCTTGCCTATAAGAGGGTGCGACAACTCATCTTAAAGGCATCTAAAATTTGCACACCTCGTAAAGCTACTTTGGTTGTGAGGATAAGGGTCCAAAGCGAAGTTTATTGTCTTTTGATGTTGCGCAGAGGTGATGAAATGCTATCAATCTTTAAGTATGATAAAGGAAAAGTAAGAGAGGAACTTGTAAAGATGTTATTTGTCCTGAATATCCTTTCGGATGGTAGAGCACGAGTTCTTCACTAAATTTTGTAGAAGTCTTAACCCCAAGTATGAGCCAATCAAAAGACAAACTTTGAAGCTTGATTGCATGAAGATGTATATATCTGAGAAGGAAAGTTTGAAGTTGGCATTGGCAGAGCATTAATAAATCGAAACAACTTCTGATTTATGGACTTAATCGATCCATAGGGTATATGTGCCTCCGCGGGACATTTTAAGTTCGAGAATGGAGATTCTGCGAAGAATCACGAATTTTGTCATGGAACCTCCTCCCTGCCCAGGCTTGCAATTGCGATAGTATCGGTGGGTGTTTGATTGATTGGGAATTGAAAGATAAAATTTCCACCATTACATACGATAATGCTTCTTCAAATGATTTAGGCGTAAGAGTATTGAAGAAAATTTTGAAGCGAAAGAAAAGAAGCTTCACTTTGGTGGTAAAAAAATTTCATATCCCAGATGTTGTGCTCATATTCTAAACTTGATGGTCCAAGATGGGTTAACAGAAGTACGAGATGTGATTGAGAATATTCGAAAGTGTTAAGTATTTGAAGTTGTCTCCTTGAGGGCTTTATAAGTTCAATGAAATTGCCAGCCTAAAGCTATCTACCTCTAAGCTTGATTCTTGATGTGCTGCGGTGGAACTCGACGTATGCCATCTTTAGGTGTGCACTTGAGAACAAGTGTCAGTTTTTCCTGATGAGAGGGACTACAACTATAAATGGTTGCCATGGAGTAGGAGATTGGAAAAGAATTCTTGAGGTTTCCTAAATTTTGGAGGTTATTAATGATGTTACAAAGGTGTTCTCGGGACGAAAATATCCTACTTCAAATTTGTTTCTTCGTCAAATATGGAAAGTAAGGAAGATGTTGAATGACATGTCTACTGATAATAGAGATTTTGTAGAGCGTATGACTAAAGATGAAGGAAAAAGTTTAATAGTATTGAGGAGAATGTAACTTGGTGATGCGGTGGGCGGTCTTGGATCCTCGGTATAAGAATGAAACTCATTCTCTACTCTTTTCCAAAAATTTATCCAGCAGATGATTTTCAGAGGCATATAGATGATGTTCGTGAGTCCTTACAATTTCTTTACAAAGAATATCTATCTGTAGATAGCCAAATAAATAGTAGCATGAGCGGTGCCACTTATGATTCTAACCCCTCTCAAGCAAAAAAACAAAAGACAGATGATTTTGATGAGTGGGTTATAACTAATTCTGATATCATTCCTGGGAACAAGAGTGAGATAGACATGTATTTAGATAGAAGAGGTTTATAAACTTTACAGTAATGGGAATATGGATTTGATGCTTTGAATTGGTGGAAACTAATAGTCTAAAATTTCGACGTAGATGGCTCGAGACATATTATCCATTCCTATTACTCTGATTTAGCGAGAATCGCCTTTGATCTTTGGAGGTAGAGTGTATTAATATCGAAGTTCTTTAAAGCACGAGAATTGTCAAGCTTTGATTTGTATGGAGATTGGTTACGACGAGTTTTGGGGTTGAGTTGGCATCGATGTAAAGTACTTTTTATTGACTTTAATATATGTTTATATATAAGGAGTTTAATATTTCTTGTTTTACATGAAGCTTAATCTTGCTTCTTGTTTTATTTAAAGGTTGAGAATGAGTTTATGCAAGAAGGTTAGAGATGGACACTTAATTTGGGTTGTATAGTTGCAATGTGTAAGTGTTCATTACTGTGTTTAATATTTTCATATTAGTTAGTTTACTTTTTTTTTATGTATTAACTATTTTTTGCTTATTATTTAATTCTGAGGTGGAGCGATAGTTTATACTAAAGGAGATATATGACTTGAAGAATTACGAAAGCGAAGCCTAACTTCTTAGTTTTGATTTATTTGCTTCTTTTTGTCAATTGACTTAGACAGTTGTTTTTTTGCTTCTTTTTGTCAACTGACTTAGACAGTATTCTTGATTTCTTGTATATGGACTGACTTAGACAATTGTTAATAATCCTCCTCTTAATGGATTTGGCTGTTGGGTAATTCCTGCTAAACATTAGTTACTTGGGTCAGCAATTGGTCTCTTAGATACATATATCTGAAAATTGTTATTGTTTCTTTGTTACCATGTTTCTCGAAACAAAAAAAAGCTGACAGGGATCTTTGGATTGTTTTTGTGATCTCACTTGCTTCTCTCCACCTTCCCCATTGTAATGATGTATGTCGATATCCCTATCGAAACAGCATTTCTCTCTTCACGGGATGCTGGATTTTCTTACCATCTTTTAACTTATTGCTAATTTGGAGGCGATTTTGGTAGACAGCCCGAAGGTGAAGGTGGACATCTCTTCGGGTTGTCTCCGACTTCTTGGCTTGCGCACATTTAACTTATCGAACCTCCCTTTTTATGGTTTAGTAAATATGATTATTGGTGCTATTTTCATACTTTCATTACGAGAGGCAGTGGGCATCAGTAGAGACGAAACATGAAGCGAGCCATTGAACATCTGAGTGATGCGGAAAACGGACCTGATTTATTTGAGGGTGAAACGTGAGCAGATTCTTCATTCCATAAGCCAATTTCCAATCTTATTATTCAATTCGGAAGTACGTATTCAATTTAATTATGTGAGAAGTCACGGACAAGTGTAGTTATATAAGAAAGCGATGGTCTTTTTTGCCCGGCCAGAAAGCCCGAAGCAAAAGGGCCATTCTAGCTTTTTCATAATTTTATTTTGGCTTGTCATTAGATCAAAGCGAGTAGTAGCACATAAAATAAAAACAAAAAACAAAAAACAAAAAATAGCTTGTTAATTGCTCTCCTTTTGTAATTTTGTTGATGTTTTTGTAATTCAGATGCTATTCTTTTTTATATATATATCTGGGTTTAGGTACTCTACTGAATGAGAGTAGTTCTTTCACTTTTTATACCTGTTTCTCTGCATTATGGCCCGATTACGATTGATTACAAGATGTAAGCATAATCTTATTGCAGTAATATTATTGCAGTAATATTATAACCATATTTCAGTCTTCCCGGTTATCCAGACTACATTTTGAAACCAGGAGAAGAAAATGTAATTTGCATACCTCTTCAAAACTTTGATGGATTTTTTTCCCCCTTCAGCATATTTGTGTTTGCAAAGATGTTTATGAAATACTTCCTTATTTGTTGATGTTTCAGGTGGATATTAATAATTTGGACGAATACATATCTTTGGTAGTTGATACAGCGAGTCAAAACTGGAATAATTGACCAAATGGAAGCATTTGGTCGGTTTCAATCGGGTTAAGCGGATTGCTGTCCATTGTGGATTTCCATATATTCGGACTAAACTTTTGGTGTATTTGTTTGATCCATCTAAGACTTAATAATCCTCCTCGTAATGGATTTGGTGATGGGTAGTCTGCTCGGCTCTGCCCAGTTACTTAGATTATTGATTGGTCTCTTAGTTACATATATCTGAAAATTGTTATTGTTTTATTTGTTCTCTGTGTTTCAAAAAAAAAAAAAAAAAACCGAGTATCGGGATGCTGGATTGTTTTTGTATCTGCTTCTCTCACCTTCCCGGTATGACAAATGTATGTCGATATCCTATCAACGACATTTCTCTTTACGGGATCTTTGGTTCTTTACCATCTTTTTAACTTATTGCTAATTTGGAGGCGATTTTGGTAGAACCTTGAAGGTGAAAGGTGGAAGCATCTCTCTTCCCGAGGTTGTCTCGACTTCTTGAAGCTACGCACATTTAACTATCAACCTCCTTTTTGGTTTTGTGGCGCTCATAGTTAGTGGTGCTATTTTCATACTTTCATTACGAGAGGCAGAAGAGTGGGCATCAATGAGAGCAAAGAACATGGGTGAGCCATTGAACATGCAGTGATGCCCGGAAAGAAACGAACCACGAAGATTTTTTGAGGTGAGAACAAGCAAACCCAATTCTTCATTCCATAAGCGATTTCAATCCTGCCTTATTCAATTAGGAAAATTTGTAATTCAATTTAATTATGTGATCACGAGACAAGTGTAGTTATAAGAAAGCGATGGTCTTTTTGCCCGTGAGAAGAAGCGAAACAAAGGGCCATTTAAGCTTTTTCATAATTTTTATTTTGACTGTCATTAGATCAAACAGAGTAGTAGCACATAAAAAATAAAAAACAAAAAACAAAAAACAAAAAATAGCTTGTTAATTGCTCTCCTTTTGTAATTTTGTTGATGTTTTTGTAATTCAGATGCTATTCTTTTTTATATATATATATGGGTTTAGGTACTCTACTGAATGAGAGTAGTTCTTTCACTTTTTTCTACCTGTTTTCTATCTGTTATGAGAGGAATTTGTGATCAGATTTGCAGCCTTTTGAGCCATGTTGTTACCATATTTCCTTAGTTTGATAAACTAATCTTTTGGGATTATAAGTGTTAAGCGAAGTGCGGGATGACCCATAACTGAAAAACTAAGATGTTATGCGCAATCTGCTAAATTATGTTTATGTTTAATCCATTTTATTAAAATGCTTCTTTCTATTACTGGGGGTGCGATCGAGTTGAGTTGATATAGTGTCAAGTTTAGATTGACTTGAAAACGATGAATGTAAATGAAGTTCAATTTTATTAAACTACATTTTAAGAATAAATAACAAATCAATAGCAATTACTTTTACAAATCAATAGTATTCATTATATTCTTGATATTACCCGGTGAGGATCGAATTGAGAAATGAATGAAACAAATGAGATGCTTATTATTAATAATGGTAGTAAATAATATTAAACTAAAGAATTGAGATAAGATTACATACAGAGCATAGATTAGATACAATTTAGAGTTCTTGATGACCCACATTCTGATGTAGGCGTTTGGCATGTTGAGGTAGCTTGAATCCCCGATAAAGAATAGGATCTTGTCGAGAATCCCAGACAGGACTCTTCTCCATTTGAACTGAATGAGCAGTTAGCTTGCCGCACCGTCTCTTGGAACTGGAGATAGTGTTGGACTTCGCCTTGATGAAGACAAAGTATCCGCCTTCTCGGATTATTTTGGTACTGTAAACATGTGGCAGATTATTTTTCGTTGAAGTGCTATGGTAATGGCTTTCACAAACTCAAGACAATGATAATGGTGCTTGTTAAAATAACCTTACACCTACGATAAGTGATAAGCGCCCTTCTCTCATTTTCTCTCATTTTCTCTTGCCTTTATTTTCCTCCAAGCAGGAAAGGTATTTCTCGGTTATATAAGCTTATCCCAGATTTTAATGGTTACATAATAGTGAGATTATCATCTCTAATTTTTATGCTTAGTAGTTAAAAAAAAATTCGACCCAAAATATTATTTGATCAAAGAGCTGCGCAAGCAGGCTCGGGCTCGGCTCGAGCTCCCGGCAAGCAGGCACAAAAGCTTGATTGGAGGCTCGGGCTCGGGCTTCGAGCTTCCGGCAAAATAAACAAGCCCGAGGCTCGGAAATGTTCCAAAGCTCGACCGGCTCGGCTCGTTTACCTAAGTCCATGCTTGATCTGCGGAGGGTTTGCGGGAGGCGGAGAGTCTCAGCTCGACCGGGAAAGGCCCACTTGCGCGACATCAGATCGGAAACAGAAGTACAAATAGTATCCAAACTGGAAATTTGGATCTTACCCTGCCTTTTGGACTTCAACATGGAAGAACACTTGACATCCAGCATGACGACCCACTTGTGATAAAGCCATAGTAGCCAATAAAAAAGCGATCCACGGGAGTCCTTGTAAACAGCAGGCTTCGGTAGGCATCATATTAGCATGTGACTTTTCGAAAAAATGGGCATTGGAAGGGAGAAGCTAGAGCTAGTCAACGCCTGCGTGGGTTCTCAGGAGAAAGAGTATTGCCTTACAGGGTCGGTCACGGCTAGATGCTCTTTGGAACCCCCGTACGTTCTATGACGGTGAGATTTCTCATAGTGAAGCCCATCGACCTACAGCGATGTTACTGAGTGACCCTCTCGAATTCCATAAAGAATTCGTTCCTAAACATCACATAGTCATCAAATTTCCAAGCGCAAATGGAGTAGGAATGGTCAGAAACCAGCATATATAGCCCGAGGAATGTTACTCGACATCAATGAAGCAAACGCGATTCGGCAACATCTACATGGGCCGGGCTCGACATGCGAGGCGAGGTAACCACCGGGCCTGGCATTGAGAGAGAGAAGAATTGGGCATGCGGCAGCGACCCGGCCCGAATTTTCCATTCCATGCAGGGTGCCAGTGGCGGAAGGCATCAGGCCCTATAATGGACAGTCAGACGAGAACATGGAGGTATCCGCGGAAATGGGAGACTTGGCGGGAGTCGGCCGGCATTGTTACCGGTGAGCGCGATCCCTCCTTTAAAGCCGTCAAGCAAAAGAAGGAGTTTTGCCCCAGGCGAAGGCGTTAATGAAGAGGTCGGTAAGCTCCTCCAAGCAAAGACAATAAGAGAAGTAGAGTACTCTGGATGGTTGGCTAACGTTGTTCTCGTCAAAAAAGTAAATGGCAAGTGGTGGCTTTGCATCGATTTCACAGACATCAACAGGCCCTGCCCAAAGGATAGCTTCCCCCTACCTCGGATTGATCTCATAGTAGATGCCACGGCCGGTCATGAACTCCTCAGCTTCATGGACTCCTTCTCGGGCTACAACCAGATCAGTATGGATCCACGACTAGAAGACCTCCATTTGTCCTTTGGTCGGGAACCTGCATTGTCGAGTAATGCCCTTAGGGTGAAAAATGTAGGAGCCACCACACCAAAGGGTGGTGAGCGAGGATGTTATAGAAACAAATTAGACATATGGAGGTATATATAGACGACATGTTGGTAAAATCGGTAAAACTGAGCTCCGCATAACCCATTTAGCGGCGTTCAGTCTGAAAAGCTGTAATATGAAGTTAGTGAGGCCAAATGCGCTTTCGGAGTCTCGCCGGGAAGTTCTTAGGTTTTATAGTCAACGGCCGGAATGAAACGACGGATAAGATAAAGGTCGTGCTTGATATCTTTACCTCCTTGAACATTAAAGACATTTAACGGCGGGGAGGGAATGGTTGCGAGTTGAAGCAGCCGTATCAGGGCGACAACAAATGTCGACCTTTCTTTGAGTTACAGGCCTTCCCGGTGGGACGCTACCTTTGCCCGAGGGGCTTTCCGCGGCACTCAAAACCTACATGAGCTCTCCCCATTCCTAGTAAGCCGCCCCAGAAGAACTCCTCACTCTACACTGGTCGTCTTAGACTTTGGCTAGTACGCCACAGTAAGAAGCGGGACAAGGTGCAACAACCAGTCTACTATTGCAGCTAAGCTCTGAGGGGAGCGGAGGAGAGGTACTCAACGATGGAAAAGCTGATCCTGGCGTTGGTAACTACATCCAAAAAACTCCGACCTTACTTCCCGAGCTAAATGCGAAACCAGTCAGCCCAAGATATCGGAGTAGGCGAAGCTTCGTAAACCGAAACACCGGGAAAGGCTAATAAGAGTGGGCTATAAATTTAGTGAATTTGACATCGGTGGCCAGACGGTGGTAAAATGGCATATTTCATTATGGAATTCACTCGCCTGATCTACGGAGAGCACCCAGTGGCACCGACCTCCCCATCCCAAGTATCAGTTGGCCGGGGCGTGCGCTGGGAGACGGTCAGGGGCCTGTTTGACACTCTCGGTGAGATAGATACGAATGCCCTGGAATTCGGCTTCGAGCCTCGATAACGGGCGAATATAAGGTTGTCATATTTGGACTCAACCTCGCCCTTTGTAGACGGTCGGCTAAATTAGCGACTCCCAGTGGTAAAGCGAGATGAGACTCACGGACCCGGAGGTGAGAAGATGATCTTATATCTAAAAAGAAATGCGGAGTACCTTAAGAAGTTCATACGAGTTCGGGTCGAGCATGTACGAGTAGGAATTCCGTGATGCGGCAGCGCGGCGACAACTCACGAGAAGACCCTAAACGGGCGTACTTGTGACACCTTCCCGGAGACCCTCGATAAGCATCGACAACAGAGAAGTCTCCCTTGTGATGTCGAGCAGGCTGGATGGACCCCGTGCGGGTTACTTGGTAGATGGTATATTGCCCGAAGCGACCCCAGGGCGTCAGGCTTCAGGCCGGTCGTAATTCACCGTTCATGGAGGGACCTTTATAGCGAGGCTTCTCTGCGCCCATTCTTGTCACGTAGAACTACGTGCTCGAGTGCGAGGGGCATATGTGTGACCCGTCAGAGCTTGGACCTGGCGGGGAAAACATTAAGACGAGAGTGCTTACTAGCTCACAATGCTCAGACGGGACCGAAGCTGGTTGAAATCTGCAGCTTGTCAAGAGCATGCCGGGATCTCTCATACCCCATACGAGCCGTGATGTCGATCCTGAAGCCCTTGGCCTTTTCAACAATGGGGGCTAGACATATTGGGACTCCTACCCATTGGAAGGGGCCAATGCAAATTTATCATTGTGGCCTTGGACTATTTTACCAAATGGGCTGAAGTCGAACCCTTAGCAACAATCCACCAGAGTGAAGTGTATGACTTGATACAGCATTCTATAATATGCGAGGTTAGATAAAGTCCCTTGTGTAATCGATAATGAAACAATTCGACAATCCTAGGATTAGGACTTTTGCTAGCTGGAATTAAGAACACTATAAGTCAGCTCATCCAGTAGTCTAATGGGCGAAGCGAGAGTCAACATAAGGATTGTAAAGCGACATTAAAGAGAGCAGCTGGAAGATCTAAAGAAAAATGGTGAAATTGCCTCCACAGAGCTATTATGGGCATAGGCGGGAACGACACAACTCCCACGAGGAGGCTGGGAAAAGCACAACTCACAGAGTGGTAGACCATGGAGCACGGCGATGCGACCCACGATCACAAGATGGGCCCACGTGCGGTGATGACGAACCGACACATTTCATCGTATGCGGACTCAGAATACGCGAAGAGGGCGAAGGTTGGAAGCATAGCACCACCGCAGAGGATCGCTATTTATAAGGAAGCCCGGGGCGGCAGGGAAGTCGTGCAATCCATCCCGATTCTCCATAGATCGCGTTAAAGCCACGCGCTTTTCCCGAGGAAGGAAGACTGAGGGTCTTAGCTGGGCCCGGTAGCTCAGTTTTGAAGGCTTAACGGCTCGGGGGTCTTAGTGCCCAGCGAGTCAATGGCTTCGATCTGGCTTAACAAGCTCGGGGAGGGTCTTGGCGCCTGGAGCCCACAATGCTTCAGTTTGCCCAGACTTAACATCTCGGGAGGTCTTAGCTGGGGCCGGTGGCTCGGTTTTCAGCAACGGCCGGGGTCTTGGCGCCCGGGGCCCGGTGGCTCGGTCGCGAGCATTTCGGGGGTCTTAGCGCCCGAGAGCCCAGTAACCCGGTAGCTCAGATTTTCAAAAGCAATAACTCGGGAGGGTCTTAATTGCTAGGGCGGTAACCGATTTGAAAGCCTAACGGCTGGGGTCTTGGCTAGAGCCCGGTAGCTCAGTTTCAAAGCATTTCCGGGAGGTCTTAGCACTGAGGGCTGAAGTAGGCAGGTGCGCGAGGCTTAGCAGATCGGGAGGGTCTTGGTGCCCGTGAGCCCGGTATTGGCTCGTCTACGGGCTTAACGATTCGGGAGGTCATGGCGCCGGAGCTGGCGCTGGGTGCAGCGGGCTCGGCATCTCGGAGGGTTTTGGCACCCGGGGCCAGTAGCTGGTGCGAGACTAGCATTTCGGGGAGGTTCTTAGCGCGGGCCGGTGGCTCGATTGGGCTTAATAGCTCGGGGGAGGGTCTTGGCGCCCGGAAGCCTGGTAGCTCGGTTTTGAAGCAACGGCTAGGAGGTGTAGTGCCCGGGGGGAGCCGTGCTTCGATCTCGGGCAACGGCTCGAAGGAGGGTCTTGCGCCCGGGAGCCTAGTAACTCGAGTTTTTCAAAGCAGGGTCTTGGCGCAGACAGTGCTTCAGTTTGGGCTTCTTGGTACCAGAAGGAGATGCTTGGCCGAGAGCTCGATGCTTCGATGCAGGAGCTTAACAGCTTCGGGAGGGTCTTAGAGCCCGGGGAGCCTGGTAGCTCGGTTTGCGGGCTTGCTTGACTCGAGATCTTAGCGCCTAAGAGCGATGGCTCGATTCAGCTTAACAACTCAGGAGGTGTGCCCAGAGCTAGTAGCTCGATTATGAGCTTAATAGCTCGGGAGGTCATGCCCAGGCTTGATAGCTCGGAATTACGGAATATAAGCGCTCGGGGAAGGCGAGCCCGCGGGCCATGTAGCTCGGGGGCGGTAGCTCGGTGCGTAGCATAGCTGCTCAAGAAGGCCTTGGCGCTGGGCAGGGGCTTCGGATGCGAAGCGTAGCGCTCGAGGAAGACCTCGCGGCTTAGGAACCGAGCAACAAGTGAAACGGGAAAGAAGGGCGAAGAAATTAATGATGATCTTGGTATATCAACAAAAAGTCAAGATCTAAAGCAATACAGCTTGGGCTCCACGCCGAGAATCACGACCAAGGATTAAAAAAAAGAGAAAAGAAAGCTCGATTTTGACGTTGGGCTCTGCTTGCCAGTAGAGGAGTTGGCGGAGCCCCCAGCAGGAGAAGAGGGCTAGCCCACTGGATGGTTAGGATTGCGGGCAGGGCACGATCGGGGCCCCTAAAAACTACCCTCGGTGCCACCTCAGCCTTGCCCACGAGGAAGCATATCTTCCAAGCCTCCTCATCAGAGCTAGATGTTGAACTGGGTCTGGAGAGCTCTGGGCTTGGAAGACGTTGAGGCAAGCCACCGGGAAGCCCATTGGGTGCGAGGCCTCATCACAGAAAGCTCACTTCATCACTTGGCCTCCCAGGCTAATGATCTCTTGTGGGGTCATCAACTCATAGAGGCTCCTCGTCAGCGTTCCCTGAGTGCCTCAGAGTCTTAGGCGGGCTGGCTCGGGCCGCTATCTTGTCCCCTGGAGTCACCGCGACGGCTACAACTCCCTCTGCGGCGGTATGACTCATCTTGACCTTCGCATCATGGGACCTCTTTTCTTTATCCTCGGCCAGCCTCACCTGTAGCGTGCTTGGAGTCAGACCTATGCTTCACGGGTTCCTCGATCCGAGTCCCTTATCATGACGAAGACCGGCCTTCTCGGAGAGTCGGGGAAACTGACCTTAGGCTTGTGGAACTGCTGTCATACCTTCTCAGATGGGCTTGGGTGGCGAGATTAGAGACCAAATAGGGATGCTGCGATACCAACAAAGCGCAACACCCTTCTCAGATCCGACCGTTAAGGTCAGGAACCATCCAGGATGCTACGTGCAGTGGCCCATGGCTAGTGGCATAGGATGTCAGTAGTCACTTTTTCATGTCTTATAACCTTTACTTGCATATTCATATAATGTTAAACAGTGCTTGTATTACAACCCATATAAATGGATTACAAAATATATATACAAACTCGAAGAATATGGAAATGTTCAGCATTTACAATATTTACGATGGTTTTACAAAATTTCATATCTGAAAATAGACTAAAGTGTTCCCGGTGGGCTTTTTATTGATGTGTATTGCCTTTATTTCGCGATAATGGTTGTCTGTCCTCTGGTTTTCTGCTTACTGTACCTACAGTTGAACACAGTGCTAAGCTTTCTGTAAGTGGAATATGGCTTCTATTAAGAGTCACCACACTTTTATACAAATGCATATAACATATAACGATCTGATTCTTGTCATTTTCTCATATATACTTATCATAACCGATTCATTTTATATCCTTATTCAGGATACTTTTCATGTAATCTTGCTTTTACTTCTTCCTTATATTATATACTACAACTCATCACACCAGCAGTGCTATGCTTCCCATATTCTCTTCATTTCCTTTGCATATACACATCATTTCTTTTTTATGTTTCATGTCTGCGCTAAACCTTAGGGTGGATACGAGAATACTATAATCCATGAGGACCCGAAGGTGCTATATTCACTATACTTGAAGCATTCTGATCCATGAGGGCCGTAGTATAATATATTATACCGAGAATTGTCATCCTTTGTCGGGAACGGTGACTTGTTATAGAGGCTGGAGCGTGGTGACCCTTTAGGCCACGATCAGCGGATCTATGTCATTGGCCGCCACGGTCCGATTTCGAATATAACTGATATGCTGCCAGTTATTCTTCTGTGACATGCCCGTATCCCTCTACTTAGGGTTCTAGCGGACAATCCTTGTATTTTATGCTCGATTATATATCTCATATTCTCCCAGAATAATTATTGTCATTCGGTAATCATATG
Source organism: Tetrastigma voinierianum (assembly GCA_016808115.1). Taxonomy (NCBI): domain Eukaryota; kingdom Viridiplantae; phylum Streptophyta; class Magnoliopsida; order Vitales; family Vitaceae; genus Tetrastigma; species Tetrastigma voinierianum. The sequence goes on from JAEQBH010001453.1 coordinate 1,310,300, forward strand.
TGATATATAAATACAATCATTTATTCATATCTTGCTGTTTTCTATCTCGTTCATGCATAAATAACTATGCTTACCATGTATGCTTATGAGTTATTTATGAATTAGGCATTCTAATACAAACAACTATGTTTACCTGTACTGCCTACTGTTTTTTGTGTTTTCTGGAACTAATATGAGTTCCAATCTTATCAAACTGTCTATTGCTGAATTCTGACTCGATGGGCTTTCCACAGAGTCGAAGAACACCCGAATCGGAGTTGGCTTGAAGGAGATATGACCTTAGAAGTTGGAAGTCATGTCGCCGTCGATCTTGACGAAGCTGACTACGAAGTGACGAGCACATTTCAACACTTTGGTCTGACATTTAATATTCTCCTCAGGCATATGGATGGATTCTTGACTCAATAGGCTCCGCCAGAGTCGAGAACACCAATCAGGAGTTAACGAAGAATATGACTTTAGTTGGAGGTCATGCGCGAGTCGATCTTGACGGCGAGCTGAGCTGACAATTCTGTGAAGTAGCGAGCTCGGTTTGACGCCTCTGTCTGACATCTAATATCTCCCTCAGGCATATGGATGGATTCTTGACTCAATGGGCTTTCCATAGAGTCAGAACACCATCGAATTAAGCGAAGAGACATGACGCCGAAGTTGGGTCTTGCGCGGCCCGATCTTCCGCGGTAGCCCTTTGTTGAGCGTCTTTGTTCGCAGCGACCCCTTGTTTGGCGACCCTGATCCCTTTGACGATACTGTTCATTAATGACCCCGCCGTTTGCGACCCCTCGTCCCGCGGTGGCCGGAAACTCACTGTTCGCGGCATTGCCGTTTGGCGACCCCTCGTCCTTTGTTGGGCGATACTGTTCTTAGCGACTGATGGGCGACCCTTGTCCCTTTGTTCATTGTGACCCCTTGTTTGGCGACCCCTCGTCCGCTTTGATGGGCGACCCTTGTTCGTGACGACCCTATGGACGACCCCTTGTCCGCGTTCATTAATGACCTTGTTGACAAACCTGATCCCTTTGATTCAAGAAATAAAAAAGACCATAACTTGGTCTCTGAGTCAGGAATTAAATTCAAAAGCCTAACATCAAGTTCATTGATGTGACACAATTTCTGAAGGACTTGCACCAAATTCTCTTTATTTCTGGTTCAAAACTCGTTCTAAGGTCCGGCTAGTTGACCCGGGTGTGAAGTGACCCTACCAGATTTAAATTTAGGCTGACCCGATAAAGGACTATAACTTGGTCTACAGAGGTCCAAATCAGGTAATTCAAAAAGCCTAACATCAAGTTCGTGATGTGGCTAATTACTAAGTCACTTGGAATTCCTTGTATTTCTGACCCAGTAATCGATTTCTAGATCCGGATCTTGCATATGATCAACCAATAAGGAGGTACCAGGTTGACTTGCAACTAGATGTCTCTACCATATTTAGACCTTAAGCTCTTGCTCAACCCTACAAGAAAGGGTTTCAGGGTTCTAAACCCAAACCATACACAGATAGGGTTCTTAACCATGTATCTAAGCTTTATAGTCCAAAACTGAACTTCCATATTGAAGACATGTGTATTCTTACAAAACCATATTTCTATACTCATTTTTAGTAGTTCCATACACCAGGAACTTCCACAACATCCTCATAGTTCTATACACCAAAATCCATACAATACTCAAATTCCAAACCAATACCCATAGTTCCATACCTGTAATCTTCTCTTTTCTTCTTCTTCTTCTTCTCTCTTCTCTCTTGTCCGTATTTGCTCTTCCTTTCTCGGAATAAATAAGATATTTCTTTTGGTCTTATCAACTAATTGATCTTATCCATTTTTATTTACTTTGGTCCTCCAACTCTTATAATATTTGCAAATCAATTTATAATATTTTACAATAGCCTCAAATCTTCTTTATTATTTGTAATTTAACTTATGCATATTCCTATTTTGTTTTTTATGCTATTTTATTCAGAATAAATATGCTTTTCGTTTATTATACCCTAAACATGTTATAAAACTGTTAGGGTATAATTTGGAGTGTTACATCGCCACTGTGAGCCACTAGTAGAGTGGCCACTCATACCAGAAGCCTTTTGCATAAGTAGCCACCTGCCAAAAAAAAAAAAAAAAAACCACAAAAAACAAAAAGTCAACTAGCAGAACTGAAACAATAAAGGAAAAGATCGACGAAATCACTTGGACGTATAGAAGCGGTTCCCTGAAGCAGAAGAGCCAGAGCCTCCTCGACGGGTAGGGCATCCACCTTCTTGGTCGGATGGCGGGGATGGAGGAAATAGCGATGCGGCTCAGTGAGAAGAAGAGAGTCCTCATCCCATGCGACCTCAGCGATCCACGATTCCCGAGTCACCTCATCTAGGCATTGCGGGAGGGGCGCGGCGCCATGACGATGGGACTGGGCCAAATAGGAAGAACCTCCAAGGGGGGCTCAGCCACCCTCCTCGAAAAGTCTCCAGCCCCGAAGGTGGACGAAGGCGAGGAAGAGGCTCCCACCTTTAGGATCTTACCCCGAGTAGGGGGGCAGCCCTCTGGCGAGCTCAGAGGTTTCCGTTTCACGCTCCTCTTCTTCTTTGCAAGCACCTCCAGGCGACACCGAAGCTTTCCCTGTGTAGGCTTCGCGATAAGGGGTTCCAAAACAGAAGGTGAGGAAGACCTGGAGAAAGGAGGCTTCATGACTGAGAGGGGAGAAGATCTCAGGAAAGGAAGCCGGGCAAGCCTTGCACCAGACGGTCCAGGAATATCCGACCTAATGAGCTCGAAATAGGCACGCGGGGCGCACTTCACCAGCTTCCGCTTCACTTCCTCGTCCTCAGGACTGAGATCGGGCCGAGCACCTAAAGGCCATGCGACCAAAGCAATGTCAAAAATATCTTATCACCTTTGAAAACCAAGACAAACCAGAGTGAAGGAGAGCTCACCAAGGTTCTCTAGGGTAGTCCAGACGGCAGGAACGCCAAGTGTGTCCTCTCGGTCAAAGGGATCGTACTCCCAATGACGGCCATTGACAAAGAAATAACATTCCTTCAGTGCCCGTGCGAGAGGTGAAGGTAGAGTAATCAAATTGGCGCTGGAGCACTTGGAGTCTCAAAGAAAGCCTTCGCGACCTCTTGCGAAGAAGTCTAGAGCGAGGCAATACTAGGAACACCGAGGCCTTTGTCCTAAGCAGACTATGACCCCACCGGAACACCCAGTTGGGGAAAGCTTAGAGGGGCAGACATTAAAATGTTGCAGCACCCTTTTTATAAAAGGATGCAATGGGAAGCGGAGGTCATTCTCGAATGCCACCTCAAAAAAGTACACCATCTTGGGCACTTGGACGACGTAGGTGGTCAGTACATCGGGGCGCAAGCACGGATCCCAAGCGGGGGGCCCATGCCGGGCAGCGAAGATCTCACGGTATAAGGTTCGGCCGGTGGGGCCCGCGGCCCTGACATTATGTATGGAAGCCCTCGAATATTGAGGCGCTAGGATACGAATTTCATTAATTTTTCCTTGCCCTTATCGAGGGAAAGGAACCCTCGAGCTGACCGGTGAGCCATAGCCAAATTGTCGGACCCCTAGTCGGTCAGCTACTGAGCTAGACACTTAGCGAAGTTACTCCTATGCGCCATGGAAGCGACCGGGACCCATGGAGATACGCAGAGCTAAGTAAGAAAAAAGGAAATCGAAGAACCCAGAACACGCTCCCAAAGCCTCATGAGACTTAAACAAGGCAGAGGAGAAGAAAAGAGCGTACCAAGGCCGGAAACAAGATGAGAACCACAGATGAGAGAGATATCGGGGGACCGCTGATGATCTGAACAATGATCGGACAAAATTCGAAAAAAAGGCGACTTGCGAGAGGCGAAAAGCTTGAGACGAGAACAAAGTGCAAATGGTCGAGGGCGTTTAAGGAGCTAAGAGCCCTGGTAGAAATAAACTCGAATCGGCCATCATTATCCGCAGGCGGGCGGCAAGCCTGTCAGGCCGCTCTGCACAGTATGCGTAGGTATCACACACGATCTGAGAGCGATACAGCCCTTGCCCTACGCTGGCTTTGGTCAAAGTTTGAGAGCGTGATGGGGTTCGCTGGTGGCGCGGGCCCGAGCCTTGAGCCAGCGTCGGGATTAAGCGGGCTCGATGTGTGGGCCTTAATGGTATCCCCAGTCGGGCTCGAAGCTTGAGGCCACTCGCCTAAGTGGTAGCCCGAATCCGTATTGGGGAAAACACTCAATCTCCACGTCCGGGAAAGTGGGATATTTCCTAACTGTACCACCAATCATCCCTTAATCCCGGTTCACGATAAGGAAGAAAAATCTCTCACCCGATGGGAGGAATATCGTATCATCCTCTAACAAGGAAAATCACGATTTTGTGTCATCATCGACTAGGAAAATTATCGTGATCATGAATTATAATGCAGTGCCTGACCGATTGAAGGTATGGAACGTATCTGTAGCTTGTTGCTAGCTGATTGATGCTTCTGCTGCCCGAAGAAACGGAACTTAGGCATCGGAGAGACGAGGCGGCTCCGTTGATCATTTGTTTCTTGTTTTGTAGAGGGCCCGATGTGCGGGAATCGGTAGGATAGGCCCGGTAATTCGACACGCTCCCCAGCCCAGTCAGGTTGAAAAAGCATCATTAATTATAGTGAATTATAATGTGTTTAGAGTATTATTTATTTGTTTAAGACATTTATTATTATTATTATTATTATTATTATATTATTTAGACTCAATTATTTTATATATTAATTATTATTAAATATATTTTATATTTTTATATGAAAAATGATAAAATTTATAAAATTATTTTTTATAACTTTAGCCCGACCGGCTTTTAGCTATATAAGGGCTAAGTTCAGACGGGCTAAGTGGATTCGGATAAAAATGAGTTAAGCAGTAAACCATTTTGGACCATGGCCCGTGACCTGAATAGGTAGGAGTAGCCCATTTACCTCTCCATATGTTCTTGACTTGAATCTTGGCTCCTCCCATGTACATAGACACACACTCTAACTAAAAAGTTGCACATAATATAGTGCATTTTGACATGCTTGTTGATCCGGTGGCATCCTAATGGATCGCTTCTTTTTTTTTCCTATTCTTTTACTCTTTAGCTTTACATATATCGTATTCATATTTGGTGGAATTATATGGGTATGGTACTAAAAAGGAAAATTCGGCACCACAGAATGACTGATGATAAATCCTTGTTTGGAAAGATATTAGAATCGAGACGCATCAAATTCAAAAGTGGAGGTTGAAAGAGAAGTCACATAACTCCCAACCTTATGAAACGATCATGTATTGTATACCTGTGACGGTAATCAGGAGGCCGTTTATTGTCGTCGACACACGAAATGCGAGTGGATATCATGTGTCACCACGATACCTGCTTCATCGATCCCGTCATAGGGATATGTTTATTTACATTTAATTAACATTTATGTTATTTTCAAAACATATTACTATGAGTTTAATTCTGACCTCATACAAAGAGTATATTCTGAAAACTTGTTTTGTCTGATACTTTTACAAAAGGTTACAAACCATAATCGATTTCTTCACAATTGCGGCTCTAATGAGGCGAGTCCATAGAATGTCTTGCTCTGTTGCTGAAATGTTATCCCATATAGGATGAGCCACATCGATGAAACTTCTATAGAGCTACTCCCCACCTAAATGCACATGCAATGTAACGTCGCATTCGTAACCATTCCATATAGAATATTCCAATTCTATCATGGAATTCTATATATCATGCCATGAAATGAGATGAGACTCAATCATGTATATGCTTGAGTCATTGCAGGCTCACATCACACACCCACCAGTCTTATGCGTGATAAAACCGTCATTGATGAATCACATCCAATGATTATTTTCAAACACAATTTCATCTTGTTTATAAATCAAAACCTTTTGGATGTCATATTCTAATTACTACTTTCTTTTACAAAATCATGTGTTCTTTGTGGGTAGCGAATTTTCGGGGTCTCACTGCAGGCTTCGCATGCCTTCCTACACTTTCACGGGCTTTCACCGTTGAACATATATGTATAACCAAAAATATCAAGTCTTTCACCTGAGGGGTTATCTATCCATGCTTGCTACTACCTAACACATATTTTCATGTTTCTACAACAGTGTGACTTTGTTGAACTTCAGTCAACAGTACTAGCCCACTCATCAAATCACCAAGTATGGTGTTTGATTGCAATCATGCACTTACACCCATGACATGCGATGTCTCAGTGCTTATGCCATTTCATATCAATTCCATGTCTCATATGTAATGAATTCCATATGGACAATTCCAACATACAATTTATCATGTATCATGGATAATTTCCAAACATTTCATCCAATTGCCAACATATTAAAACATATATAGCAGCAAAAACAATCAAGCATGTTATCACAAAATCAAGTAATAACACTTTAAAACAATCCAAAATTTCAGACCACCAAAACAGTCCACGAAATAAGTACGAAATCTGCACTTAAATCAGTCCAACAATTCAGACACAACAAATAAACAGCCCAACTAGGGCAATCCCGTGAAACGGACCATAACTTGGGATGTAGAGGTCTGATTTGGGTGATTCAAAAGCCTACATCAAGTTCACTGATGCAACTACAATTTACATGAGGACCCGAGACCGTAGTCCCTTGGTTTCCCACCTGAAAATCAGTCCTAAAATCCGGCCAGTGTGTAGGATCGAAATAGGGCAGCATTCCCATATTTCAAAATTCGGCCAAACAGTCCCTTAGGGCAAAGACACAACCCCACATCCCTTATGGTGGAAAATAAAACAAAGTAGGAAGAATCCATACCTCTTAGAGTGTAGCCCTCAGACTTTACTTCTTGGTCCGACGAGTTCCGACTGTCAAAACGCAGATTTCATTTCATCCCTTTTTTTTTTCTCCTTCTCTTTCTCTTTCTTTCTTTCTTTCCTTTCTCCCCCTTTCTTTTTCCTTCTCCTTTTCTTTCTCCTCCTCCCTTCCTCTAAGCATTTGCCTCCCATTTTATAGGCATGCCCAATGGCATGCATGTGGACACATGGCTTGCCATGTGTCACACATCTATGTACCTATGCCTTGTGACATGGATTGCCATGTGTCGGCCCGGCTGTCGTTGCCTCGAAAGAAGTAAAGTGTATGTGCGGAGATTCAACAAAGTGCATGGGTAATTGATTTGAAGACGGGGAAGTCAACGGTGGTCGGATTTAGGTATCTAGATATAGAAAAACTCCAGGTTTTCAACATGTATTGTAGCGACAAGTTCTAGTGTTTTGCCTTTTTTTTTTGAAAAAGTTCAGCTTTAGCGGGCTTTGCAATCTAGTTGCGTCATTCCAGTCAGACGTGTAATAAATTCCCAAATCCAGAGCGCTATATATGTATACCATCACCCTTTTCTAATTGTCATTATGTATGTTGAAGTGAAATTCATAAAAATCATTAATATATTTTTGGCATACATGGTAGGACCTATCTTTGCTAAAGATGCTACCAAAATTTTGAAGTAAAATAATTGTAGAGTTTCAAGACTTAAGATTTGATGCTGCAAAAGCAACACAGGAAGGGAATCTCCCAACAATGGTGGAGTAAAGAAATTATTTCTCTAACAAATTTGATGATTTTCAAGTATTGATAAAGGAATTGAAGAACCAGTGCTTGATGGCCATACAATGTTTTTGAACAATTTAAAGCACAAATGGTTAAGCAAGCCAAGGTTAGGGTTGAGCAGGCCAAGGTTAGGGTTGAGCAGGCTAAGGTCAAGGCCGATCATGCCAAGGTCAAGGCCAATCAGGCTAAGGCCAGGGCAAAGCAGACTAAGACCATTATGGAAGAGCAGGCTAAAGCCATGGCCAAGCATGCCAAGGAAACTATGGAAGAGCGAAAACTACAAACTCAATCCCAAGTAAAACTCTTGGAGGCAACCTCAAGAGTTATGGGAGAAATGAGACAACACAAACATAAAGTTGCTTCTGAACCTACAAGACAACTATTTGATGAACTCGAGGGCAGTACTCCGAGAATTTTCATGAAGGTGGTGAATTTCACCACTCACATGTGCAAGTTGACAATCCGGTGAGTGCAACTAGTGGATGTCCTAATATTGTCAGAACAGTGAGTCCTCAAAATGTCTTTTCTCACACTAACCCAACTACATAACCTGGAGTTAATAACGAACCACTTCCTTCTACTAAAGGCTCGGGGGGCACCATGTAGCCCCCTTTAGAGTAGGTGTTAATAGGGGACAACAAATTCCCCAACTTGTTAGTATACATTTGATGTGGCAAAGACTAAGGAATTCCTTGTGAAAGAGAAGTTCATCACTTTTCCTCGGGATCACCAACTCCCCGGTAAAGAGAAGCTTCAAGGAAAAGCCTACTAGAAGTATCATAACTCCTTGAATCATAAAACTAATTCTTGTTAGAGTTTTAGGAATGTTATCCAAGACAGGGTCAACAAGGGAATAATGAAGTTCCCTAGATAAAAAAAAGTCGTGATGAAGTTCCCTAGGGAAAAGTAAGCCATGATGATGATCCTTGGGGAAAAGGAAGCCATGGTAATGTTCCATGGGGAAAAGGAAGCCATGGTGAAGTTCCCTAGAGAAAAGGAAGTCATGGTAAAGTTCCCTGGAGAAAAAGAAGTCATATTGATTAATGAAGATTCATACCCACCAATAGCTTCAATCAACACAACTGCTTTTGACGTCAAGGCAGTGATGAATTCAAAGAAGTTGAGAGGCATTCCACCAAGCCCTAGGATAAGAAAGGTATGGATTCATAAGCAATACTTGACTTATAAAATGATATGACTACAAAAAGAAGAGTAACTGTAGTCAAAGAAAAGAAAAAATGAGGGCATCCAAACCATTCATTTGGGAAAAATTCAATGGGGTTCAAGCAAGAAGCAACGGATGAGAGATTCTTAAAGGAAAAGAATGTTTCTCCAAAAGAGAGACATGCTTCTCCAAGGACAAAGGGCATGAATAATCCTTCAAGAAGGAAAATTCCCTTAAGGTTTATAATTTCTCCTACTGTATCATATGGACAAGAGTGGCCTATGGTGCAACATAAAAATTTTCCTCAAAAGCTCACCATAACTAAACAAAAGAAGAGTGCAGAGACAAAGAGTTATGGAGAAAAGACAACTTAATAAAGCACCTAAAGAAGCACTAGAGAAGAAGAGTAATGAATAAGAGAAATTGAAGGAAGAAGGAATGCCTAGTCTAGGAAAAACAAAATTTGGAAGAAGAGCTACAGAGGATGGTAAGTCTATTTGCAATTCAAATAAAGAAACATATTCAGGAATTATTCTTATAGGTACAATTCACATTTCCTTAAATTATTCTACTACTTCTTTGACTTTGCCAGCCTTCTTCAAGTCAAAGAATATGGAGAAAAGCCTTGTAGAAGTGAAAGATAAACAACATATAGTAGATGAAGGCTGCATTTACAAGGGGATCACCATTAAACCCTTTAAAAGAAGCAGAACCCAGAAGGTGATATTACGAAAGCTTACTGTGGAAATATCAAAAACATATTCAATGTCAAATCTACAAGGGAAGCCACACCAGAGGTTCATTAATGGGAAATACCTTAAAAACGTGTTCTCTACCATGTGGGAAGTATTAGGCGTCACTTTCGAAAAGATTATGCAGGCCACCTGACTTATAAATGCTGTGGCGCAAGCGAAAATAATCTTTGAGCGTTTGGAAGAATTGTACTAGCTGAAAGTTTGAGTTAAGAAAGTAGACTTTTTAGCCACTATTTTCTCAAACACATACATTTCTTCAATAGTGTACTTGTTTCCAATATCCATTGTCAAAGAAACAAAGTAGGTCTTAGGACCACTTTAATTCAAATTCAAATTAAAAACAGCACATGTAGTGACTCAACATTAGGGCTTATAGTGAAAATGAGGCTAATAAAAGGATATTCAGACTTTTAATACATACAATATGACCCTTGGTCATAATGTATGCGGTGGGCAACTGTTTGTACCCAAATTTAAATTGGTATGACCTAATGTTTATTTTGGCTTGAGCCCAGCCTGAGGTTAATTGATGAAATAGCCTAAACTCAGTTGAAAGCCCATAATAAAAAGCTGTGTATTTTTTAGAGATTTAAAATTTTTGAAGATTTGGCCGTGAAGATAAGTGAGATCGTATTGTGAAAATAGATGAAACTGGAATAGAGCATCATGTGAAGGCGTGGGCTGTTCTTTGAGGTGGGTGGAGAAAACTTGGGAGCAAACCTCTCTATAGATCCCAGATAAATCGAATCAGTGAATCAATATCTTTGCGAGCCCAGAGTGTGGTATTAGTCATAATAATAATTTGAATGTGTGGGTGAAATTATCGAATATAAGTTTGAGCTGATTCGTTTATATTTATTAAGCGCAAATAATGTTTAAATCATTTATGGTTTTTAAGCTATTTTATTATATATTTACCTTCGATATTCTTAGGTTGAATCGATAAAATTCTTTTCTCTTAAAAGCGATTTTTAATAAGGTTTTAAATTTAAATAATTGTATTATAATTGATCTGAAATTCATCTTAGGATCAGGTATTATCTTAAATAAATAGTTTTTGATTAATATGCAAAAAAAATAAAATCTAAATTAACTTCTTTAATTCTCTAAAAAAAAATTTCTTTAATAATTATATTATTTGAATCTAGTTATCTGTAACTCTACGATATCTGATATATCTTCACTCCTTTTAGATTTATTTTCTGCATTATGTGATCCTAAATATTCATTTTTAACATATTCTTGTGTAAATGTCTATTAATCATGCCCTTAGGATTTAGTAGTTTGTATCACAATAAAGTGAGGTTAGGTTGAAACTTTATGTTCATCTGACTCAAAAAATTAGATTGAGAATTTAGCCCCCGACTTGATTAGCACAATTTAGTAAATATGCGAACAAAGAATTTATACAGGTACTGAGTTGGTTTGATTATAAATAAATAAAATAAATAGAGAAATAAATAATGAAAAAAAAATAAAGCCCACTCAAAACGGCTAACTAATTTTCTTTGAGAGAGTCTGCAAGGCCAAACTCCTTCTCTTCTTGCATCGACCGCCTTTCTCTTGCAACACCTGCGGTTAACTAGGATTGCCCTTGTTAGGGATACTACACTCAAATCTAGACTACTCTCTATTAATTTTAACTTTATTATCAGTATTCAAAACCTGTCTTTTCTTGCAACCCTCGTTCAAACCATAGTAAGTTGTCTTTTCTTTTATTTTCTTTTGTTCTCTGTTTTCTTGTGTAGAAAATAAGGGCAAAGATTTTCTTTTCTTATTACATCACTTTTTTCCCCTCCTTATTATTTTTTCGATCACGCAATTAGAGTTCATTTTTCTACTTCTTGTTTAAATTTGCTACTATTCCTTGATTTCTTTTTATTGATTGGGATTTTACGGGAAGTTGTGGGTTCTGGATTATTAGAGTTTGTTTGGGGCGAAGAAAATGATGAGCCACTAGTTTCATAGTTTATGCAAATTTGGGGTTTTGATCTCTTGATCCTTGTGTGCAGGAGGCTTCCTACCTTGAGTATGGAGGTACCCATGTTCTTGGATTCTCTCTATGAACCCATATCAACTACTCTTCCATACTTCCATTTCGACTTAGATGCAAAATCTTTATTTGAAAGGAAAAGAAAGAGAGAAACCAAGCTACAAGGTGCACGGACAAAATGGCGTCTTTGCTTAAAACCCAATCTCCGGTTCCTCTCTTCATTTTCTCCAATTTTCTTTTAGAATTTAACATTTTTCTTTACACATAGTGTTGGGTTGGGCTAGCAAAATGGTAGCTATGTTAATCAGGCCCGGCTCGGCCCAATCGGCCCGCCCGAATTGCTAGCTCTAATAACCCTAGACGTCCATCCTTTTTTGTCTTTTAGCCCTTTTTCCAATTAGTAAGGAGGGGTGGTTTTTTTTATCATTCTTTGCCTGAAATAATTCTTCTACATCTCTTTCTACCTTTTTCTTTCTTAATCAATTGGCCTTCCACATAAATTTGGGTTTTTAGTTTGCTTTTTTACTTTTTGTGATTTTGTGCTGACTTGTGACATGTAGTCATCTTGGTACGATAGTTAGTTTTTTATCATCTTATTGTGTCATTTACTAATGTGTGGGCGATTCAAACGGTAAAACATATTCGATCAGATGTAGACAACAAATCAAATTATGGTCGTCATTATGTTATATGAGTTCTAACTCTTTTTAGTTATTATAGGATTATCAAATGTATATAAAGCTTTGAAGTAGTTAATTATCTGTATCACTTGCGGATGTTGCATTACTACAAGGAAGTTTTTAACGAATTTGATTATATTTTAAGTTTAATATGCTAGTTTGAACAATAAAATTATCTGCTTTTAAAAAATTATTGATGCAGTTTGCTCTATAGATCTAATTCCAATTTAACCATTAAATCTGAAGCATTGATTATTAACTATTAAAGAAATTAGAAACCTTTCCCGAAAAAGCGTGCTTGGAAATAGGAGGGGTCAGAGTTCGTCGTATAAAATGATTCTTTTACTAAATTAAAGTGTAATAGAAAAAAAAATGTATGGATTACAAAATATAGTGTGGATCTAATAATCAAATGACCTTCATAATTTCGTAATTGATTTTTTCAGAATATGCATGTAAGAGTAGTCGAATCCAAAAACTTCTAACATTCTTTTTTGTAATGGATAAGAGTGACACGCAATGCGACATTGATTGGGAGATTTTTTAATTCCTTCTAATATTCCAATGGGTGGCTATGTTTAATACGTCTACGTCTTCTATCTTGTCCCCGTCTCAATCACAAAAATAAAGAAAACCCTATGTGGAAAGAAAAAGGAAAAATGAAGAACCTCTTCCTGCCTATAATTTAAACACTTTTTTTTTTAAGAAAAATATGTTTTTGAAAATTGATTATTGTTTGTTTATTTGTTTTAGGATTAATTACATAAATATTGTTTTAACTTTTTTATTTTTATGTTCTGATGTCTCGACTTTTTTTTTTTTGCCTAATGTATGAAATCTTTATTTTTGTTCAATCAATTGTTTATCCAATAGTTAAAACTTATTACGGTGTTCAATTAACAAAAATTGGATCACATGATATTTTGCATCATACAAAAATAATGAAATTATTTAAGTGAACTTTAATGAGGTGAAACATTAATATTATTCCTTCTTCATTATGATTTTTACTATATCAATTTAGGTAAAAAGAATTGATAAATTGTACTGCAAGTATGATAAAAATAATAAAAAACCCTAAATATATTTTGACCCTAAACCTAAACCCACACTTATTTTCTAACGTATGTCAGAATTTTATATTAAATAAAACATTAGATATCAAAAATTTTAAAATAATTAAAATATTTATTTTTATGTCAACTTCATAACAGCCATTTTTATCAAATTATTTTTTACTAAGACAAATAGAGAGTAAAATCCCATAGGAAAGCATCACAATGTCTTTTCCCCTTACTAAAGGTTCCTTAAGTAATTTAATTAATTTTTATGATGTAAACTGTCATGTGATCTAATTTTTACCTATTTAGTATCTTAATAAGCTTTAATCAGTGGCAATCATTTGATTATGAACGACAAAATTAAGATTAGACGCGATTGAATAATGTAGCCATTTACGGCAAGGGGTCCGTTCTTGACCGTCGTACAGTTTAGGTGTCGTGAATAGAGTGCGAAAATACATCTCTTATGGCCAATAGAAGCTATGGTAGGTGAAATTCACATGTGGATGTCGTGTGTGCCGATCGCGCTCCGATCCATTTACGGATCTGACTACATTCATTTAATAAACATTTTGATGTTATCAAAACATATTACTTTGGTTCAAGTCTAAACCTCGAATAGCGTATTACAAAGCGTTTGTCGATACTTTTCTGAATGTCTTACAAGGCCCAAATCGGAGCTTTCTTCACCCTTGCGGCCTCGGATCTGACGTCAGGTGGCGATATATCCGGCCAACGAAATGTTTTCGAAGTATAAGGTGGCTTGACGCTTAGTAGAAAAGTGCCACAAGCATTCTCACTTTCAGTGCGCATGTAATGTTCTAACAACATTTACATCAGCGTTGATGAAGAATATGATAATTACAATTGAATCAGCATGTCATCCTTTATAAAATGAGATGACACTCACCCATGCATCATGTATAGAGTCTTTACTAACTCCTACCACACATTGCGATGAAGATGTCTGCTAAAATCCATCATTTGTAGATCACATCCAATGATAATTTTTTTTACAAAACAAATTCATTTGTTTTCAAACCAAAAGCTTTTTAGATGTTGAACCTCAATAATAATTTATGTCTCAGAAACCATGTATTAACTTTTGTGGGCAGATTTAGGGTTCAACGTAGGTTTCGCGAGCCTTCTACACTTTCACGGGGCTACCTGCGAGAATATGTATAACCACATGTCGGGTCTTTCACGAGGGAGTGTAATATCATAACTGTATTAAACCGTATTTTAGTTTTCATGTAAGCAATCGTCTTATTTCTGTTAGACGTCAAGCGATCTTGATCCTGATCAATCACGAGCCGGTGTTGATTCATGTCATTTTTTTCGCGCTCGTGTCGTGCGATGTCCACGTGCATAATCTGATAAATTACTTCACACGTATATCTTTAGTGTTACATATATGATGAATAATATATGGACAATTTAATTCATGCATACACCATACATTTTGGACAATTATAACACATGCTTATAATTTCCAAACATCATCCATCCAATGTTAATATAATATCACACATATATTAACAGTCCATATAATAGCACACATATATTAACATTTTATGGCATCACGCAACGCAGTCAGCCCATACATGGCTACCTGGCTTAGATTCGCAGGGACCCTGGCTGAGCCGTACACGAGCCACGAGTGACCATGGAATGGTCTCACAATCAATCCCAATCGATCTGAAATCAACACCTAAACCGGTCCCAAATCTTTGGACCTGGCGAAAGCGACTGGTATGCAAGCAGTGTGGGAAATGGACCATGCCTTGAATTCTGAATGCGGCTACAACTTTTGTAAACCCAGAAAATCTAATTTTTGAAGAAAGAAAGAAAAGAACAAAATCATGTTGGTAGAAATCAAGAATTTTCTATATCTCGGATGATGAAGCAGTTTCCTTCATTGGAATCGTCTTGCAAATCTAGCTACGTCGATTTTCGTTGAATTTTGAGACGATTAAATTTATGCGTTTTACAGGAAGCGGCTCGTGTAGGACCCACATGGTGAGAATTTGGTGGCGCAGTCTGCGCCATGTCAGCTCAGTTTAGTCAGCTTGGAAATCAAGGTGGGACCCACCTTGACACATAGCATGATGCCATTGGATAGAAAAAGTCATGGTGGGTAGGTTGGTGATGGAAATCGCCACAGCCGTGAGTGTGGACGTGTGCTTGATGCTGAGGGAAACCGAAAGAGGATTTTCTTCTCGGTTGGCTCCGGACGTGCGGTGAGTGAAGGGAAGTTCAGTTTGCAAAAAATATTGGATTTTTTAGAAAGAAGGTTACCTTCTCTCTAAGTTCAGTGTTGTTCGGACCTTGCCGGATGCAACGGGCGAAAATGCAAAGTGGACCTCTTCGTGAGGGGTACCGTGGGCGCGGTTTTGGAAGATTTTTGACAAACTCCGTGAAGTAGGGGTTTACCCCATCCTACTTGTTTACCCTTTGTTTAGTGTTTATGATGCTTGAGTTGATTGAGGCCATAGGTAGAGTCGTTTTGATGGAATTACGAACTTGGGATCGGTGTGGAAATTTTGGAATCATTTGGCCTTGATTTAGTGATCCACGGACTCTTTGGGCAGTGTTGAGTATCAAATTCAGCATTAAATTGTGTTTTGTTGAAGTAGGAGACCGGAAATGGATGTGCGATTAGTTAAAGAAGAACCGAAGTTGGATGAGTGGGGTACGCCCGACAGCCCACGTGTTTGGGATTGTAAGCGGTCCGGGTTTTGTGTGAAATGGACCAAAAAAAAAAGTCATGTTTGGGTGCTTGAAATTGATGCGAAATAGATAAACGATTTGTAAATAGATAAGTTAATGCATGAACTTTAATGTATTAAGCGGGATGTCACAATTATATGGAATATAATTGTGTGTATGAAACCATTGAATGGAATTTTGATTAATAGTTCAAGTGAGCTGCTGGGGTTGGTTGATCAAAGAAATTAATGGTTAATGCTTGAGGTGTGCAGTGTCACTGATTATGTGAATATAATTGTGTGTGTAAACCATTAGAGATAGAGATTACTGGTTGCTCAAGTCGGCTAATTTACAGGTGATGTTTGTGTGATGATGATTTTTGTTGTTGCATTAAATCAAAATTGAAGGACTATTTATTCACATTTTATATATATTGGTAAATGATTGGCATCAAATCAGTTCAAACTTGTTGCGGAGATGAAACCTAGAAATTAGGTGTGGTATGACATGAATTTATGAAAGCGAACATGGTTGCGAAAGGAATTTCACGGGATGATTTTGCGGAGGAATGGGGTTGGGAGACAGTCAATGAGATCATTTTCGGATGAGGACCACATAGTTTGGGAAGTTCTCGACACACATTGGCCTCGGAGGGTGAGTCCCATCTTTTCCCAGGATCTCGGTAGTATATTTTCAAGAACAACGGGTTTAGTTTTGAAAATGATTATTTTCTCGCCGCCTTGGCAGGCGAGTGTGAAGTGGTGAGGACTCGAGACCTTAGGTTTGGGCATTTAGGCATTCCAGTAGGATCATTTGCGGGTGTGTTTAAATTAGACGTGCATATGCACTTAGGTGGAGAGTAGCCGTTTAGGGTGTGATTCCATTCATGGGCATTATACCGCCTGTATCAGAATCTGTCTTTTAAAATTACGGGGCGAGGGAGACGGCTCATCATAGAGATTTTAGCGGGTTGTGGCTTTGGTGTTTTTAGTTGGACACATGTATTAGAATGTTTTAAACTTTTAATATATGTTTATATGAAGAGTAATTTATTAACTTTTGAACCATGTGAGATATATGTATTTAGTTGGGATGTGTTTGTGTGAGTGTTAATCTGGTACAAAGTGGCCATTTTTACTCATTTTATTCACCCATGTGGACCTGTAGTGCGTTGGGAGCAGGATATGTACTTGGTAGAGCTCGTGCGAGAGAGACTGCCCGATTTTACGTGGTCGGTGTCGGGTTACGGCGTTCGTAAATATTCGCGGGTTAGCGGGTTGTCAGTGGACCCTCGAAGAATGGTGTCACAACTATGAAGGTTTCAGTCTAAATTCCCTCATTTTTCCCCAGCCTTGGTGGTGCTAGGTAGGCGGTCATTAGGATCAAAGCGGGCGAGATTCCTATTTCAAAATTGACTGATAGCGCAAAGTAACACAATCCGCTCAGCCCTTAGGGTGGAAAATAAACCAAAGTAGGAAGAATCGTTACCTCTTGGAGTGCAATGGATGGGATTTCCCGAATTTCTTTCGTTGGATCTTCGGTGAAACTCCTCAATTTTGATAACCACGTGTAGCCCTCATCGCGTAGACGAACTTTACTTCTTGGTCCAACGAGTCTCAATCGTCGAAATGCCAGAGATTTGAGGAAGAAGCTCGCCGACTTTCCTCTTTCTCATTTTCTTTCTTTTTCTTTTCCCTTTCTCTTTTTCTTTTCTCTCTTTCTTTTCTCCTTTCCCTTTCTCTCTTTCTTTTCTCCTTTCCTCTCCTGTATCTCACTCACTCGAACTCACTCACTCGAACTTACCTCCCATTTATACTTAACTCTCACTTACCACCCCTTTGCATGAACTTGACACATGGCAAGCCATGTGTCACTCACATGGCATGTGTCACTATGACACAAGTCCTCATGCCACGTGTCACTCATGACATATACATCATGCTATGTGTCACTCATGACACATGCAACATGCCATGTGTCACGACTTTTAGATTACCTCAGAAAACGTGATTCAGTATCTCGAGATTCAACGATTAAACCCAGAAAGTAACCTGGGTTCGCGAAATGGTGTGATGAGGTCTGCTTCATCATTTGAGATCTAGAAAAAAATTCCAGGTTTTCAACCTAAATTGTAGCATCAATTTACCTTTTCTACCCTTTTCAATTTACGGGTTTTACATTTCTTCCCCACTTCTAAAATTTATTCTGAAATTCACTATATATCTATCACAAATTCTGCCATATCTAATAATCATTTTATTACCAAATGACTAAACAACGTACCCGCATCCTCAAATAAGAAGGGATAATTGGTACGCATCGTGTCCTCTCATTCCCATGTTGCTTTCTCCACTCCTCGATGCTGCCACAACACCTTTACTAGCATCATGGTCTTGCGTCTCAAAACCTGATCTCAACTATCCATAATATGCACAGGTCCCTCCTTAAAGGTCTCATCTGCATCTACAACAAGTTCGCCCCAATCCATTACATTAGTCAGATCTAGAGTGTATTTACAGAGCATAGAGACATGGAATATCGCATTAACACCCAATAAGTTTGGCAGTAACGCCAACCAGTAAGCAACCATACCCACCCTCTTGAGTACCTCGAAGGGCCCAATATACCTCGTTGATAGCTTTTCGTGTAGGCTTGTCCTCCTCTCTTGATACCTTGAGAGACGCCAGTCTCCGCCTCGAGCTCTAAAGGTAGCCGTGCGGTAGCACTGGCTCTTATGTCGGCTTTAGGCCATGAGAAGCGCCATATCAAATGCACCTTCTCGAAGGTGTCCTAATAACCCGGACCAATGGTGGATCCTCTCACCTTAGTCAACAAGCGGGGGATTATTGCGGCCTCCCCGCTATCTTTGCCTCATGGGTGCCATTGTATGCTTGCGATAACTTCTTATTTGTAGGCAAATTAAAGGCATTGGGTAAATGTCTCTTCTGTACCCTTGAGATCAGGTATATGCAGCAGCATGCTCTCTAACGTCTGGATGAACCTTTATAATTGTCATCAGTTTAGAATAAAGAAAAGTTGTGCTCATCATCAAGCTGTGTGTCCCCATGCGGCTTCTGTTGGAAACTCTCTCAAAAATGGGTAAGTAGAGCACAGGATCGATCAGAGACTATGGATCACGGCACTCGAGATGGCTGGGCAATCTCTATGTCTGGCATGCAGAGAATTCCTCTAAGTGAAGGTCATCAAATCTGACGAAAAGTGTGTCGACTTAGTAAACGGTCCGACTATCCACCTATAGCGAGTCATGCCTCGCAATGTCTCTTATTAATCAGTTACAAAGTCATTGTGATATATTTCCCTACACTCGGCTACCTCTGCCATTTGGGTAATCCTGTTGACCTCTAGTACTCAGCCTTTATCTACTGACATGCAAGACATCGACGAACATAATTTTCAATCTGTTTCTTCATCCCACTCTGTCATCTGATGACGAAGATCCTTGGGTACATCTTGACCTTACCTAGTACAACAAAATGGTATGGAACTCTTGGAGGATCCTTTCCTCGGATCTCATTTGAGGAACCTGACTCTTCCTATGCAAGAGACTACCATCAGGGAATGGCTGACCTTCCATACTTGTGCCGTCATACAGTCACGATGCCTGCTGTCTCAATCTATCACAGGACTGGAATTACTCTTGCTTTCGATGGTGAGAGGCGTTGCCACTAAACTCCCCAAAGTATCCTAAGTCTGACCATTGAACCGTAGTCCCAACTATCCCATAATCTTCAGCATCTACCACTCGATGGAAGCCACACTAGCAAACACTCCCCGTGATTTCCGGTTGAGTGCATCAGCCACCACATTTTTCTTATCGGGGTGGTAATGCAAAGTGAACTCATAATCTTCCAGATACTCATCCACCTGCGTTGCCTCATGTTGAGGTCCCATTGTGTGAAGATGTACTTCAGACTCTTGTGGTCTGAAAACACCTCAAACTGCTTACCGGATAGATAGTGGTGCCAAATCTTCAGAGCAAAGACAATGGCCACCACTCAATATCATGCATGGGGTAACTCCGCTCATGGTTCTTCAACTGCAGAGAACCATAGGCCCTGTTTCTCATTTGCATTAAAACACATCGAGTCCGTCTTAAGGCATCCTGCAATGCCCAGCATGTATCTACGTCCCCTTACCCCGGGATGATTAGGATAGGAGTAAATGGCTTTTCCTCTTTAGTCACTGGAATGCCCCTCCACAAGTCATTCCACTCAAACTTGACCTCCTTCTGGGTGATCTCGTCATAGGTGCAGCTAGTCCGGAGAAGTCCTGAATAAATCTCTTGTAATACCTTGCAATCCCGAAACTAAGTATCTTAAGGCGACTCAGTCTCTCCCAATTCATAGCGCCTCGACCTTCTCACGGGTCATATATACGAAGCGATACTCATTACAGAATCTCAAATCTCGATAAGCTAAAAATTCAGCTTCTTTTGAATTTGGCATACAACTAATGGTCTCTCAAGGCCTGAAGAACAATCCTCAAGTGACCCTCATGTTCTTCCTCTAACTTGGAGCAAATTAAGATGTCGTCAACAAATATCACAACAAACTGATCTAAGTATGGTTGGAACACCCTATGCATAACATCCATGAATTCCATTGGAGCATTTGTCAATCCGAATGGCATCACTATGAACTCGAAATGCCCATATCGCGTCCTGAACGTTGTCTTAGGGATATCTGCCTCCCTAACCCTTAACTGATGGTAACCGATGCGGAGAACTATATTGGAGTAAAAACGTGCCCCTCTTAGTTGATCAAATAAATCATCAATCCTCGGAAAATGGTACCTATTCTTAATAGTAACCATAATCATTGCAAACAAACTCTATAGAAATTAGAGGGTCTTGTCAGCGCTAGCTGGCAAAACAACACTCTTCGTAGTTGAGTGTTCGGTTTAATAAAACCCCTGTCCAACAATTCCTATAATTGGACCTTGAGTTCTCTGACTGTAGGAATCCGTTCTGAGTCGTAAATGGCGATGTACTAGGGTGCAACTCAATAGTAAAGTCTACATCCCTATGTTGAGGTAATCCCTGTAGTTCATTTGGAAAAATGTCCTCATACTCACAAACCACCTGAGGTAGACCCAAATCCTATCTCGCCTCGTCCTCCAGAGTAAGGCTTTCTGACCCAAATATATCATTTATCGTCTTTATCTAGAATTATTATACATTCGAGTAAAGCATCGTGCTAATCCCCCTTAAACATAACACAAACATCATCCGGTGTGTAGGTAGTAACCCTCTCGATGTATTATTGAAGACTTGATGTCTGTCTGACCCAGTCCATCCACAAGGATAATATCGAGAACTGCGACATGTCCATAACCCGAAGGTCCATGTGGCGAATCCTAAGATCTCTAACTCCCACAATCCAGGCATAACATCAACACTCACCTGGTTCTAGGGGAGATTCTAAACATGACTTTTCTAAAGTTTCAACCTCCCTAAGCTAAAATCTTTCACACATGATCTGTAATGAATGAATGGGATACACACGCCCAATCAAATAGTACTCTTGCCCGTAGCGAAGAGCATAAATGTACCATGAATAGAGGCCCCGGTTGTAAGCTCAGTCTAAGGTGTGATGGCACAGACACCCCCCTTGGGTCCCTGAAGTCCCGGCTTGTGAGCTATGTCCTCGGCCCATGCTACTGGCGAGTCTAACGATCTGTGTGGTGGGGCACGTGCAACATACAGGACTGATATTGGTTCCTGGCATGGTAGAGGTAAGGAGGAACAAGCCCAGGGTGCAATGAACTTCCCAGCGTGAATTTGGGACCGTGGTGTCAGCTAACTGGGATCCTTGCCTCTAAGGGCAATCCCGTCTCATGTGTCCAGGATAGTGGCAATGGAAACATGTTCCCTGCACTGGTTGGCTAGGTGCCTTAAAATGTCTCCTACCTTGGGATGATCGACCCTGGCCTTGGCCTTGATAGCCGCAACCCTGTCCCTAAAACCCTTGCAAAGTAGAACTCCTCTGTCTCTTCCCTTAGTTAGAAGAAAAAGGTTAGCTCCCTCTCTGCTTTACTTTTAGCATCCCGAGGATGTTTTATCGTCATCTACCTCCTCTCGATTCAAATTCCCTCTGTTCCCTGACGAAATCCGATGCTAAAATCGACCAATCACGTAAAAATCAAAGCAGGCGATTCATATTTCAAAATTCATCCAAAACATTGTAGGCGAAACACAATCCTCGTACTTAGGGTGGAAAATAAACAAAAGTAGGAAGAATCCCTACCTCATGGAGTGTAGTAGATTGATTTCCCGAATTTCCTTTGTTGGATCTTCTGTGAAACTCCTAAATTTTGATACCCACATGTAGCCCTCATCACGTAGACGAACACTACTTCTTGGTCCAACGAGTCCCGACCGTTGAAATGCTAGAGATCTAAGGAAGAAGCTCGCCGACGTTCCTCTTTCTCATTTTCTTCCTTTTTCTTTTCCCTTTCTATTTTTCTTTTCTCTATTTCTTTTCTCCTTTCCCTTTCTCTCTTTCTTTTCTCCTTTCCTCTCCCGTATCTCACTCACCAGACACCCATTTCTGCTTCCACCTTTGCCACATGAACTTGACACATGGCTTATCATGTGTCACTCACATGGCATGTATTACATGCCATGTGTCCTACATGTGTCACTATGACACAAGTCCTCATCTTATGTGTCACTCATGACACGTGCATCATGCCATGTGTCACATGGCATATGTCACCAGATGCCCATTGCCTAGAAAAATGTGAAATTAAGGGCTAATTTTGAGTGAAAGTCGCCTAGGTAGCGTAGATTTCATGAGAATGAATTCAAAGGTGAGGAGTCGCCTCGTCATTCGGATCTGAAAAAATCCGATTTTTCAACATGTATTGTAGCGATAATTTACCCTTTTTGCCCTTTTTCAAATTTACCTAGGTTTTACATTCTTCCCCCCTTAAAATAATTTCGTCCTCGAAATTCACTATATACATACAATTACATGCATATGCAACAATCATTTTATTATTAAATGACTAAACAACATATCTGCATCCTCAAATAAGAAGGGATAATTGGTACGCATCATGTCCTCGCGTTCACACTATTACACTCCTCCTCTGAGTCTTTGCCACAACACCACTAGCCTCAGGTCTTGCGTCGCAAAGCACAGTCTATTATCCATAATATTACTAGATTCCTCCTCAAGTCCCATTGCATCTGACAAGTTCTTGGAGTCCATTACATGAGTCAGATCTAAAGTGTATTTCCGAAGCATGGAGACATGAAATACCGCATTAACCGATAAGTTTGGCAGTAACACAAACCGATAAGCAATCGTACCCACCCTTTCGAGTACCTTGAAGGGCCTAATATACCTCGGTAATAGCTTTCCGTGCTTACCGAATCTAACTACTCCTCTTTTAGGCATCACCTTCAAGAAGACATGATCTCCCACCTCAAACTCTAAGGGTTGTCGTCGTGCATCGCCGTGGCTCTTATCGACTGAGGTGGTGAGGAGACATGAGTATCAATCCATATTCTCGGATATGTCCTACAGTGACTCCCGAATAATGGTGGATCTCTGCTCCCACCTCAGTCAGCTGGCGGGATCGACATGGCCTCTATGTAGGGCCTCGTAAGGTGCCATCTATATGCTGCTTGATAACTATTGTTGTAGGCGGAGTCCACTGAGGTGTGCTCTTCCCAACTACATGAGATCAAGAGGCCTTTGCCCAGTAACATGTCCTCATCTAATTGGTTCTTTACGACCAGACCATCCATCTAGGGATGAAAAGTTGTGATTATCATCAACTGTGTCCCTATGGCTTGTTGGAAACTCTCCCAAAATGGGTCGTAAACTTGGGATCCCAATTCTAGACTATGGATACTAGCACCCCATGTAACTAGAAAATCTCCCGTATGTACAATTTGTAGAATTCCTCCAGAGTGAATGTGGTGCCCTTTCACATTGACCGTTTTGGCGATTCAAATAAGTCTGTGATTCTTATAAAATCCTTTCGATCACTCGAATCCTTATCTTTATGAGGCGATTTAAATTTGGGCAAACCCATAAACATTATATTAATAAATCATTTACAATGAAGGCGTGAGCCTTTTAATTGTTTAAAAATAGGTATTCGGAAGTTCAAATTGTTTTACACCATCATCCGTATCGAAAACATGGAAATGAATGCACATATCGGAGCATAAAAATTTCCCTTCTTTATGACTCGCTCCTCGATCTTGGAGTGCTTTTCGATGCTCTCTCCTTTCGAGAAGTACACATTGGTAAACAATCGCTAAGCATTTTCATGCTTCGTGGTTACCTCTAAATCATTCCTCGGTTAGTTTAATCCACATTATGCAATTTAACAATTGAAAACTTTCAAATCATTACTGGATGATCAATATAAATCACGATATATATCTTGTTTTATATCTGATTAGTCATGGTTCAATGATCAATGAAATACCTTTCATATTCAATATTTAGCAATCTCAGTCATTCAGTGCTCACAAATTCGATTCGGTTTGCAATTCAATTGATTTAATGCCGGATCAAATTCGATTATGCGAATCAGACCAGGTTATGCAAATCAATTCAATTATCTTTATATAATTTAACCTATATGTGATATCTGAGATAGAGTCAAACGCGGTCACATTTGAATTTGATAAGTGCTCCAGTGGTTTATAACCACGGTCTACGGTCATTGTTTCTTGGCCCGGTTATAAGCGATCAAATGTAGTGAATACTCTTAGTCTGGTCCCATTGGTGGCGATCGAAGTGACACATCAATACAATAGTTCGCAGTATTGCTATTTGACCCCCGATGGTATCTGATATATCCTTAATACAGACTAAGCGGTTAACATTCCTAATAAGGGCATTCGATCAGCCACCATAAAGAAAAAAATGCATAGAAATTTTCAAATAATATCGCAGCTTGCATATATGATTTATTTTCAATAATCATTACGATTTTTATATGCAAACATTTCCACCCATTCGGCTTTTCTCGAATCAATTAAATCGAACAATATCTTTTAAAATAAGCATAAAGCTTGGAAATGAGGGAATAGGAGTAGGTAGAACAAACCCGAAAATCTTTGATTAATCCTTGGAATCTCAATCTCGGTTGGCTTTTCCTCCTCGTCAGGTCCTTGTTCAAAACCATTTAAGAGCCCATGTTATTCGTGGGTACTAGTAGTTTTGGTTAGGATTGATTTTCTGAGTTTAATATGAGTTCCAATTCCAACAAGCTATATATATATATATATGGATTCTTAACTCAATGGGCTTTCCATAGAGTCTAAGAACTTGAAAGCAGGTTCGGATGAAGGAGTTATGACCTTGAAGTTGGAGTTATCATGTAGATCTACCAGTAATTGTGGTAGTGACCAGACCTCAGTAAAACTCGGTCGACACCTCGGTCGACATATTCTATCTCTCAAATATGATTGATTCTTGAAGCTCAATGATGCCATAGGAGTCAAAGACACGAATCGGGTTGGACGAAGGAGTTCTGACCTTCAGTTGGAGGGTCATACGTAGTCACACCGACCAGTGTGGCGGTGGCTGATCGGTAAACTCGGTTTTGACACCTCGGTGCGACATATTCTATCCTCCTCCAAATATGAATTGAAAGCTCGATGGGCTTTCCATAGATTCAAGAACACCCAGAAACGGAGTTGGACGAAAGTTATGACCTTCCAAAGTTGAGGTCATACGTTATCCAAATCTGACAATTTAGCTTTGAGGCTTGGACTGGCTGGAGCCTACGGGGCCAGCTGTGGCCTCACGAGGATGAGATGCATTGATCTTTGTTGCATGAGGTCTGCGACCTGCGCATGGTCTAACGGCCTCCTCCCCCCTGCAGTCTGTTGACCTCTCTGCCGACCTCAGGGTGCACTGGGTCTCTGTCTTCTTTATGAAGTCTGTGGCCTACAATTGCATGACCTCTATGGGCTGACCTCTCGCTCATTTGACTATTCAGAGTAAAAGACCATAACTTGGTCTACGAGGGGTCGAATTGAGAAATTCAAAGCCCTAACATCAAGTTCATTGACAGTGTAGTTACAATTTACCAGAAGGACTCCACTTGATTATCTTTATTTCTGGCCAAAGCCCATTCCTAAGATCCCGGCTAGATTGACCCGGGCGAATTGGCCGACCAGATCTATTGAGCTGACCTCGATAAAAGGACCATAACTTGGTCTCTGAGAGGTCCAATCGAGAGAGATTAAAAAGCCTAAAATCAATTTCATTGATGGCTCACAATTGACTAGAAGGACTCACTACGAATTCCCTTCACTTCGTACCCAAAAAATAAGCTCTAAGGTCCGGTTGGCGCGCACTTTACCACAATGTGGCAGCTTCTCATGGTTTAAAATACAACCAAACATTCCCCTAAGGCAAGATGACCACCACACAATCCTTAGGGTAGAAAATGACAAGTACAGGAAAGTACCTCCTAGAGTTTGTCGAAACTCCCCGATTCCGGTCTCTACTTGAAGGTCTTGTCACGGAAGGATTTTCCCTCTTGCCGTAGGAGACCTATGGTCAGTCGTTGGGAATCTGAAAGTGAGAGCTTCTCACTCTAAAATATCTCCTCTTTTCTCTGTTTTTCCTTTTCTTATGGATAACCCTTGTGCATTGCTTTAAAAACTTCCTCCCCTCTTCCTACATGCCACATGCCCATTCCTTGATTTTTATTTATTTCTTTTTGTATTTAGGTCCTCTGTTTCTATTATTCTTCATTTAAGATCTCTGTCATTTTCCTTTACTCATTTATTTCTCCTAATTTCACTTAGACATATAAAACTTTCTTACAATTGACCCTTAGGTCCCATTTTACAATTTCCATATTTTCTCTTTTAAGCGGGTTTATTTACGGATTCAATAATCATTTAATCAATATTCATCTAATAATTCCCAGAAAAATACCCAAGTTGGCCCAATTATAGGAATATATAATAAATTTTATTATAAAATTCTAGAATTATTTTTGAAACGTTACAATGAAAGGTCGTCCGATACTGACGAAAAGTGTATGCGGAAGCTTAGTAAGCAAGTCCACTATCACCCACACCGTGTCATACCCTCACGATGTTCGTGGTAAATGGGTCACAAAGTCCATCGTGACTGTTCAAGTTGTTTGATGTTGGTGATGAGGTGATGGTTTTCATGAGCAAGGCTCAAATGCAGATGTCACATGCAAGCTGTAAAGAAAGTAACCAGCCATACTAGATTGTTAAGAAGATCAGCAACAATGTTTTTATGGTTGACTTGCAAAGTTGAATGGGAATTTCAAAGACCTTCAATGT
Source organism: Tetrastigma voinierianum (assembly GCA_016808115.1). Taxonomy (NCBI): domain Eukaryota; kingdom Viridiplantae; phylum Streptophyta; class Magnoliopsida; order Vitales; family Vitaceae; genus Tetrastigma; species Tetrastigma voinierianum. The sequence continues at coordinate 1,337,607 of JAEQBH010001453.1, forward strand.
TACTAATCTTACCTTGTTCCAATTAGATATAAATCTTGGATATCTAGAAAGTAACTCAAGGACGAGTACCTTATAAGTAGAATTATTTGACGGGATGTTATTTAGATCGAGGCCACCTTGGCGAGCTAATTAAGGAGAGCTATCGAAGGCGATACATTCACCTTAATCAGCACTTGTAGCGTGCTTAGTAAAGACACCTAATCAACTTCTGATAGCTAATTAGGAGTAAAAAGCTCATTGTAACACCTAATTCTAATGGAATGAACAAAATGCTAAGAATTACATTGTGAGTTAAATTTAAACATGTTTAAGAGTTAAATCTAGCTTAATGTAAGTTGTGCTTAATCGTGTAATTTTGTTAGAATTACTTATGGTAAACTAGTAACTAAATGTAATAACATCTTGGGTTGATTTATGAATAAGAAAACTTCAAGAACCATGTGGCAAGTTGTCAAGTTCAAATACTAAACAACATGAGGACCGACTTGCAAAAAATGGAGAAAAGAAGATAGGTGGCAGCTGTCGAGCATGCCACCTCAAAGTTGCTACATCAAGCTTGCTAATAAGGTTATAAAGGGTTGTTGGGGCTAGTTCTCAGCCCATTCTCTGCACCTTTTTTTTATTCTAGAGAGAGAAGTTAGAGAGAGATGGGGAGAAGGGGCCTTAGAGAAGAAGAAGAAGGTATGTGATCTTGGTTGTTTTTGATGCCTTATGATTAGTTGATGCTATTTAATGATAAATTTTGGTTTAAATGAAATAAAAAATTTAGTTTAAGTTGTTTTTAATTAAGTCTAATCATAGAATAAAGCTAATATATTCTAGATTATTTGGTTTAAGCTGGTTTTATGAAGAGAAATTAGAAAAGTAGGTTATGAAGATTGTTGAGTTTGGAAACTGTTTTAGTGATTAGGAGACTAATTGAGGTTATGTTCTTAAAACTAAGCAATGGGTTAAGGTTGAGTGGAATTAAAGTGGTTATTTAGTTATCTAATTGAAGAAAATAATTGTACCACTTGAAAGAAGTTCAACAATTCTTATAGGAAGTCTACATGAATGAAAGTTAAAGAATTGGGAAATTAGGTGTAAGAACCAAATGATTTAGGGTCGTAGTAACCACAATATCTTTTAACTTTAATTATGTGATTTTGTGTAAATGAACCTAAATTAGATTGTTCTATTTTAGTTCCTTAATTTAGCTAAGGGATTCTCTACATAGAGGAATTTCAATGGCTAAAACAAAGTGAGGTAGGGAATTTTATACCATTCTAGTGCTTATCTATGTTGCCTTTGCATGAAATATATGTTGCAATCTTTATGCTTGACATGTATCTAGGAAAAATTCACCATATTTTGTTGCCCTTATTGCCCTAGTGTGAGTGATAGGAACACTATAATGAGATGGAATTCTTAGCAAGAGACTCCTGACTTCTATGATATAAATGGGCTATGATGTGGTCAGTTTACAAGATTGGTTGGCAATGGAAAATTATGATAAAATAGAATTGCTATAGGGAAACATTTACAGATATGCAGATCATCACATGCTACTTGTTTATGTGGGACCATGGGTCCTTAGGTGAAAGTCCCTAGTATGGGTGTAGTATGGGGTTGGTCCTGCCCTTGGGTTGTAGTCCCTAAAGACATAGGGTTGATCTTGCCCTTAGGTTGTGTAGTCCTTAAAGACAGTTGGTCCTGCTCTTAGGTTGTATAATTAACAAAGGCAGTTGGTCCACAACATAGGTTATGTATGTAGGCGAAGGGGTTAAGACACTGGGTATGAGTCCCAAAAAGTACTCATAGATGTACAAGTATTATTTAGAGCATCGATGAATAATATCTCTACAGATAAATGCAGTTCATGACAATTTATAATATGAGGAAAACTTAAGAAAATACATAGATGAAGCTCTTTGCACAATATGCATGCATATCAATTGTTATTGCATATTCACTAAATGTTTAAGCATGCTGATCATGCATCCTGTCTTATATTTAATTCATGTTAATTGCATACGTAAAACCCGGGTAAATTTAACTTTAAGATGATGAAATAGACCTCACTGTTAGGTTCGTCTCATGAAGTCTAATTGCCTAGGAAAATTTAGATCAATTAAGATAGGCGGTTCCATGTTTTTTAGGTGCAGGGTTAATTGGGGTGACCCCTAAAAACATCAATCATTTAAAAGAAGGAAATTATGAGGAAGTTTAAGAGGCGACAGGTTCATACAAAGATTGTTTGAACTTAACCCGAGACAAAATAGATCATTTCGGGACAAAGAACGAACCAAATAGATGGTGACACTTGGCAGGCATGATATGGGACATGTGGGTGACACATGGCATGATGAGAGCCATGTGTCAAGCCATAAAAAGAGAGATAAGTGTGAGTAGGGGAAGAATCGGTGGAGAGAAAAGGGAAGAAACAAAGAGAGAAAGAAGGAGAGAAAGAAGGAGAGAAAGAAGGGGAGAAAGAGAAAGAAAGAGAGAAAGGGAGAGAGAAGAAGGGAGTCGGCGAGCTTCTTCCCCTCACGATCTCTGACGTTAGACGGAGTCGAGTTTGTCGGTGAGAGTTAAGAATCTGTTTACTCGACAAGACCCTATGATCCAAGAGGAATTAGGATTCTTCCTAGCAGGTTCTCTTTCCACCCACAAGCCTTTGTTTGGTTGTGTTTTCTGCCCTAAGGGGATGTTTGGCTAAAAAAAATTTATGATGAGGCTGCCCTGTTTTGACCCTACATTCTGTCTTCAATTTGGGACTGGTTTTTAGTTGGGAAACTTACGAAATTTGGACTTATGTTCTTCATAGAAGTTGTAGTTGCATCTGTAAACTTGATGTTAGGCTTTTGAATCGCTGAATCGGACCTCTGACTCAGTTATGGTGTTTCAGGGCTGCCCCAAGCAGTTTTATTTGTTGTCCATATTTTGGGGCCCGGTTGTCGGACCCGATTCATAAGTGCGATTCGGGACTATCTTGTGGCATGGATATAGCTTTGTTTGTGGCCTATGCATGGTTGGTTTTGTGGCCTGACCATGGCCTGGTTGTGGACAGTCTTGGGATTGAATCTGGGACTGTTTTATATCCTGTTTTTGGCATGATTGTTGTGTGGCCTATTATGGCTTGTTGTGTGGACTATTTTTTGGGCATCTCTTATGCCATAATTGGTCTTGAAGATCAAGTTGTCATTCCTTGAGTTTGAATGACATTCTTGGTGGTAATTAATTGAACATTAATATATGTGTGTTGAATATATTGACATTGAGATGATTGTTTGGTTTGGAAATTATATGCTCATAATATGATTGTCCATGATGCATGGTATGACATATGACTTGTATTGTCCATATGGAATTCATTACATATGGGGCATCACATCGAGATGCAATAGTGAGTATCACACTGCATATGCATGGGAACATCGCATTTCATGGATGTGGGTGCATGATTTGAATCAATACCACATTTAGTGATTAATTGGTGACTCGATACCCATTGGAATGATATCTAACAAGTATGCGAGTTTGCATATGCATGGAAAATCGTGTGGTTGGTAATAACAGAAGAATGAACACTCCAACGGTGGAATCCAAAGTGTAGAAGGCGTGTAGAGTCCTACGATTGAGACCGAAAATCCAGCGCCCAGAACCTACGGGTTTTGATTATAAAAAATCATTTGAAATGATGACATCCATAAAAGTTTTGGTTTATAAACAAATGACTTTTATTTCCAAGTGCTCATTGGATGTGATTCATCAATGACAGTTTATCACACATTGGCATTCACATTGTGTGGTGGGAGTCGGTGAGGACTTAGGACATGAGTTGTGATTAGGTCTAAGTCATTTCATGGCATGGCATGGTTCATAATAGAAATTACGTATTTACTTGGAATGTGAATGTGAGTTTATGGAACATGACCATTGCACGTGAACTTAGGTGGGGAGTAGCCTCTATAGGACCTTTTTCTACTGGGCGTGGCTCACCATGGAAAATATTTCGGTGCGGAGCAGAGACAGATGAGCAAACCTCATTCGGCGCGATTGTGAAGAATGAGCATGTGGCTTTTAATAACCTTTTTGTAAAATGTTTTAGAACAATCTAGTCTAACTTATAATTTTATTATGCACGAGAATTGTAATTAAACCCTTATAGCCCATTTTAAATTATGACCTTGCATGTTTCAAATGAATAGCCAGATTAAATGGAACTTGGTGACCATCCGGGTTGTTAACTCAGTTCAGGCGAAGTAAGAGATGTAAGTAGTGGTATCAGTTACCAGATATCCACAGAATTTAAATACAAAGTTAACGTGGTCAAGGACCCCGGGTTGGGCGTCATAGCATATGCATAGTATGACCATAAAGTTTCCTACTAAGTTGTGAACTCACCTATTCTCGACATTTTAGATCTGGGAGAAGGTGTGACAGAGATGGTGAGCTAGATTTTCATGTGCATGATTAGATGTTGTTTGCTCTTTTTGAGATCATTTTGAGGCTTGTGCCTTATATGATAGTCATTTTGAGATAAAGTTGTAATTAAACACCCATTTTGTACCCTTATTAGTATTGGCTATCTGTTACCCCCTCAGATGCCTAGATCGTTGACCGTAGAGAAAGGTTTCATAGGTATGCCTTATACCTATGAGGGAACCTAATGGAACAAGGTAGTGGGTGACCATGGGCGCAATGCCATGGTCTGGATGAACAAGTGCTAGGCAGCACATGGTAGTGCATGGTAGTGTATGGTGAGGCCTGGTAATGCATGGTGGTGCATAGTTCGGATGAGTAATGGCTTGTGGCAGTGCATGATCCGGATGAGCAATGGCTAGTGGTGCATGGCAATTCATGGAATGGCTGGAAGCAAAACCAGAGGCTTAACTAAGCAAGGGAACACTTGGCTACTGTGGGCATGCACATGTTCCCAACAAGTGGGAGTTTGAATGAAGAGGCATGAGAGCCATAATTGAAAATGTAAAAAGAATTTGAAAATGGAGCCAAGATTGAATGAGCTAGAATTAAATGAGGCAATTCAAATGGGAAATATAATTCCAAATGGGACCCAAGAATTGAAGATTCATTCAAGGGAAGCGCAGTACATGGGCATTGTCTCTAATGTGGGAAAGGTTAGAGAGTGTGCATAACTTTGTATTAAGAAAAGTCTTGTATGTAGAGAAGTGTTGTTACATTTGACATTTTTGAAAAATACAAGTTGGGAAGATTTTCCTGTAAAACAAGTCTCATTTATATGCTGCTTTTGTGAGGCATAATGTAGGAAGGTTGGCTAAACGGTTTAGCATCGCACATCCATATGGTGAAAATTTCGTGGTCATTATTTAGGGGTGTGACAAGCGGTATCAAAGCATAGAAAGATAGTTGGGAAAAGAGTTAAAGAATATATTGGCTAGTTGGAAACATTATAGGGAGAATGGCCTGAGGGAGAGGAAACTTTGGCTGCATTTGCTGACTTGATCCAAAATGAGTTTGAAGTGCGGCGTAGGTTGATGGAATCAAGCAATCAATATGTGAGGGAAAGTTGATGGCACAAATCGATTGCACAGTCTTTGACAGTTGATTATTTGAGCAGTTCACAATCCATGGGGCGAAATCGCGCTATCCTTAAAAAGGCAATGGCTCAATGCCTCTCTATAGTGTCAGATGCTCTACCTAAGGAACGTGTACCATAACCAAAAGGGTTTAAGGGTGCTAGAAATGCTAAAGAGTTAGAAAACTTCCTATGGAACATAGAGTAGTTCTTTAAGGTTGCTCTATCTACGGGATGAGAAGGTGTCATAACAACTGTACCTCTTTGTAATGCAAATTTGTAAATCTACTTTCGAGATAGAGATGAAGGGAGAGTCAGGAAGACTGATTACTACCCACTTGGACTCCTAAAAAAGGAACTAAAGGTTCAATTCCTGCCTTTGAATGCAACCTGGCTTACAAGAGAGTCCTTGAAGTGATTGAGGCAAACCGGTTCGGTAAGAGAATATGTTAAAGAATTTAGTTTTCTAACGTTGGATATCAAGAACATGTCGGATGAGGACAAGTTGTTCAACTTTATTTCGAGTTACGGGGTGGGCTGCGAACTCAAGAGACGAGAGAGTTAAGTGACTTGTAGAGATCGATGGTCATAGTAATTTGGTAGGACTTTATAAGATGGGCAACGCCATCAATACCCTGAAACAGTCTAAGACAAATGAGTGAAGTGTAAGGCAAAGGGAAAATTCTTCCTTCACTAAGAAGAATTTGGTTGGAAGGAATAGGAAGAAATTTGCATAAGCAAAGCACAGTGGGAGGCGACCTGAAAATGTAGAAAGGAAATAAGGCGATGGGATGCTTCATTTTGCAATGTCCCTTAAAGGCTAAGGGTACTTGAGAAGCTTCTGCCTTGATCATTGCGGAATGTGAGAAGCGTGCTTGCAGTTAGTCACTACTCAGTGAATCTCTGCCAACTTCTAAATCTGATATAAGTTGTAGGGAGCAGGCATAGAAAGCCTTGATGCATGTGCAGGTGTTAATTAATGGGATCCAAGTAAAGGCAATGGTGGACAACGGAGCCACTCATAATTTTGTAGCAACTTCATTTCAAGGTGCAGGACTAAAGTTAGTAGACAATAATGAGTTGGATCACAAGATGTGAGCGATGGAGGCTCAAAGAAGTCAAGGCATTCCAAGGATGTCTTACTGATCGGTGAATGGAAGGAGTAAATACATTTACTTTGTGTTCCAATCTGAATGAACTCAATAATCTGTAGATTTTAGGATTGATTTCTTCCTCAAGTCTAAGGCTGCCCTTATTCCTCATTTAGGTGGACTTATGATCTTAGAGGAAAAACTACCACAACTTGTGCATGCGGTGAAATAGGAGAGAAATAGCGAATTTGAGATGGTGTGAATATCTTGAGTTGAAGAGTGGGCTTCGCAGGGTAAGAGACATACCTTACGGTGCTGGTAGAAATTCACGAAGGACATAATGCTAAAATTCCTGATTTAGTGGTTGGGATACTAAAGGAATTCAAGGACATCATGCCTTGAGGTACTGAAATTGCTCCTAGGCGACCCTTTGATCCTGAAGATAGAAGTGATTCCACGAGGGCGAACCTCAACTCAAGACCCTTACCGGATGGCCCCTGCAAAATTGTTGGAACTTAGAAAACAGTTTAAAGAATTGATGAATGGTTGCATGTTTAGCCTTTTAGGGCTACGTATGGTGCACCTGTTTTGTTTCAAAACAAGCATGACAGATCGCTGCACATGTGTGTGGATTATCGGGCTTTAAAAAAGGTAACCATTAAAAACAAGTATCTGATTCCTTTAGCAATTGAATTGTTTGACCTATTGGCAAAGGCTCGGTACTTCACAAAGCTAGACCTGAGATCGAGCTATTGGCAAGTCCGGATTGCAAAAGGTGATGAGGGGAAAACCATATGTGTAACTCGTTATGGTTCTTATGAATTCCTTGAAATGATGTCTAAAAAATGCCCCGACAACATTCTGTAATTTAATGAATGATGTCTTGTTTAACTATCTCGATGCTTTTGTAGTTGTCTACTTAGATGACGTTGTGGTGTACAACCAGACTCTAAGTGAGCACGAGATGCATTTGAAAAAGGTGTTCCAACCGCTTAGGGAACACAAACTATACATGAAACCAGAAAAGTGTGAGTTTGCAAAGGAGATACCTTCTTTAAAACCCAGAAGAAGTTGAGTGCAAGGCAGGCCCGTTGGTAGGAGTTCCTGGCTAAATTCAATTTTGAATGGTTGCATTGTCCAAGACGACACAACATTGTGGTAGATGCACTCAATCGAAAAGAGGTAGTGGCATATATTATGACTTTGTCAAAAGTCATCTCAGATTTCAATGAGCAAATCAAGCATGCTACAATACTTGATGCCAAATATGAAAAACTGAGACAACAAGTTAGAAATGGGGAATCTAGAAAGTATTGGTTGGAAGGTTAACTCCTTGTGTTCAAAGGAGGAAGGCTCTATGTTTCGATGGGTGGATTGAGGAAAGAGCTACTGAAAGAGACCTATGATGCCAAGTAGGTGGGTCATCCCGAGGAGGAGTGGACCATGGCATTTCTATCCATGTCCTGTCTTGGCGAAAATGGTGATGATTGTCTGGGTTTGTCACAGTCTTGTTTGGTATGCCTAGTTGAATGAGCCGGAAAAGAAGATGGCGGGATTATTCTGACCGCCTTATCCGAGAAGGCCATGGCAAAGCATCTCCATGGATTTCGTCATGAGATTCCCTACGGCTCGTTAGTGCAAATTCATCTTTGTCGTGGTTGATCAGTTCTTGAAGTATTCGGTGTTTATATAGCGACCCATAGGAGGCATGTCTCTTATGAATCTGTAATGAATTGTTTTTCAGTCATGTGGTGAAGCACTTTGGCTTGCCTAAGGACATAGTCAGTGATCGGGATGCCATGTTCATGGGCCGCTTTTGGGTGGAACTCTTGGGTTCAAAGTTAAAGTTCTCCATGGAAAAGCATCTCCATGGACGGCCATACCAAGATGATCAACGCATTCTTTGGAAGAATACTTAGTATGTGACTACACAGGGTGGAGTTGGTGATCTACTTGTTGCGGTTGTGTTACAATCACATGGCTCTGGCGGGGTGAGCCCTTTTGAGTTGGCTATGGGTTGGCAACTGAGAACTCAACTAGATGTGGCAAAATAGCGGGTTGAGGGAGGCAGCTCTACATTATATCGACTAGCAATTTCCCAGTAGGAGATGTTCGATGAGGCATAAGAAATCCTTGAGAAGGCTAGTAGGAGAATGAAAAAGTATGAGGATCAACATCGACGGTCATTGGAATTTCAAGTCGGGGATAAGGTATTACTAAAACTTACTCCTCAGATCTTGAAAAAGATTAGTAGCAAGACTCAGTAAAAAGGGTTGATACCCAAGTTTGAGGGACCTTTCGAGGTGATCAAGAAGGTGGGTGAAGTCACTTATATGCCGAGGGTGCCAAAAAGACTGAAGTTGCATCCAACTTTCCATGTAAGTTTTTTGAAGATGCAGACCAGGAAAGGGCACAAGTGAAACGTGCCCCTTCTTTAGTCATGAAGCAGTTTGATAAAGAGGTGGAAAAGATTCTAAACCACAGAACCCTGGTGCCAAGTAGAAATAATCAACGACTTGATTACCTTGTTCAGTGGAAAGACAGTCCGGAATCAGAGGCTACATGGGAGCGAGATGTAACACTTTGGCAGTTTGAAGGGGCAATGCAAGCATATCTACAGGCTAAGTCGACGAGGGCGTCGACTTCAGCAAGAAGGGGTGGGTTTGTTACCCCTTAAGATGCCTAGATCATTGGCAAGTAGAAGAGTCCCAGGTATGCCCACACCTGAGGGCACCCTGTGGACAGGCAGTGGTGGGTGACCATAGGCGCAATGCCATGGTTTGGATGAACAAGTGTTGGCCAACGCATGGTGGTGCATGGTAGTGTACGGTGAGGCTTGGTAATGCATGGTGGTGCATAGTCCGGATGAGTAATGGCTTATGGTAGTAAATGATCTGGATGAGCAATGGCTAGTGGTGCATGGCAATGCATGGCATGGCAGTTCATGGAATGGCTGGAAGCAAAACCAGGGGCTTGACTAAGCAAGGGAACACTTGGCTACTATGGACATGCACATGTTCCCACCAAGTAGGATTTTGAATGAAGAGGCATGAGAGCCAGAATTCAAAATGGAACCAAATTTTGAAAATGGAGCTAGGATTCAAAATGAACCAGAATTCAAAATGAGAGCCATAATTCAAATTAAAATTCAAAGGGAAGAGGCACCTTAGTCTATAAGAGGGCATTGTCTTTAATGTGGGAAATGTTAGAGAGTTTGCATAACTTTGTATTAAGAAAAGTCTTGTATGTAGAGAAGTGTTGTAACACTTGACATTTTTTAGAAATACAAGTTGGGAAGTAATTCCTATAAAAACAAGTCTCATTTATATGCTGCTTTTGTGAGACATAGTGTGGGAAGGTTGGCTAAACGGTTTAGCATCACACATCCATACGACGAAAAATTTGTGGCCATTATTTAGGGGTGTGACACTATCCATAGTGGGACTTAGGGTTGTGGAGGCACCAAGATGGCGGTCTTGGGTTGTATACTAAAAGACTACTTTTTGTGTAATATAATGTTTACAAGGTTCTCATAAGTTTATGAATGTGATTTATATACATGTTTATCATAAGTTCTCATTCCAATCGGTGGCATGCCATTAAATCTAAACACAACAATGGTTTCCTTACTTTGTGGATAATAAAAGTTCAATAATTAAGAAAAAATTGGGGTGTGACACTCATGATTGAAAAAAGCTACAAATGGTAGGTTTTTCTTAAAGGCTCTTAAAAAATATTACATTTTTCATTTATATTCTTCTTTCCTTATTTACCTAAATCTTTTAAGAAATTAGTTATATGGAAAAAGATCCATGAGAAAAATTAGTTTCACAATTTTTTTATAATTAGTATTAATTATTTTCAATAATGTTTTTATTCTTGACAAAAAAATATAAAAAAATTGTTTGATTATAGAAAATTTATTTTATATTTTCTACTTTTACTAATAAAAAATATGTTTTTAGACGATTTTTTTTAACACCTTTTATTTTTTATTTACATCAAAAACGATTATCTAAGCATAAAAAATAATTAAGTATTAAAAAAATTAAAGTAATAGACACATCTAAAATTATGTTTTTAAAATATATAAATATATTTTTTTTAAATTAAATTCTCAAACAAATTTTTATTTTTATAAACTATTTATGTTACCTAATTATTTTATAATTTGAGATAATAATTTTATCATTAAGTTTATCTTTGAAATTTTATCTTTAATTATTTTATATACAGATAAATATTCTAAATAAAAATTTGTTTCAAAATTTATTTTTAATTTAATATTAATTTTAAATTTTAGTTATTTAATATGATAAAATCATAACTCAAAATTAACTCTACTTCAAAATGAATTTTTATGACATGATTATTGTTATAGTATTGTAGAATTAGAAACTAGTTGGAATTCATGTAGAGTTAGGAAACTTCATATTCTTTCCTATTTGGTTTGAGATTGTCTTTTCTATAAATAGGTGGTTGTGATCAATAAAATATACAAATTTTTCACTTTTGTATCTTTGATTACACTTAGTGCTGAGGCACAGAGGTGAACTTTGATAAAAATAAAAATAAAAAGGCAAATTTTTGGGAATTTTTCAAAACCTACGCCTTTGATGGTGACCAACTCTAAGCTTTGAGCAGCTCATCTCAGAATCGCCCTTCCTGGATCACCATTAAGCAGAATCTATCCACGCGATTGGAATCTCACGTTAACCAACGTCCATGCTCTGCCGCAGCGGCGGTTCTGTCATCGACTATCCTCACATGAAGCGCGTGAGCCTTAATATAGTTCGACCACCCGATTCACTCGATTTGTAGATGCGTCGACAAGATAATCTACCTACTTGTAATTGACATTCGAGCCCTGCAACAATGTTTTTCAAACACTTTTATGTCCAGCAGCCCACCTATTTAGGGTTTTTTGCTTGTCTTCCTTGATTTCTTTGAGGTCCAGAGTTGTTTTATGGATTGTAGGGCCAAGTTCTATTCCAATACAATGGATTGTAGGGTGTTTTGTAGCCCACCTTTTTTCATGGAAAGGTGGTCTTTTTCCCTACTTACTTCTCATGACTTCAACACCAAGAAATACTTCAACATTCCTAAATCCTTTGTGTGAAATTGATTGTGAAGAAAGAATTGTAAGAGATAATATACCTTGGGAGTCACTTCCAGTGATGACAATATCACCTACATACGTGATTATTAATCTGTAACATTATAATAAAATAATAGGTGCAGTGAAGCGGAACTAATATGAAGGTGGTGGACTTACTTTTCTACATGTCAAATGTCTCAACTACCTGACTAAATTTTCCAAACCAAGCACAGAGACTCTGTTTCAAACCATACAAATATTTTCGAAGACGAGACACCTTCCCTATTTTCCTTTGAGTAACAAACCCCGAAGGTTACTCCATGTAAACTTCTTCTTGAAGATCTCTATGTAGAAAGGCATTATTGATATCAAGGCATTGAGAAAGTGCAAATCATAAAGGCGTGAAATAAACGGACGAAACGATTCTAGCTTATTCTGAAACGTATGTCAGGTAATTTGGATTTGCCATTTACACATTTCAATTGAATCTGCTTCTATGACTAACAAGAAACCGTTAGGAGGAGTTATGTGTTATTATTGCCATAATCCAAGCCATGTACGCCAAAAGTGTAGGAGGTTGTAGCATAAAAATTGAAGATTTCAGTCATCTCATTATCATAAATCACTTAAGTCTGCATCTACTTCTATCATTACACTCGTTGAGTCAGGTAAAACCAACACATGTTTTCTTTCCTCTTCCTCCACATAGGTCGGCCGTGACTTTGGAGCCATGAGCCGCTATGACCAGGTAACTCCGGTTTATTTACTACGTTTTAGTCTCACCCTTTAACCTCTGTACACCCTTGAAAGCGGGTTAACCTTTATGTCATTGGGTGGGGACAATTCATTGACTCTCTGTCTTTGACCTCTGTATGAGTTTCTGCACAATTCTCTTTTAATTTAATTTTGTAAGGTAAACTCACCGTACACTTTCAGTATATCTCATTCTTTCTTGATTATTATTTGATTTAGGATCTTTCAATGAAGCAAATTATTGGTAAAGGATGCGAGTCTAGGGGTCTCTACATCCTTGACACAGAGGTGTCAAAGTCTGTTACCCCATTTAATTTACATTGTCTCTTGGATCATCCTTCTCTCTCTCTGTTGAAGAAGTTATATCCTCAGTTTTCTAGTCTATCCTCATTGAACTGTAAGTCATGTTAATATTCTAAACTTTATTGTGTTCATTTGAGTCCTAAAGTCAATAAACGAGCTTCAACTCCTTTTGAGTTAGTTCATTATGGTGTTTAAGGTCCTTGTCCAATTATGTCTCCCATTGGGTTTAAGTATTTCGTTACTTTTATTGACGATTTCTCTCATGTCACTTGGCTTTATCTAATGAAAAGTCATTCTGAGCTTTTTTTCTCATATTAGTGCTTTTTGTGCTGAAATTCAAAACAATTCCATGTCTCTGTTCAAACATTGAGAAGTGATAATGCCAAGGAGTATTTTTTGGAATCTTTTCAATCCTTCATATTACGACATGGGATTCTCCATCAGACCTCGTGTGTTGATACATCCTCTAAGAATGAAGTAGCTGAGAGAAAGAATATACATCTTCTTGAGATTGCTCGAGCCCTTTTATTCCAAATGAATGTCCCTAAACATTTTTAGATTAAATGATCTCATAGATTGTTTTTCATTAATACCTAGGATGCCCTCTCAATGGGTTCTTGGTGAAGTGCTATACTTCCACCAGGTTGTTTACAAAAATTTCACATTTATTCCACACAATGATCCCAGTATTTGGATGTACATACTTTGTTGAGGATGTTAAGTCCTCAAATCTCTAAACTTGATCTGAAGTCCTTAAAGTGTATCTTTGTGGGCTATTCTCGTGTTCAAAAAGGGTATAGGTGTTATTGTCCCACTCTTCGACGTTACTTTGTGTCTACTGATGTTACATTATTTGTGTCAAAGTCAAGGGTAGGATAATAATAATTTATTCGTGTACACTATAGCCTCACTGGCTCCACCGGCTCCTATTCCAACTCTCATTCCTATTAAACCTCCCATTACTCAGGTATATTCTTAGTACCAAAGCCCTCCAGTCTCTAGTCCAACACTTATTGTTTCTTAGTCGCCAGTCAGTCAGAATAGTGATCTTGTTATCTCCATAGGAGTAAGCGTCAAGTAGCTGCTCAAGCTCGATCTCTTCGTTTGATTCTTTTAACCATTTTTCATCTTCCTCTTATTCCTTTATTACATCTCTTGATTCTATCTCTCTTTTCCTAACTGCTTGTCAGTGAGAGGCTTTATCTCACCACAGTTGATGTAGTGCTATGGTGGATGAAATGCAGGCTTTAAATGACAATGGTACATGGGACTTGGTGCCTTTACCTATTGGAAAGCTATTGGTTGTCATTGGGTGTTTGTAGTAAAGTTTAATCCCGATGGGTATGTTGCAAGATTGAAGACCCGTCTTGTTGCTAAGGGTTATGCTCAGACTTATGGTGTTGATTATTCTGATACTTTTTCTCCTGTAGCTAAGCTAACATATATGTTTGTTTCTCTTGTTGCTTCTTATGGTTGTGACTTGCATCAGCTTAATATCAAGAATACCTTTCTACATGGAGATCTTCAGGAATAAGTTTACATGGAGACAACGCCGGGTTTGTTGCTTTCAGGGATGAGAAGATTAGTAATCGTGCTTAATCTTTGTATGGTTTTGGCAGATTCCCGAGCAGTTTAGCAAATTCGATCGGTGTTTGAGGCGTTTGGCGTCTGGAAGAATAAGTCACGACCACTCATCGCTATAAAATTCTAGTTATGGTATTTATTATCGATGGTGTATGTTGATGATATTGTCGTCATTCAGAGTGATCGAAATTTGTATTATCTGCAAATCCTTTCTTGTAAAAGAATTCCTTATTATGTGAAGGATTTGGGTTTCGTATGTGAAGGATTTAGGAATGTTGAAGTATGAGTCAGTGATCATGAGAGTAAGAGGGAATTTTGTTATCTCAGCGGAAATGTGAAATCATAGGTTGTTATCTGGTGGAGATTAGGTGACAACCCGTACCAGCCTCTTATGACTTTAATGCGCAAATCACTAGGACGGAGACCTATTTAAAAGACCCAGGAGATATAGAAGGCCCGGGTGGGGAAATTGGATTATCTTCTGATGCTCGCCCAGATATTACTTACTTAGTAAGTGTTTTGAGTTTGTATATGTCATCTCCCACGGTCAACCATTGAGCAGTTGTAGAACATATCCTATGCTACTTGAAAGAATCCCCTGTACGTGGAATATTGTATAAGAAGCATGAGCATACCATAATTGAGTGCTTTTCAAACGCAAACCAGGTTGGATCTAAGGAAGACGAAATATCCACCTGAGGATATTGTGTCTTTTATGGAGGAAATATGATCTCATGGAAAAGTAAGAAACAAAGTGTTGTCTCATGGTATAGTGTGGAGTCAGAGTATCAAGTCATGGCACAATCTATATACGAATCATGTGGATAAATCGGTTTATTGATGGAAAGTGGGCATATGAAACTTAATTCAAACAAACTTTAGTGTGATAACCAAATTGTCATGCATATAGCTTCTAACCCAATATTTCATGAACAAACTAAGCACATTAAGATATATTGTCATTTTGTCCGTGAGAAGATCTAGTTGGGTTTGATCTCTACAGGATACGTCAAGACTAGAGAACGGTTAGGAGATAATTTCCCAAAACCTTTGAGTGGGGATCGAGTTAGTTTTCTTTGTAACATGTTGGGCCTTGTTGATGGCTTGTCCCATCTTTCCTGGCTGAGAGGAGTGTTATAGTATTGTAGAATTAGAAACTAGTTTGAAAAAGGAAACTTGCATTCATGTAGAGTTAGAAAACTTCTTATTCTTTCCTATTTAGTTTGGGATTGTCTTGTATATAAATAGGTGGTTTGTGATCAATGAAATGTACAATTTTTCCTTCAATTATCTCTAATTACAATTATAAATATATTGACATAGAAATAAAAAAATAAAAATAAAAAGATGAAAAACTTAAATATTACAATTAATTTTATTTATCATAAATTATATAATTAATAAACTGTGCTTAATGTCTTGATTATTAATTTGTAACATTATAATAAAAATAATAATAATAGATTTATGATTTTATAAAAAAAACAATTTGTTGGATATGTGATTAGAGTTTTTATTGTAGTTTAATTTTTATTAATTGTTTTGGTCTGATGAAAATACAGGAGAACCAAAATCTAACAAAATGTGAACAAAGTAAGGGATTATAGATAGAAAATAAATATTATTTTGACCTATATAGGGTGTGTCTTACCTTATTTTTCTACAACAAAATTCGAGAATCTCACTTGGATCTTTGCTTGTATATTTGCATGGTTTTGAGTGAGATTTTGGTCGCTTTTTAACTTCTTTTCTTGTCCATTTCTACCACTCTCATTGCAAAAACAATAATCATCTATCACCATTATATATGTTCATTGTTTTTATATCTCTCTATCATGTCTATATAGGTAAATTTATCTTCAATCAGGTATCAGCTATCAACTACTTTACCAAGAAGTAATTTATAATCAGTTACCAACTACAAACTATCAGTTGAACCAAATAGGGCTCAAATCAACCAAAATCCTTATTTTGGGTGTTTTAAGATATTATCTTTGTTTTTTTGGATACTATTTTTATTTCCCATTATTGTTTTGAGAGTATTATTTTTATTTCCTATTATTGTTTTGAGATATTATTTCGAGATATTATTTCTATTTCTCATTATGGTTTTGGGAGTGTTATTTTATTTCCTATTATTGTTTTTATATATCATTTCTATTTCTCATTATTGTTTTGAGAGTATTATTTTATTTCTTATTATACCCATATTATGACTATGGTACAAATAGATGTTTTAGGGTTTGTTTTATGAACTTCTATCACTTTTATCAATTTATTAATCAAAATTAAAGTTTTTGTTTTACTTTGTTTTCTGGATTAAGAATTGGTCTTTGGATTGAGACAAGTTTATTCTTTTTTATCAATCGTGTGTTAATCAATCGCACTACATGTTGAGTTATTTATAATTAGGCTATGACTTCGGCACCGTGACAGTATCATTTATCCAGTGACCCAAACATGCCCTTTGTTTTCATTTGTGTAAAGCTTCCTAGTATTGTTATGAATAGAAAATCAATAAAGAAAAAAAAAAAAGAGGTTTATATTTCATATGGGGAAACCTATTTTTGATTTTTTTTTTCTTTTTTTTTTTTTTGGGAAAACTTATCCTAAAAGAAAGACTTTCTTCATGATATATTTAAATTATTTTTAGTTATTTTATTGGATTGTTTTAAAGAATTTTTTTATAAAAATTAAATTAAATTAAATTTATTAAAGATAAAAAAAAACATAGATGAAAATCATTTTTTTAAATAGTTGAAAATATAAAATAAAATAAAACACACACACACAAGTTTAAGATATTCTTTATTTCAAAATGAATTTTTATTCCAAAATGCGTTGGGAAGTAATTTAAATTTAAAATACTTCTGCAATTTTTTATTAAAAATAGTTTTTGAGATTTTGTTATTAAAATAGCTTTAGTTTTTCTCTGCTTGTTTCCTTTAGTGTCAAAAGAGTATTCGAGTATGGCCAAAAGTTGATTTCATCAAAATCCAAAAGCCTTTTTGGTTACCAGCCAAAGAATTATATTTGGCTTAACTTTCAGATTTGACACTTTACTAATATTTGCAATTTGTTTTAAATTTTAATTAGGTAGGTAAGAAGTAGGATTAAGAGAACATGCACATGCGAAAATAAATAAACTCGATAAATTGTAATTCTTAGCACAACTGGAAAGTATCATTCTTATCAAATTTTAGGTAGTTTGGATAAATAGATGAGCCTTTATTAGAAAATTTTCATCTAAATTTCTCAATATATCCCTATAAGTAACTCGCAAGAGGTAGCTCAGATGACGTAAGACTTTGGGATTAGATAATCAGAGGTTACAGGATCGAGTCCCCTTAGGGTCACTAGTTTATTTACTTGGTTGTTCGCTCCAGGACTCCATGAAATTAATCAAAGTGTGCCTAATCTACTTCCATTAGATTAGAGGTCTATAAAGTAAAAAAAAATAGCCACTCCACCCTCCATTGAAACTAGATACTAACACTAAGATTAATGGAATTCAAGACATGTTATGTGAGCTTCATGTTCAATTTTGATCACATTAATGATCTATTATGACAATGCAAGCACAAAATATCCATAAGTTAATGCTACCCCATTTTCCATTCCAAGATGAACACGTTTCTTTTGGCTTCCACTTTGTCCAAGATCAAGTTTCTACACAATAGCTTCTTCTTATCTCAAATGTGTTTTTTTTTTCTTTTTTTTTTTTTTTGAAAGCTAATCATTTTGTAATATAATGTAGTAAATTGTTTTCACTAAGGCTCGAACCCCTCCCCTTCCCATGTCCAACCTTTAAACGTTGAACGCTCTAACTAACTGAACTAGACTTGTGGACTCTTAAATGTTCATATATGATTCAATTTGCAAATTATTCAATAAAACTATTGTTTCCTTTTCTATTCATCTTCACATGATATAATATTGGAATCCTACCCCACTTTCCATTCCAAGACGAAGCATATTTCTTTTGGCTTCCACTTTATCCAAGGTTTAGTTTCTAAACAGTAGCTTCTTATATCAAATGTTCATATATAATTCAACTGGCAAATTATTCAATAAAACCATTTCATTTCTTATTCATCTACCAATGGCATAATATTGGGGTTCGCAATATAACCCCAATCTTCCAAAGATACAAAATAAAAACATTTTCAATAGATTATAGTCCTTATCACTTTTGGGAATGGTTTTTTCTTTTTGTTATTATTCTTAATTAATTATCATGGTTGTAGGACATCAAATTTGTATTTAACAACTCGTACTTTTTTCTAGAAATTATATGTATCTACACTATTTCTCATATAATGAAAAGTTAAACCATTCAAAAAAATTCTAATACACTTAAAATAACATTAGAACATTTGAGCAATTTACTCATAATAACCCATAGATCTTTTCAAGTGAATTTTTAGAATGCTTAACTAGAAAAGTTACATCAATTACCAATCTGCTTTTCTAGACAATCTTTTGAGCTAGTATGATGTATTATTATGTATCCTTTACTTTTGGACATTGATGACGACTTATGGGGTTCTTATATATAATATGTTTTTTTAGTACAATTCTTTTAAATATTATCTTAAAATAGGGTTTTTTTTTTTATAGATATCATTGAGGATAAGAATTACCTCTAAAAAGGTGACTGAAGTCAAGCACAATCAATTATTTAATTGGGGAGACCCCATAATTGATATTGTTTATCTTATAAACTTATCTACTTTGCGACTTCAATCAAATAACGTTTACTAGTATAAAGCAAATCTCAACCTTTAAGTGAGGAATTAAAGCTCTTTGGCTTCCTTAGTTGTCACGAGATCTCGAATCATTATCTCCACTTAGGGATGACAACAAGTAGGGTTTTCTCAAGTTCCGTCCCTAACAAGACAGTATGGGTATGCGAGGGCATAGTTTGTCAAAAAAAAAAAAAAACACAAAACAAAACAAGTATGAGATTATTGTTAATGGGTTTTTGATGAAGAAAGGCGAGTTTGGGTATTGTTTAGTCTACCTCGATTATATTAAAAGTTAATTTTATTTTATATTTTAATATAATGAAAAATAAATATAAATATCAAAATTAAAAGGAAAGACTAGAGGAATTTCCCATTCCAGCCCAATCCCATTTATTTTTTTAAAATGGGATGAGATGAGAAATGCTTTAAGTAAAAGGTGTGGAATAGGGCCGTCCTGTCTTGAAGTTGATTGAGAGAAGGGTTAAATCTTATAATCTGTAAAAGCTTACCGTTCTGATGTTTTATTGTATCCTCTATCTGAGATAATGTCTGTATGCGAATTTACGACAGCAATGAGCATAAGTATCGAGGTCGAATGTTTACAAATCTGATCAGTAACGATTCGATTGATCATTATGCCGATAGGCGCCATGACTTTAAAGCGGTCACGAAATAAGTTAAGAGTAAGCTCTTCTTTATATTATCGTGAAGCTTTTCTTTTCTCACGATGCGGGATATGGCCATTGATCATCACTCATATAATTTTTTATTTTCTTTTGTAATCTTCTACCTCTCCCTCTTCATTTCCTTTTCAGTATTCATTCATTCCTGTAACGATTGTGGCCTCCACCACAACCACTTGACAAGTCCTAATAATATTCTAAAATGGTGGGCTGGGTGTGATTGAGTCTACATCCACCACACCAGTAGGAATTCTCGTGATCTGATTCCGTCTGGCTTTGTCTGTTTTCTCAACTTTTCTTGGGCGAGAAGATTCAACCCAGAAGAGGAATCGACCAGACTATGTCGGGATAAGGACAATGCTTGTTACGCATACGTGGATTACCCTAAACCATAATAAATTTAAAGAGCCAAAACTGGTCAATTACCTAATGTGTCATCTTTGATGCTCCCTCTTCCCCTTGCTTGGAAGAAAAGTCCTTAGCTACTGTTTTCATATGGCCCATATCTAAAATTTTATGGTTCTTATATTATTATTTTTCTCAAAGTAATTGCTAGAACCATCAAGTTCCAGCCACTCGACTTATTGCAGTATCCCACTTTTCCAGGACCCAAAGGTCATGATCCATATACAGTCAAAAACTTGAACAGACAGGTGGTTGGCGGAGCCAAAAATTAAGTTGAGAGGCAAAAACATTGGATTATTTTCAATGGGGGCAATCAATGACTAACCCAGAAAATAAACTTAGGAGGGCAGAATTATTTTCAAAGGCATTATCAAGCCAAATTTAGCAATTTATTTTCAAGGGTATTAGAGCATCTCCAGCAGTTAGTAAAAAGGCCAAATATCTAAAAATTTATATTTTCTTTCACAAAAAGATTTTTGAGATTTAGCTTAAGGCTAAGGGTGTGAGCTCCGGTGAGCGTCCCAAAGCACTGGTATCTTCGTCTATTCGGTTAGTTTAACCGTAATAATTCACGTCATTATCACGGCCCGTTCGTCATATCGGCTCCATTACCAAAATGGAGTTATCCATATCGATATTGGCGTGAATGATTCACAACAATATTTGTCCAAATATTGATGGCAACTGTTCATTAGCAATCCTTTTGCTTGAAGTTATCATTTCTTCTGAAATGAGTTTTTGTTTGACGTCACATTTTTCTTTCTTTCATTATTGGAGATCTCTTTATCGAATGAGATTAGCGATGTAAGGCATAAAATGGAGTGGAGCAAAAGTATTAAATATAGATGCTAAATTGAAAAAATCGACTCATGATGGAGCAATATTAGAACAAAAGTATTGTTAGTGAATAGTTTATGATATTTGCACGAAATATTAGAAACTATTAAGTACAGCGATAAGTGTTTGAAGGATGGGAAAATTAAGACTGCGCCAGCTGATAAAATTTATAATTGTATGGAATGATATAAATGAATGAAGGAATTTATATGATGTAATTATTAAGGAAGAAGAAAGGGTAAAATTGGAATAGATTTAGGATAGATAAAGCTTTTTAGATCTTCATTTCTTTGGATATCTTTCTGGCCCAAAGCTTTTATTAATCTCAAAAAGTAATTTTTAGGAAGCGAAATATAGAGCTTTAGATCTTGATTTTTTAGATGAGGCCTGCGGAATCTTTCTATTATAATGGGGAAAGTGATTGTCCTCCAAACTAAAGGTCCAACTTCAAACCCTATGCCTTATATTAAGGGTAAGAATAAGGCATAAGTGACTTGGATGGTTCAATGACAAATGATTTTTACTTTAAAGTAGAACAGGTGGATCCACATTTCGGGGGATGTCCCCCTATGCCCTATACTAGTCCTTTAGTAGGGGGAATAATAAGGCATAAGTCACTTAGATAGTGTTTGTTTTTTTTACTTAATGTTGAATATAACTTTTTTTGAACTTAATGTTGAATAGTACTTAATAGAATTAATTATTAAGTTGTTTATTTTTTAACATTGGATAGCGAGTAGGGATAATGAGGCCCAGTTATTTCGGGTTAAATACCATCTTAATGAAGCAGTTTGGTTTAGTGTAATCGGGTTTTAAGCGTATTTGAGTTTATTTTACCGAATATAAAATGAGTTCGAGGCCAGTTCGAATTATTGTTACTCATTCTCGCCCCACCCCAATTATATATTTTTTTAAAAATTTTATTTTATACTTTAATATAAATAATAATAATAATTATAATGTTTTTTAATAAATAATTTATAAAAATTCATAATATTTTTATTTTTTATGAAATATATTAATTTTAACATAGTCAATTACATTGTCACAATAGAAAAAGAAAGGATAGAAAAAGAAAATTTACGTTTTTTTTTTTGTTACGGATAAGCACTTTATTATAATATAATAAATTATTATTTTATTGTATTTCGAATCTAAGACAACTTCATTACAACTAAACTAGATATGTGAACCACCTGATACGTTTTTTACTCAAGGAAAAATGAAGATTGCTACCAAATCTTAACATTGTACTTGCTATTCCATTCCATTCCATGTGTTCTCTTTTTTTCATCATTTATGCTTTTTCCGGTGATCCCTTATTTACTATTTTTTTACTAACTCCATTCTCAATGCTTTATCTCATCCCCATGTAGCAACTTCCATTGAGACTGACGCTCCAAATCTTGAGGGTTCGTTGATAATCCGTCAATTCGTGGAAGATTTGTGGATGTCAGATAATCGATCTCTGTCATTAGTCCACTTTTTGAGATTACGAGATTTAACGAAAATCGAATGATCTGCTTTTGTCTGGTTTCTATGAAAACCTGACGTGTCTTGATTACGTTTCTGATATGGTCGATATTATCTAATGACCTCCATGAGATTACACATACAATGATAAAATGGTCTCGTAGGGCCCATTTATCCATACTCAAATATATAAGCACATGATTATAAAACCATAGTCCATAAAAGTTTAAATTACATCACTCTTTCACAAAACATATATCAAAATTAAGCATTCTAATACTTGTTTTACAAAATATAACTAAAAGTCACAATCTGATTTGTATAATATATCGGTCTCTAGTGACATCATCTCCCACTGAACGACTGTACACAAGGGAATGCTATTGAGGTGGCTTGATGTCAAATAGTAAAAATTGCAAAGGGATCTGATCTGCAAGTCTGCGTCTGATGAGATTAGCGCGATTCAGTAGCATTGCATGTTCCTACTCGAATATTTACATGTCATGAATGAGAATGTAACTCACCTTATCCTATGTCCCGAGTCCTCACCGACTCCTCACATGCCATATGCAAGTGTGAAAGCGAAAGCTTGTCATTAGTGTTTAGCCAATGACGTTTATAAAAATAGTGCCTTTGTTTAGAATTCCAATATACATACATTAAGTCATAGCATTCGAACAAAAATATGCGTATTATACTCGAATATTTCATTATGTGAATGAGAATGTAGCTTCGCGCTTATCACATGTCGAGTCCTACTTTGTTTCCGCCAGCGCGTGTATATCTGAGTGTAGAAAACCAGCTTTGTCATTGGTGTTTCCTTAATGACCATTATCCAAAACAAATATCTTTGTTTTATAAATCAAATTGTAGACCGATCTCCGATAAGCAGAAACTTTATTAAGTGTTAGAATCTCTAAGCTATTTTATTAGCGATGGATAATCTCCGATAAGCGTTTATTCAAAAACGTTGGACAATCTGGATAAATTATTTTATTCAAAAGCGGTGGGCGATCTAGATATTAAAATTTGCGAGACCCCATAGTTCGGCTTCATTACTAGTCCCTGAGAATACCACCTGCTCCTTCATGTTTTTTCCTTTCATTGTAGCAGCCATCGATGTTGAGGGTTGTCCAACCGTGTTCAGGTGTAGTCCATCCCACCCATGACACTTAAGGAAAATAAATAAAATCGATTTGAAGTATCAAACAATGTCTAATTTAACTCCATTTTTGTTCTTCTTCATTTTACTTTTTTCAACATTTCCTATTTTCTATCTCCTACATTTTTCTTTGAGTTTTTTGGAACCAAACATACCTTAAATTAAGGTTGTTAAGGGTTTTAAATATTGCTTATTAAATAACTGATGACTAGTAATTTAATCTAAAGTTTGAAACTAATATATATATTTTTGACAACTTTATATATTACGTAGTAGTAATTTTTTCTTATAAGGACTTGAACTTGAATCTTGGATACCCATTCACATCCCTTTACCATTTGAGACAGTCTCAACGTTAAGTTTAAAACTAATATATATTAAAAACTTAAACCGATTATAATTATAATATATGACATTTATAGGGTAGTGGAATCAAAACAAAGTACAAGGGAAAAGTTATTGGAAACTTTCTTTGACATGGACAAATTAACATTAAAGAACTCGTATAACCTAATGTTAGGCAATTAGGTTCATGAACTTTGAGGTCAAGGGATTAAAAGGGCATGCCTAGCTCTACACCCTTGCATGCCTAATTTAGGTTTATTCTTTACTATATTATTTAGATTTTAATATTTCTTACTTAATATACAAGTTTTTATATTTATTTATATTCTATAACACATTTTTAGAGGTTGAAAATTGGTATGCTAAAATTTTCCTTTAGAAAAAAAATTATAGTCAAGAATGAATAAGACTTATTTGTAAATTATTACATGAATTATTGTAACACTCTATCTAATAAACTCTTGCATTATTGGGGTGCTTTTGAATTTTCAGTCTTGACCAACTATAATTATTCACTATATTGTTTTTAACCAATCAGAACACTTTCCTTAAATAATGTCCTTGAATCTGGTCATCAAATCCAATATGTTTCTTTGTCTAGTATTTGTGATAAACAGATGCTATTTACACTACTATTTTATTATAGGTAGATGCCTTATACACTAAAGCACAAATATAAATAACTATCAATTTGTATTTTTTTTTTTTTTTAAATAGAGGGAGATTTTTTTTTTTTATTAATTCATGAGGTCACTTTTTTTAATTTATATTAGGTTCAGCTATAAGAAACTCGTTCACACATGAGAACGTGTTTTACACCATTAGATGGTGATTTTATCTCTTGAGATTTATGTTAATTAAAATTTTATCTGAAAAAACAAAGATTTCAAGGGATAAAATCATCATCTAATGGTATAAAATTCGTTCTCATATGAGAACGAGTTTTTTTTGTAGCAAAACCCATTTATATTTTATGTTGGGCCACATATGGACTAAAGGGTGGTAATTCTTGTCGATGGGTCGTGTTCGTGTCGTGTCAATATACGGATCATATCAACATTCGTCAATCCAAACCCGACACAAATAATAAACGTGTCAACATTCGCTAACTCAAACTCAACTCATTTATTATTAGTGACTTATTTAATTTGATTATTTAAAATATAAGAATTATAATTAATCATCTATACATGTTTAACACAAATAACCTATTAAATTTAATATGTTTATTAATTTTATTATTTAAATTAATAAGAATTATAATTAATGTCCATATTGAATAAACATTAAATAGGTTAATTAGTTAATATAATAATTAAACGGTGGTCGGATCAAATTAGTGTTATGTAGGTTAACACGAATATAGCTCGTTATTAAGCGTGACGACGAATTAATATGAAATATGACGAAATACGATTATCTTCTGGCCTGAAATAAAAGTAAAAATAAATGCTTGAATTCGTATCATTGTTAAGTATGTCATGCTCCAATTTTATGAAATTTTCAATGGACATACGTAAAGAGGCGGCTTCTAGAAGGATTCGTACGTGCCAAGCTTCCCATCCATATTCTAATTTCTAAGTGGAGGAATTAAAATGTTATCTCACTTCTTTATAACTTGGAAGTAGACATCCGGTGAAGGAGGACCGTTGGATTGGGGTTATGGGAAAAAGGATGAAGGGCTTCTAGAAGCCCTCACACGTGCCAACCTAACCATAAATACTGGAGACAGTCAGTCTCCCAGTCCTTTTCAATAGGATAAGCATTCTAGAAAGTGTGGCACGTGCCGACCCGGTCACTAACAGACCATCCAGCCGCGGTTATGGAAAAATGTGGTTTTACGCTTAAAAAATTAATGCTTCCGGATTATGTGGAAAACATAAATCAATATATTATTACGTAAATAAAAAACATTAAAAATATATATATTTTATTGATTCAAACCGACCAACACAAATACCAAATCCTAAAAACCAAGATAAAACAATATCATAATACACAAAGGCAGATCCTAGAGACAAAATGAAAGAAAAAATATTAGAGAAAAATAAAAAATAGATTTAAACTTAATAAATTAATTTTATATATTTATTTAAACTCAATTTATTTGTTTCTCTCTATTATATAAGATTAAGGAATCTTAAAATATATAAAATTTTGATTTTATATATATGTTATATCTTATTAAAGTAACGTAGAAAATAATTTTCGCTGGTATTTTTATTTTCGTATTACTTTCTGAGTTACCAAAGTAATCTTTGCTTTATGGAAATAAAATATAGATAAAAATCGAGTGAAAAAGTGGAAGGAAATAAATTTTAGAGGAAAAAAATTATATTTAAATTTAATAAATTAATTTTATATGTTTATTCAATGTCATTTTATTTGTTTTTCTCTATTATGTAAGGACTAAGGACTAAAAAATTTAAAAATATATAAAAATTTGAGGAATTTTGATTATATTTTATTTTTTTTATATTTTACACGGTGAAACCAACATGAGAAAATTGTTTTTCTTATTATTTTTTTCATTCCTTAGTACTTTTCGATTCTATTGGAAACTCGGAAAGCATTAAGGAAAGAAAATAAAGTGGAAAATAGGAAAAATGGAAGGAAATAAAATTTGGAGGAAAATAAAAATTAGGTTTAAACTTAATAAATTAATTTTATATGTTTATTCAAATTCTTTTATTTATTTCTCTTTATTAAATAAGGACTGAGAAATTTAAAAATATATAAAATTTTAAGAAAATTTTATTATATTTAGTTTTATTTGATATTTTAAAGTTAAGCCAAACGTAGAAAAATCATTAATTTTCGCTAGTTTTTATAAATACCGTCTTTGAGTTAAACGGGCGTAGGTTAAAGCAGTCAGAGTAAAAAAGTTTTGCAAAAACCAATAATAAAAAGCTTTAATCCAATGACATAGCATTTGTACATTTTAAGGGCTACTTGGGTTTGGATGTAATTGAAAAAAAAATTCAAAAAAAAAATATTTCAGGGGGGGCATTTGCCCCAGATCTGGCTCCACCGGTGATAATACATATAAATTTGGTAATACTATGTGACTAAAATACATATAATTTCAATCTTGCAACATATACTAGCTAGCGATCATAATATAATTTGTTGTCTTTTCAAATATATTTTACCGAGCCTAGAGATAAATAGAACTTTGTACCAAGAAGACCAAAAACAAAATATCGTATTAAGACAGTGACATATTACGTCCCAACATAACGATGACACAACATAGCAACAAAACAATCACAAAAAACAAAATAAAATAAAGATTAGCATATTTGTGATAAACATATGCTATTTACACAACTATTTTATTATAGGTAGATAGATGCCTTAAAACACTAAAGCACAAATATAAATAAATATGAATGATGATTTTTCTTTTTACATTTTTAAATAGAGAGGGAGATTGTGGTACTCCATTACCTTGATTTGTCTATTAATTAAACTAAATTATAGTTATAGAGATTTTTTTTTTTTTATTGATTCATGAGGTCACTTTTTTTTAATTTATATTTTTAACGTTGGAGCGCATATTGATACATACAGAGATGATGGCTTCTAGAAGAATTCGCACGTGCCAAGCTTTCCATCCATATTCTAATTTCTAAGTGGAGGAATTAAAATCTTATCTCACTTCTTTATATCTTGGAAGTAGACATCCGGTGAAGGAGGACCGTTGGATTGGGGGTTATGGGAAAAATGATAAAGGGCTTCTAGAAGCTTCCACACGTGTCAATCCTAGTAGTGAGTTTTTTGTTTTCTAAAGATGATTTTTAATAGAAAATCAAATTTTTCATTTTTCTATTCAAAATTTTTTAAAATTTTAGTAATAAATCGTGAAAATTTAAAAAAGCAACGTTCGAATCTTTGAAAGTATTTAAATAAGAACTTCGACAAAAGTAAAAATAAAATAAAATAAAAAAAGCAATTTCTAAATATGATGTAAGCAATACTTTCGTATATCTGACGCACATTGCACCTCATAGCCTAACCAAAAAAAATATTATCATATTCATTAAAATTCATGTAATGTAATCTCTATATTCATTTTTTTTTCAATATGAAGTTGTATTTTTATTTCTAATAAATTATTATACTAATTAATTAAAATCTTAATGTTTTATCATCTAACTCTAACCAATAATCTTCATTTTCAATATAAATGAAAATAATAAAAATATATTATATCATTGCCAAAAAATAATTTTAATAAAATTAAATTATTTTAAATTTATTTAATTTAAGAAATTTTTATAAATTATTAAAATAAATTAATACTAAAAAATTAATATATGAAAAATAATTCAAAAAATAATAAAAATAACTTCAAAAATAAAAATATGTTATAAAATATTAATAATATAATAATAATGGATAATATTTAATAAAAGTGGGTCTCAACATCTTTATATTTAAATATATGAATAGTAAATCTCAAAATAGGGAGATAAACTATATACATCTCTACTTAAGAGATAAAAATAGAGAACTATAGAGTTTGGTTTTTGCTTCAAAATCTCTATATATAGAGATAGAGTAAAAAATAAAGTACTATAGGATAGGGGTATTCATAAATTGTAAAAAACTGCCCAAATCAAATCGAAACTACGATTTTCAAAATTCATAGGTTTGGATTGGTTTCAAATTTGCAGAAGAAACCGACATGCTCCGGTTCGATTTGCAGTTTAGGGTGGCTCAGTCAGGCCAGGCCCAAGCCGTATAATATATATATATATATATATATATATATATATATATATATATATATATATATATATATATATATATATATATATATATATATAAAATATTAAATTTTATATCATCTAAAAAATATTTTTTAGAGTTATTATCGGAAGCTAAATGTAGATATTTACCTAATAGACCATAAATATTAAAATTACAAGTCTAAAGTATTAAACTTAATAAAAAAATTCGCCTTAAATAAGTTTTAATTCTAGCTATGATATTACAGCCACTTTCTATATTTACCATAATATAGATTTTACAATGCCTATTAATTGTGATGACATAAATAAATTGAATTAAAGTGTTTAGCTATAAAAAATAAAAAAAAATTGAATTAATTTCATAATCGTTACAAATAGAATTTAGTGACATATCATACATAGTAAATTTCAAGAAATTTAATTTCTTTAAGTCTTTTTTTTCCTTATGATATTTCTACTAACTTCAACCCGTATACAACATGTAAACAATGTTTTAGATAATCCTTATCAATTACCCCATGTTGAAATTAACGACAATATGAAAAGTGAACTAATAATAGATTTTTTTAAAGCATATTAAATTGTAGGTAATGAAGACTTTATAAGAGAATAAAAGTAGACCTTAGCTACACACTAAGAAGTACTATACCCTTGTGATATCAAACCATGGATTTGATACTTTTAGATGCTAAAATAGTTAGAAATAAAAAATGGAATTTTGTTATGAAGATGCATATAAAATATATAAAAAAAAATAAATATTTTTGTTACTCGTATCAATCCCTCCATGGTCATATATCCATTTCATTATTTTAAAGCATTATTTTATTTATGAAAAACAAGTTTATATTTCAATTTCTAATATAAATTATATCTTATTAATTATTTGTAGATGGGTGAGGATGTCTTAATTTAAATGTTGAAGGTTACATCGAAGAGAGAATAATATCAAAAATGAAGGAGAAGAAATTAAAGTTGATAAATTGGAAAACAATAGCGTGAAATGACAAAAGAAATGAGTAAAAAAACCGTCATTCTTTTTTAAAAACTTAGAAGAACGAAAGAAAGTGAGGGGGTAAGAAAAATTTTTGCAATATAGGATCATTTCACTTAAAATAACTATGAGAAAATCCACGTGCATCATGCAATTATTGTGGCCAATCTTATGCTAGTGATTCTAGAAAGAGTTGGACTAGTAATTTACCAGTCCCTTGCAAATCAAAATATAGAAAATCTCCTTATAGAATGATTGATAAAAACAAAAGACCATTAGTTTTATACTAAGAAGAATTAGGATAGGGATGGTGATGGTGCTAAGATTGAGAATTTAAAGGTTGTTAAGTATGATCATGAATCAATTAAAAAAGCCTTGACATCAATGATTATTCGTAATGAATTGCCTTTTAGAGTCGTTGAAGGGGAGGGATTTAAAAATTATTCTCATTAGAACCTAGATTTGTAATTCCTTCTCACATCACTATTTGGAGAGATTGCATGAAACTGTTCATGAAGAATAAAAAAACTTTTGAAAACCCGTTTGAAGAATGAACGTTTATTAACGCTGGCGATACTTGACCATCTATTCGAGTGCATAATTATATGGCGGCATTGCTCATTGGATTGATCAAGATTGGAAATTCTGACTTGAATTTTGAACTTTGTCAAGTTCTAATCATAAAGGAAGCACAATTGGAAGGGTAATTGAGAGTTGTTTGTTGGATTGAGGCATTAGGCGTATTCTTACCAAATCTTATTGATAATGCTAGTTCTAATTTATTTAGCTATTGCATGTTGAAGATCAATTTTCTTGCTTGGAAGTGTAGATTACTTAAGCAGTGAATTAACTTGCATGTTCGTTTGTTAACGTATTTAAATACTTGTTATTGAGATGGTTTGAAAGAACATAGCGAGTCTGTTATCAAGATCCGAAATGCAATTCAATATGTTAGATCATCTCCAACTAGACTTGATGCTTTTAAAAAGTGTGTTGAGCATGTTAAAATATCAAATAAAAGTCTCTTGTGTCTTGATGTGGAGACTATGTGGAATTCCACCTATTTGATGTTGGATGTAGTAAAAAAATTTGAAGCAGCCTTTGTTAGGTTACAATATCATGATGCTAAATATAAGAAACATTTTGAGAAAAAAAATTAAGGGCCCTGCAGAAAAAGAAGATTGGAATAGAGCAAGGGTGTTTATTAAAATTCTTGAAGATGTTTATGATGTTACTTTGGGTTTTCAGGATATTTGCATGTTAAGCTAAAAAAATTTAAATTGGTAGCTATACAAATAACATTGCAAAAAAATGGCTAATGGGGATAAAGTGATAGTTAATACATGCGCATACAGAAATCTGAAGGAAAAATTTCTTCAAAATATCGGGAAGAAGATTTTAAGCGATATCCAATTATTTATTGCATGTTGCTGTTGTTTGGATCCCGATATAAGATGAAATATGTGAAATTTTTGTTTTGAAATAGTATCTGAAGCAAGTGAAGGCATCACAAATATTGTTTTGGTTGAATCCAACTTTCAATCGATTGTATGAATGAGCGTATTATGATTTTTATTCCATTGAACTTGGGAATGAAATGAATACTCCCAGCTAGATTAGAAGGAATTATTTGATAATGATAGTGATGATATTGATGATCACGTTTTGAAAGAAATTGGAAGATGAGGCATCTTTGGAGACAAAATCTGAAATTGGAAAGTATTTGTTAGATAATCTTGAAAAGTTGGGATCTTCTGATATTTTGGATTGGTGGAAGTTGAATACTTCTAATTATCCGATTCTCTCTAAAATGGCAAGAGATATATTGGCAATTCTTGTTTAATCCCGACATGAATCGACTTTTAGTGCAGTGGACGATATCTTGTCATTTAGAGTTCATTTATCTCACCATGATGGATGCAACTTGTTTGTTCACAAAATTGGTTGAAGAAAGATCACACAATCAATTTGCAAGAAATTCTAGAGGAGGTTGAAAAGTATGAAGACATTACACAAGGTATTATACATAAATCTTTTGGTTTGGTAATTTATATTATTGTGATATATAAAATGACAACTCTTCTTTAATCTATGTTTTGCTAGAAATTGGAGAATCAAGTAAAATTGTGGAGGAAGATACAATGGAAGGATATGAAGCTTTGAAATGTAGGCTTTTTTTCTATGTTTGTTGGGTTGTGTAAAATTTAGATTTTATTGGATAATTTATCAATGTTTACAAAATTTATAGTACTTAATTTTATTAGGTATTTTAAAGTAATTTTCTTATAGTATGTTGAATATTTTATTGTATAATTTTCATTTCAAGTTTATAAAAAAAATATTGACTATTTTATTATATTTATTTTCTTCACGTGTAAATTGAGTTAATGCGATTCGAGCCTGAATCAGACAAAGCTACTGACATTAGGTTTGGTTAGTTTTAGTATTTTGAACGGTTTGAATCAAATTACGATTTTGTCAGTGTTATGGTTTTGGATTGAGCGTGATATTGAGCCGTCCTGCCGTCAGAGCATTACTATTATCGAGATTCTCTTCTGATAAGCATAGCTATTTGGTTTTACATTTTGAAAGCGTTTTTTGAAAACACGATTTTGGTATTATTTGATGCTTCCTAAATTAATCATGTGGAAAACAAAAATTAATATATTATTACTTAAATATAAATAAATAAATAAATGAAACAAACATTGATAAAGGGCTGCTAGAAGGCTCCCAGACGTGCCAACCTAATCACCTCCTCAAAAATGCAGGAGACAGTCAGTCTCCCAGTCGTTTTCAATAGGATAAGCATTCTAGAAAGTCTGACACGTGCCGACCCCGTCACTAACAGACGCATCCAGCCGCGGTTATGGAAAAATGTGGTTTTACGCTAAAAAAAAATTAATGCTTCCGGATTATGTGGAAAACATAAATCAATATATTATTACGTAAATAAAAAACATTAAAAATAATAATTTTATTGATTCAAACCAATCAACAAAAATACCAAATCCTAAAAACCATGATAAAACAAAATCAGCTCAAAACCAAGATAAAACAAAATCAGATAGAAAATAGATAGAAAAAACGAAAGGAAAAAAATTAGAGAAAAATAAAAAGTAGATTTAAATTTAATAAATTAATTCTATATATTTATTCAAACTAATTTCATTTGTTTATCTCATATAAAATTTTGAGGAATTTTAATTATATTTAATTTTTATACTCTTTTCATTAAATAGAAACGTAGAAAAAATCATTTCAGCAGTATTTTTCTTTTTGTATTACTTTTTGGGTTCTTAAAATAATTTTGGTAAGGAAAGAAAATATAGATGAAAATAGAGTGGGAAAATAGAAGGAAATAAATTTTAGAGGGAAAAAAACTATATTTAAATTTAACAAATTAATTCTATATGTTTATTAAAAGTTATTTTATTTGTTTTTCTCTATGTAAGGACTAAGGACTAAAAATTTTAAAAATATATAAAAAATTAAGGAATTTTGATTATATTTTATTTTAACTCTATATTTTACGCGGTGAAGGCGATATGAAAATTATTTTTTAGCACATTATTTTCATTCCTTAGTGCTTTTCGAGTTACGTAGGAGGCTCGGGAAAGTATTAAGGAAAGAAAATAAAGTGGAAAATAGGAAAATTTGAAGAAAATAAAAATTGGAGGAAAATAAAAATTGGGTTTAAACTTAATAAATTAATTTTATATGTTTATTGAGTCGTTTATTTCTTTCTCTCTATTAAATAAAGACTAAAAATTTAAAATGTATAAAATTTTAAAAAATTTTACTATATTTAGTTTTATTTGATATTTTTCATAATGAAGCGGCTTGTGAAGAAAAATCATTAATTTAAGTGTTTTTTAAGCCTGGTACTTTTGAGTTGAAACAGAAACGCCCGGGTTTCAAACATAGTCTAAGTAAAAAAGTTTTGTAAAAACCAATAATCAAAAGCTTTAATCGAATGACATAGCTTTAATCAAGAAGGGCATTTGCCCCCGGGCCTATACCGGCTCCACCAGTGATAATACATATAAATTTGGTAATGCTATGTGACTAAAATACATATGATTTCAATACTGCAACATATACTAGCTAGCGATCGTAATATATTTTGTTGTCTTTTACAAATATGTTTTACCGAATCACCTAGAGATAAATAGAACTTTGTACAAAGACGACCAAAAATAAAATATCATATTAAGACAACGACATTAAACGTCCCAACATAACGATGTGTCATAAAATATCATATTAAGACAACGACATTATACGTCCCAACATAATGATGACACAAACATAGCAACAAAACAATCACAAAAAACAAAATAAAATTCAGACCCATGTGGAATAAACATTTTATTATGAAATATATTAATAGAAAATAATGTAGAGGGTGATTTCAAGTTAAGAATTGCTAAAAATTATCGGTCTTTACTTAAGAACTATGAATGGGTAAAAGAAAAAATTGAGAAAAATGAGATTATGGTTTTACATTAAAAAAAACAGGAATATGTAACTAATTGTCAACGAAGAAAAATAAATAATTCTTCCTGATCATGTGAAAAATATAAATTAATATATTATTACGTAAATAAATCGAATTGAAAATATTATTACGTAAATAAATCGAATTAATAACTTTTTATTAAGGAATAGATCGGTAGAAATAGGTGTATAGAGTGACTTTAGGTCGAGAATGGCAAAAAAATTGCTCCTCATTGATTTAAGTAATACGAGCAAGTAAAAGAAAAAATTGAGAAAAAAAATATTAAGATTTTACGGGCAAGAATTTTTATTAGGTAAATAAAATAAATAAATATAACAATATCAATAATTTTGGATGATTTCCATATTAAATAAATTTTATTTAGGATCTTAGAAGAAATATGTTTTTCTTCCTCATCAATATTAGTTTTTAATCCAAGATATTTGTATCATATTATATTGGTTAAGAAAATGATTTTTTTTTATCTTGTCCACTGGGACCCACATTACGATATCTTCTAGATATTCTATACAATAAAACTAATGGGCTTCTAGAAGCCCTGGCACGTGCCAAAGTTCAGTGTAGCCACTAGCCACTTGCTTGGGGAAAAGGAAAACGTTCAGATTTTCACTGCCCCAGAATGCTATACCTTCTAGAAGGTCTCCCAATTCTCACCCTTAGAAATGTAAACACCCCAAATTTTTATTTTTATTTTTCTATTTCTATCTTTTCGCAGTTGGTGAAATATAATTTTCATAATAAAAATAAAAAAAACATTTTTTTGAAAACTGTAACAATCAGGGCTATTGCATTATTTATTTATTTTAGTTTATTTAATATTATTATATTATTTAGATTTAATTATTTTATATATTATTTATTAGTATATATTTATATATTATTTATTTTTATTTGAAGAATAATAGAATTTATTAAATTAATTTTTTTAATATTTTTAAGGTATGTTGGGTTGGTCGAAAACTAGCCCGATAAAAATAAATAATATTAACCCAACTTATTTTGACCCGAAATAAGTTTGATTGGCCCATTTACGAGTTCTACCCAGGGACAAAAAAATCGGTTTTTTCGGCCGATATATCGTCGAAAAATCGGTTTTCGGCCGACATCGAGAAGAAAAAGCAAAGGAAAAATCGATCAGAGGAAAAATCGGTAAAATCGCCGATTTTTCGCGGCATCAGTATTTATGGAAGCGCGCGATGCTGTCTTTAGAATTTACGAAAAATATCGGTAAAATACTCCGGAGAAAATACTCGGTAATGACTATTTTGGTACAAAAAATTCCACATAAATACGTAAAATCGTACAATCTCTTTACAAACTCATATATACACATCTGGCTCATTTAACTCTCGGAAGGAGAATTATTTTCTTTATGATTTATTTTGATATTTTGAATCTTATTATGAATATTATATTGTTAAGATGGGATCCACCAAATCAAATAATGTAATGGAGCCGCATTTGGTCTTCATTTTGGTTTTAAAATTACTTATTGTAATGTAATTTTAGATAAATTATAATGAATATTATTTTAATAAGTGTATATTTTTAACATTTATGTCTTTTTATAGTTAATAGTATTTGTGTGAATTTCAAAGTATTTTTATTAATTTTCGTTTTACCGATATTTTTGTCAAAATATCCACCGATATTTACCGATATTTCTAATATATCCGTAAAATCCAAATACTGATATATACTTAATTACCGAGTTTCACCAACTCTCACCCCCAAATTTTAATCCTTGCATGTAAACACCAAAAAATTTTATTTTTAATTTTCTATTTCTATCTTTTCGGAGAAGGTGAAAGATTTGTGTCATTTTCACAACTATGTTTGCCACTGTAAAAAGGCAGCAAAGAAAAGGAATCACACACATAAGAAAAGGAAAATACAAAGGTAATAATACATTTTCTTTACACTTCCATGAAAATAAATTTAATTTTCAAAATATTTTTAACAATAAAAATAGAAAGAGCATGTTTGATTCTTGTTTTTTGAAAATCGTTCTCGATAAACATTTTTTAAATAACAAGGAGATTAAAAACATTTAAGCAATACGCTTCGGCTCCTTTATGGGTCAGAGAACACGTAAAACTCGTAGAATTCAAAGGGATAAAACATTTTTTAGAGAATGTTTAAAAAAAACATTTTTCTAAGAACGTCATTGGGTTTTCTGTGTTTTTAAAAACTGTTATCAAGAGCAGATAAAAAAAAAACCAAAAAAGGTTTAGTGTTTTCTAAGAACAGTTTTTTAAAACACCTAGAAATCATTTTCGTGTTTTCTAAAAAATGTTTTTATTATCTAAATTTAATGTTTTTTATATTCTTCGTGTTTTTTAGAACAAAAAGACTAAGAAACAAAGGTTTTCTTTGTGTTTTCCTAGTTCAAAACAAAATGGGCTTTCAAAACCAGAACAAAGAGTCCCAACACAATGCTTTATGTGTTTCAAATATTCTCAATAACAAGCCAAATATAGAACTCACAAGAATGCTCTCAATTTTCATCACTTTCTCTACTTTCTCTTAAACCCTAATCGCCCCTTCCTCTATTCTCTTTTTCAGGCCCTTGTTTTTGGTGAGCATGATGATTTTTTTTCAATTTTTGACCTAAAATCACCTATTCCATCGTTTTCTTTCCTAAATATGGGTTTTGTTTTTCAATAAAGCGCTTCTTCCACACCGACCTGCAGTGTTTCGTTTCTTTGCTTTGTTATGCCACCGCTTTTTTTTTCGTATTTTATCGTCGACTCACAAGGACATACACATTCGCTTATTGCGACGTATTATCGCATTTGTTGTAGCTGAATAGTTGCGTCATACATTAATTTTTCATACATGATTTTCACGTTGTTCAGATCGCAAAGTTCAATCCTAAAAAGTCATCATATTAAATCTTGTTCGTCAGTAGTTTGCTAATTTTTGAATTATCAAATATGTAGATATTGAACCAATCATTTTTACTATTAACCTGATGTTCCGTCATTCTCTAAAGTTTTTAACATTTTTTATTTTATGTTTCTATCGATTGTATCGCTAACATGAATAAATAAATTTATTATTTTAAAAAACATTAGTGTTCTTTGAAAATTTTTAGGAAAAAAACAACCTTTTCTTGGAAAGTGTAACAATCAGGCTCAAAGTGTTCTAAATTCATAGGGAATGTTCTAATAAGGGTAGGGTTGATAAAATTTGACACAACATTAACCTAATATGGTTTTTACGGGTTTGTATTGAGTATAATCGTGTTTTGGTCATATTCGTGTTGACCCACTTAATACGTTTATCAAATCGGACCATATTCAGACACCTATC
Organism: Tetrastigma voinierianum; assembly: GCA_016808115.1. Taxonomy (NCBI): domain Eukaryota; kingdom Viridiplantae; phylum Streptophyta; class Magnoliopsida; order Vitales; family Vitaceae; genus Tetrastigma; species Tetrastigma voinierianum. The sequence continues at coordinate 1,375,216 of JAEQBH010001453.1, forward strand.
TAACACCGAATTGATCCGAATCGACCGCTTACTATTATATTAATTAATTAACCTATTAAATAGGTTATTTATGATAAATATGGATTATTAATAAACATATTAAATTTAATAAATTATTTATATTAAATATAAATAATTAATTATAATTCTTATCATTTTAAATAATCAAATAATAAACTAGTTATACTTGTCGACACGAATAATAAATGAATTATGTTTGAGTTAAAAAAATATTAACATATTTATTATTTATATCAAGTTTAAGTTAACGAATATTAGTATCATTCGTATATCGACACGATCCATCGATACGAATTACAAATTCCGAGGAGAAGTTGAAAAAAGTTACAAGAAAAACAAAAAGAAAAAAACAAAAGAAACAGGAGGAAAAAAAACGAAGGGAGCACACGGTTTACAATTTTTTCTTTTTACCAGGAACAAAGGACGTGTGGGAAAAGGCTAGACCAAAAAAATAGAGGTAGAGATTGGCCCCCACTGAGTATATTAATATATCTCCTATTTGACCCTTATAAATATATCTCCCATTCTTCTCCTCCTTCCCAATCAATATCCACACTTTCCTTCTCAATTTCCCCCTAAATCTTCTAAATGTTCCAAACCCTTTCTTTTTCCTCCGCCACAAAATCTCTCCTCCCCGGATCTGCTCCTTCGATGGCTTGTTTTCGGAATCCCTGCCACGCCTCAATGCAAACCTTGGCGGAGGTCACCAGGAAGCCCTCCAGTCTCTACGAGGTGCTGAGGGTGAAGCAGACGGCGTCGCCCACGGAGATCAAGACGGCGTACTGAGTTACTAAGACGTACCATCCCGACGCGTCGCCGGTGGATCGGACGGCAGAGATTTATCCAGATTCACAACGCCTATGAGACGCTCTCCGATCCGGCGGCGAGGGCGGTGTATGATATGGCGTTAAAGTGGAGACGGCGGTCGGGCGCGTACTGTCGGAGGGGGTCAGGGGCCGGAGTGGGTATAATTCCACCCGGAGATGGGAAACTGATCAGTGTTGGTAGGATCCGAATCGCTCTTTTATGTTTTTATTTTGATAGAGAGAGCCACCAAGCCACAAGAGAATTGTGGTGTATAGCCTGTAGAGGCTCAGAGAATTGTAAAACATCCCACGGCCATTTTTTCCGGCCAGAAAATGAGTAAATATCCTTCCTCCTCTTCATCAATTTCACTCTCTTTTTCTCTCTTCTTTGACGTTATTGCGTCTCCTCTTCAGTCCGTATTGCTCACAGAGGAAGAAAAAGGACAGGAGAATTTTAATTTTTGGGGTTTGAAACTTCTTCCATGAAAAAAAAAATGGAATTAATTGAACTGGAAAGTAGTGAAAGTGAAAGAGAACCAGAGTGACACAAATAGAATGACTATTTCTGGGAAGATTGATATCATCAACATACTAAAAACTGTTGAAGATGGCTATGGTCTTTAAGATCAGTTAACAAACGCAGTGAATCCTATACAAAAGGGAGCCATAGGAGATGATGACTTAAGCAATATAGCATTTTGATAGGGGGATGACAAGGGAAAGAAGTCATCAACTTAGCGTCTTTCTCTCAACCCTAAATGCCTTCATTCGAGCACTCAGGGTTTTCATTATGGTTGATCCAATATTGAAGAGGGATTTGATGAGAGGCTTGAATACCATAATTTGGTTTGGTTGTGGCTATGGACTCACAATCATTCCAATTCCCTTTGAAAGTCACAAAAATCTGAAGTAATTCCTTATGTACAGAGATTAGGTGTGTTCTGTGATTTGTTTTTCATTGCGATTAGGCTTGTTTTTTATTGATTTTTTTTTCTCAATAGTGAGGATTTTTTGTCATTCTTGATCTAAAATCACCTCATCTATATCTTTTTTCCACTTTTTATCAATCAAGTGATCATTCCACAGATGTCTCTGTTTTATTTCACCTCATCTATATCTTTTTTTCACTTTTTATCAATCAAGTGATCATTCCACACGTCTCTGCACATGTCTCTGTTTTATTTTGTTTTTTATTTTTCATGTTTTTCGTCACCGTCTTATTACGGTGTACTGCTTGTGTTGACTTTCGTCGACTTCTTACAATAGATATTAGTGTTTTGGAAATCATATCTCATTAGACAAAAAAATCAATTCAAATCAAGATCATCAATGCTATAGACCTAAAGTCTTATGGATTCTAATTATTATAGAATTTTCAAACGTATAGGATTCATGTCGAATCATTATGATAATGCTATTATCCTAAATATTGCATCATCTTATAATGTTTTTATCAAATTTAATTATATGTCTCACTCTATATTGTTAGTTTGAATCAATAAAAATTTTATTTGAGAAAAAAAAAAAAAAACCAATAGTCGTGTTATGAAAGAAATGGCTATTTCGGGTATGTTGTTTTCCCTCTTACTATTTCGATTTTGGGGGCATAAATTAGATTTCCACTTATAAGTAATCAATCATTTCCCACAAAAGCGATTAGAAGCGAAGAGTTTAATGAGTGGTGGTCACCTCTCCAACCGCTCTCAATTCTCAATCCTCCATACATCATATATGGAATAGGGGGATTCTAACCGAAAACCATGCCCAAAATGGGCTCAAGAAAGATGCCTAATTGAAGATAAAAAAAAAAATGAGTCTATAAACGTAGCCACAAATGGGAGACCAACAAAATGTCTTGGATTTGTTTTCTAGCTAAAAGGGAGAGCGATGGTGGGTTTAATGAGAGAAGACTGTTGAGATAACCAACTGAAAAGTTGCCTATCTACCTATAACCAATAACTATCTATATATGTATAATAATAGCATTACTATTATAATAATACCAATTAGGAGTCAATTGACATGACAGACAAATGCAAATGCAAAAGCAAAAGCAAAAGCAAAAGCAAAATACCCGTCTGTTACACAACTAATCTAAATCCATCAAACCCCCTTGTGGCATTCGGATGCCAAACTTACATCAGATGTGCCAACCCAACCCAACCCAACCTAAACCTTCCTTCCCCTCTGTCCCCACCCACATTAACAATGTACATCAAATTTATAAAGAAATAAGCATGTTTTTTGTGATTAATTTTAAAAATTGAAAATGAAACAATTCGGCGAGGAAATTACAAAATTTCATGTAGGGAGAAAAGCTTTGACAAGAAGAAATGAGACTCGAAAAAAAGAAAGAAAACCCTTCCCCCCTCCCCTGTACCCAACTGAGCTATTTCACAATACTGGAAGGATGGAAAATCGGACCGACTCTACATGCATTTGGAAACCCCTACAACTTTTTACAAGTCTTTCCTCTTTTACATCAAAATGCCATTTTCATGTTGTTATTTCAACCCTGCAGCTGAGACTTCTTCATTTACAGGTCATGAGCATGGAGTTGATGACATGCATAAGGAGGCGGATACTCTGAGCTTGGGAACTGTTCGTCGTTGGTAGGGCACGATGATGGTTTAGTATCTGATAAACCTGGTCGAAGATGGGTCGGACATGCATAGCAATCATGGGGTCACCTGGGTTTATGACTACTGCTACGTCTGTCATCCATCCTATTTTTCGGGGTGTATCCTTGTTGATGTCACAGGCCAACTGCTGTAGAAGGGAGAGCAGTACCCCTTGGCTCAATGGGAGAGGAACCATTGACAAAATCCCTTGCAGATCAACCTGGCAACCACCATCCACCAAAATATACACAATTTTAATCAGGGACTCTATGCTATGCCACACTTTTGTCATTCACCATTTAATTTCCGTGTTTGAATCCCCCAACATATTGGATATTCAAACAAAGAAAAATGAAAATCCACCCACAGTAATTTTGGGTTAGAATTCAAACTCTAATCCATCCAAATTTGGAGATGGACAATTAATTGATAGAAATAAATAAGTTAACTTGAGTTTATTAAAATTGTTTTTACTGATCAGAAACTTAAAACTTCATCTTTAGTTGAAGTTTAGACAATTCCAAAGAGTCAAATGGACCTTCTAATATTTGGTGCAGTCTAAGTTTCAGACATGAAGATCCCAAAGTCTAAAACCATTAACGGCATCAATTACTGCAACATTGTGATATTATGATTATCCCACGTAATGTAGAAGCTTTGTGCAAAGTGTATAAACTAAGCTGGTTTGCACTGAACTTGTAATAATAATATCTCAACCCTCATTTTTATCAACTGTTTAATGAAAATGTGCAGAGTGCAGACTCAAGAGAATATGGTGAGCAAGCAGCATTTGAAGCTAAGCTGAGTGATCATTGTAAATATTAATTGTATATCACAATATTAGTCAAGTTTTGGTTTGAGACCCAAATAACCTAGATGCATACAATATTTGGAAGTATTGCATGATGGGATTCCATATTTGGAAAGGCAAATATCATATGTCTGTTAGACCGTAGAGATACTACATAGTAGCCAATCTTCGCTCTTCAAAGGAATGTTTCACTACTCTACCAGAAACCTAAAACTTAATAAAATGGTATATTCCCAATGTGAAAACCAAATACTTGTTAAGGAGAGAGGGGGTGAGAAAGAGAGGCACCAAACTGAGTCTGGCAACTCCCAGTCTTAGTAATCACCCATGTAAGCATGCTTTCTGGCGACGTGTATTTCATGTATTGTTTCTTAAATGCTGAACAATAAAGCATACCTGAGAACACAACCATGACACGATAGAGACATCACTTCGTTGTAGGGCTCCAGTGAAAGCCTCCTCATATTTGCGTTCGGATATCAATCTAGATAGCTCCTTTGTTGGATCCAAAGGCACCTCAACCTATTACATGGATGGTGAAAATCCAAGTCAGAATAACCAATAGAAAACCTTATAAGAACCTTGTAATATTTGACATCTAAAGATCAGACTTCACAGGTCAGAGCTCTTTGAATATTTGCAGAGAAACCAAGAACTAAATAACGGAAATAGGACCAACTTTGTCATGCAGACCACCCAAAGGTCCATTACTCAGTTGAGTAACCAGGGGATTCACTGATGTAGAGTTTGCCCCTGCAGCTGCAAGAGCTAATAGCTTTCTTTGACCATCAGCCAATTCTCCACTTAAAGTTTGAGTCATCGATGATGCTGAATTGATGGCGTCCTGCAAAACCAGGTTGATATCTTAACTCAGCAAGAAAACATAAAGTATGCAATGGATCGTGAAAACAGCAGTAAACAGAGGGGCACGTGGACAAACAGTCATGTTATTCAGTCTCCTGTAGTACCTCATAGAAAAGAGATGATACTGGTGGCATTATTGATTGCAATCAATAAATATTATAATATTATTGTATTTAAAGATTCTTGAATTTAAAGATTAAAAGAAAAGAAAAAAGGATACACACATACACACACACACACACACACACACATATATATAAACTGTTTCCTAATGCATAATCTTGTAAATGAAAGAGGACATACCCTTAAAGTAAGTGCTAAAGGAGAATGGGTGGATTCAAACTGCTGCTGAACTGTAGTTGTGTGCTCAACCATTCCTTTTTGAAATGAAGAGTCAACTTGGTCAAACATTGCTTTGCATGACATCTCAAACGCTGGGATCACTGAAGCTTCCAGATTGGATTTTAATGCATCCTGTAAACAAAGATATGATTATTCATCTTGTTTGAATAGAAGCTCCATAGATTTTCATGTAAATGGATTGAATCTATGCAGTAACCAAAATAGAAATAGAAGAAAACCCTCGATTATTAAAGCTATTAAACAATGAATAAAAGCATCCATTACACTTCCTAGAAGAGAAACAGTATGGTATGAACTTATATTTTAGAAACAAGCAACATCAGTGGAGAGTAATTAAACTTTTTTTTTATTGGTAAATGTTTTTTTTTCTTTTTTGTCCATATTGGGAGTCGAACCTGGAACCTCATCCCATCCCTTTACCACTTGAGCCAAGCCTCAAGGGCTAGTGGAGAGTAATTCAACTTAATCTTACATTTGAAAAATTACACTCGTAAAAGTGACAAATGGTCAGCATTCTTCCACTACAATAAGAAAATGAGAACAAAACAAGCAAAATAACATAAAATGTCTTTGTCTAATGTTGGGAAAGATGTTTTCTATCAGTTATTTTCAGACTCTAAGAGGTACTACACAAAGGAGACTATCTTGATGGTAGACATGAGGCCAAGGCTAGCAATCTAAAATATCCATTCTAGGGTTTATTTTGTCAGGAATATATATACCAAAAGAAGGATTGTGCTACATTCTTTGGATTTTTGGGGCTGGGAGTTGAACAGCGAAGAGCTTTTGTAATCCTGATCCTCATCTGTTGATGGATTAAACTCGCCTTTGCCTTCCCTCTGAATATGTAGACACTACCAAACCACAAGAATCTTGTTTTTATTGTGTGTACTAGTGCTTTCTCATTATGTCGTCTGCATAAAATTCAAGCCACTAAACAAATATGTTCAACTATAGAAAACATAGAACAAACAAGAACTATACCAAGATGAAAACTATCATTTTGATTAAAGAAAATACTTAAATATGCTAGATCCCAAAAGGTTTCAAAGAATTGTGCATTGACAAAACATGTTTCTTTTGCTCTATTATTTCTATTGGGAAACCTCATGGACCCTTCTCCATCCATATTGATATGATATTGTCCACTTTAAGACTAATTCATCACGGTTTTATTTTTGGGCTTCTCCCCCAAAAGGTCTCATACCAATTGAATGTTGTCCATCCTTATTAACTCATAAGCCTTCTCATTTCTATCCGATGTGGGACTTTGGAAGCACACCCAACAATCCTCCCCTCGAACAAAGTTCCATCAAGCCTCCCCTCAAACCAAGATTTTCCTTGTCTTCACTGCCTTTGGGCACACGCTTTACATGAAGCACCACTTGCCAAGGGCCAGGGGCTCACCACATCTAAAGGTCGCATGTTCGATCCACGCTCACCGCACCAATTGTTGGGAAACCTCATAGACCCTTCCCCATCCACATTGGTATCATATTGTCCACTTTGGGCCTAACCCCTCATGGTTTTGTTTTTGGGCTTCTCCCCCAAAAGGCCTCATACCAATTGGATGTTGTCCATACTTATAAACCCATAAGCCTTCCCATTTTTATCCGATGTGGGACTGTGGGTACACACCCATCAATTTCAAACTGTGTCCAAACACATATACCTAACATAAGCACATTGAGCATAGAATCAAACCAACACCCACCTGAAGGGCTTGCTTGCCAGAAGTTTGAAACTGTACTTGAATTTGCCTAGCAACAGTTGCTTCGAGTTTTGAATTGATTGATTTCTCCACTTGATTCAATGCTTTATCACCAACTCCTCTCTGCAGCACAAAAACATCAGTTAGATCCAGTCAAGATAACTTCATTGAAGAGATGTCAGATTTTAGAATTTTGACCTGGAAGGTCTCTGAGATAACTGAAGGAATTGTTTTCTCAACAACTGGGGTAATTGTGCGGGCTACAGCTGGTACAACAGCAGCTATTTCCTTCTTCACTATTTTCTCCAATATAGCTGGCAAGTCCTTGTTCAAACTATTAACCAAACTTGTTATCTGCTGTGTACGATCTCGTAGTAACTTCTCATGTTTCGCATTCTCTTCTTGGATATTAGCCCACAAAGCATCCACATTGGCCTTGACAGATTTTTCCATGCTCCGTCCTAGAGTGGCCTCTAGTCTTCTACCTTCTTTGGTAACTGGGACAGCAACTAATATTGACATCTGCTTCTGCATTTCTTTTTGCATGGACCAAAGCTGCAAGAAATAATCAAATATATGTCAGTTACAGATGTATGTGTGGCAAGGGATGGGCAGCAAATGCACGTAATACAAATGGCAGCAATCAAATATGACAAATTACGTAAATCTTACTCTCTTTGGTATTGGTATATTGCTCAATATAAGATAATGAGAACAGAAACCAGTAGAGTGATTTAAGTCACAAAATAGTTACATTGCTTTGGAACATGATTCTGATGGGATAACCCAAGTCTTTATACCAGGTAAGCAGAATTATAGAACAATATTGTAATGCAAACCATAGAAAGGAAAGATTTCATTCATGCTCAATTCAGTACTCACACTCAGGAGCAGATTTTTGAGGCTGCTCCACCCTCCCTCACTATTTTCCAGCCAAAAAAATATCTCCCCCCACCCGACACTCCCATTATATTCTTTTCCCCCCACCCTTAACCAACAACTTTTTAGAACTAAGAAAAGACCAAACTGACCATCAACCCAGAAACAATAACAAGAGTCCTTCCCTCTCCAGGGCAAGATACTAACAATTCAAGATATCACCTGTGGCTGGTGATTTCCCCTTTTTCCTCCTTGCATAAGTCACCTGGATCCGGGGCTTATCAGATTCAAAACAGCGATGTCGATCATTAACTTGGAAGGTCTTGAGACAGATCAGTCACAGCATTTCAGATTGAAATTGGGTGCGATATGCACAATATACTATTTGAAAACTCAAGAACTTGTTATTAAAAAAATTCAAAATTGTAGAAAAACAAATATATTTAGATGGACTCTATCAAATTAATAGAAAGCATAAACCACATTTAGCATCATTTAAATAACCATAAAATTAGTCTATAACACATTTAGCATCGTTTAAAATTAGTCTATAAGAAAATTAGTTACAAATTAAATATTTCAAGTGTAGTTATTTTCAACTAATAACACATAATACTAATCAATTCCATACTGAATAATGTGAAGGCTAATAGTCATCATCATTAACAATGATGATTTCTCTGTTAAAGATCTCCACACAACTTTGGAACTAGGATGCACATCTCTGTTTCCAGCTAGTATGATGGAATTCTTGGGTGCTGCCAAAGTTGAGCTTTTGTGCTTGAGAGGCAACTTTGGATCATCTGAAGAGGAGAGATTTGTCTTTGGAAATACATATTTTCTTTGTCAGGAGGAGGAAGACTTCATTGATCAATTACTTATTTACTAAGTCAACATTAGGGAGTTATGGCTTCTTTTGTTCTCCCTCTTTGGAGAGTAGTGGGTGCTTCCCTACTCAACCAGAAATGCTTTTAGATTGGCACAGTTATTTTGCGGGTAAAAAGCAGAAAAAAGGCCTGAGGGGCTACTTCCTTATGTTGATTCTAGACTATTTGGAAGGAAATAAACACTAGATCTTTTCAGAATGTGGAGTATTCTGTGCTTAATTTAAAGCATTTCTTCTTTTTTTCAGCAACAAAAAATTAATATATTAAAAAGAAGATAAAAGTACAAAGGAATGAAGAGATTTCCTTTCTACAGTACAAGAACTTACAAAGCCAAAGCTAAAGCAAAGAATTACAAACTACTACCCAATCTAAAGCATTTCTTCCTTTGTAATCTATGGATTTGGTCTAAGTTGCTTTTAGTTCCTAGTCCTCACTCAGTAGTAAATTTTCTAGACTGGTTAGGCTCATTTTGAGAAGAGCAGTGCTTTTGTCAGCCCTTCTTTTTTAAGGCACCTTGAAGCAGTCACTGTGTACACCCTGTGTGCTTTAGGGCACTTTGCAGGCATCTTTTGTTTTTTATATATCATGCTTTATTCATCAGGAAAAGAAATGATGATATATAAAAATGAAATAGTAATTCAGTGATAAGAATATGGCTGAACAGGAGTCTAAAGCTTGTTTTGTTCACAACTAATTTATGCAACCTATATTGCAAAATATTGCAACTTACAATTTGTTTTTAGACTCATACATGACTTAGTTGAACCAGCTGATTTGATTAGGAAACCCAAAAAATTTTAGTAACATGTTTTAAACCTGTTATAATGACAACCATTCTGCATACAACAAAATGCTAAGGTGTTATCAATATCCCTTCAAGTGCTAAGTTACAAAAAATGAAAATTCTCTTTTTAAATCAGAAAAAAAAAACACTTAAAAAGAAGAAGAAAAAGAACAGAACAACTCAGAGATTAAATAATACTCAATGAGAAAAAAAAAAGAGGTAGATTGTCTCTGAAAAACCATTGTGCAGAAAATAATGTACACAAGGAAAATTTTATAAGCCAAACCCAAAGCACTCACCTGATTAAGTGTCTCCTGCATAGCCAGGATTTGGGGAGCAGCAGCTTCCACCAAAGGGCTACTCAAATTTGCACCTGGTTCATTGGAAGAATCTGTAGAATTGAAAGCAGCTGGAGATGGGGAGACCTGGGAGTTTTTCCCCTTATGCTTTTTCCCTTTTGTGGTTGGTGCTGGGGATTGAGGAACTGCTGTAGGCATGGCGGAATCAGCTACTTTTCCAGACACGTCTTTTATGGCATCAATTACTTCGTCCTCAACAGAATTTGAAGTATGGGTCAATGACTCCATTTTAGCACCATCAACTTGCCGAGATTCCTCCACAACATAAGTTTCGGATGATAATGCCCTGCACTCTTTGGCCATATCAAAACCAAGATCTGAAGCCTGTGAGCAAAAGGATTTCTCCTTATTTTCTAAAGCAAGATTCTGAGATTCTCCTTGCAAGCCAAATTCATCATTCTGAGTTGATTCTGTTTCACCCACAACTTTAACGTCCACCTCAACATTTATCACATCACTGTTGACAGAGACATCTTGAATATTGGCTTCTCCCTCACTCTTACTCTCAGTGCTATGGGTAGCTTCAGCAGATGAAACGGCCATGAAAATCTCAGAAGGAGTAATCAGATGTGTTGGATGTTTGAACGTGACATTAGGATTTAAAATGGTAGAGCTTTCATCTTGTGCAACTTTGTTTTCATCATTCCTTGAATCATCAACTAAAGAAGGCAAATCAGAGAGGGTTGTACAAACAGCATCCATTTGCCTGTCAACTGAATAGTCAATTACTACTTGGTCACCATTTCCACGATCACCAAGGGCAGGACCTGGTTCTAAGTTACTTGTTGGACTTCTAAAACCAGATAATTTTCCTGACAACCTCGGACTCAAAGGAAGAGGCGGTGATGGAATGGAAACAATATCATTGTCATTATTTACCAAATGTACAGAACCACCAGATTTGGATTCTGAACTCAAAGTGGCAGACTCAATGGAAGCAGGGTTTACAAGATACCTCACACCAGGTTCAATCTCAGAGCTACTTATTTGCATAGTTGGTTTGAGTGCAGAACTAGTTAAAGGTATCTCAGTAAGTTTACTTCCAGAAGGCTCCAAGGTGCCAAACCCTTCTGCATTAGTCATGTCATGTGAAACACCAGTGTCGGACTTATCTACCCCTACATTTTCCGGCAACAGGGGCAAACACTGGGATAAGTTCAAAGCATACTGCTGAATAGCTTGTGTCTGGAAACAATATACCTGAACAATATGTTCACCATGTAATAATTCACTTGTCCCAGTAAAACTTAAAATAGGCATAGTGACAGTAAACTCTGATATGTAGTCCATGCAGGTAGCCGCAGGATTAGAACCGTACTCCAAATGTACAGCATATATAGCATTCTTTTTAGCATTTGCAAGCAAGAGAAGGCCAGATTTAGACAATGCTAACACTTGATTAAAGAATGCGTCCTCAACACAAGGTTCAGCTGAACTCTTCAAGTCCAATGTCTGAGTACAATGCCATGCATCTGCATCACTAGGCAGCAGCCAACCTTCTTCACTTTCTGAGGCCCATAGCTTGACTTCCCTATTCAGTGGGCCCTACATTTAGATTAAAAATTTTAATTGGACTTTGGAAAATAAATAAATATTCATCAGACTGCATAGGCTGCATTATCCAAAAAGCAAATAACAGAAAAGGGGAAAGAAAAGAACTCTTAACAAAATATTAATCAAAACTTAAAATCAAATCTGTGGATGCTTGAATCAGACCATCACACCAGAAGTTAGTCAGAGAGAGCTTTTGAAAATATATCTCACAAGCTACTTTACAAAGGCCGAGATACCAAATTTTGAGGTTTGACAAGCATGATGAGAAAACCTAGTGAACAAAGATAAAAAGCATGGAGCATGTACCGCAGTTATAAGAATAATGTGATCTGGGCGGTGAGGAGCAGTCAGGAATGTTGCCGAATTGACAGGATGGCCATCATGTGGCCTCAGTACCAGAAGAGGAAGTGCCTTGCGGTCTTCCCAGATCTTTATCTGTTTGCAAAATAAATTTTAGAGGCACTGAGTCAATTAAAGAAAGTAACCACCAAAGAACAAGTGAAATAAGCTTGCTGGTTTTCATGCTAAACTCTTCATACTCTAAGTACAAGCATGCTTGAGTCATTGGACATATAGGCATGTAAAAACACAACTAAAACAAAGAAGTTCACAACACATATTGTGTCAGAAACAACAAATTCGGTGAAACAAACCAGTAAAATACAATGGGCACTATATCCTATCCCCCCACCCCACAAACCAAACCACCAAGGCTGTCTTTAGCTGTTCAGCTCAACTCTTTAATGACTCTTCTAGCAATGCAAGTTTAAGATTATAGGGATTGGGAATATGTTGATTCAAATAAAAGTAAAATCAGCCTTTACTTCTTCTTTTTTCCTTTTTTGTTAAATGATTGCTTTGTTTTGCATATCTTTGAAAGAAAAATAAAGTTAATTATTCAAAGAAAAATTAAATTGTTTTAAAAATGAAAGGCAAAATAAAATTTTCAACAATTTTATTTTTTCGTCATCTTCATTGATTAAAGTGTTGTAATTTTCAACACTTAAAAAAGTAAAATTTGAAGTTTTCAATTTTTTATTATTTTCTTCTTTAATATTTTGAAAAAAAAAAAAATTTCCCAAGCTCTGACCCCAACATGTTTCTGTACCAATTATTAATAATTGGAAATTTGTATAAAAATGGATACAACAATGTTCTAACAAAAAAGGATTAATCACATAAGACTGTTACAAACCAACTGAACCTTTTTTTTAAACAATTCAGACAAATATTTAAAAGTGATAGCCAATCAAAAAAAAAAAATATTTAAAAATGATAAGTAGGGGTGCACATAAGCTAACTTGGACATCCACGGCTATCAGAAAAATATATATATTTAAAAGTAATAAAATTTTTATTTTTTTATTTTTTATTTATCTAACCATATTTATTTTTCTGATAATTTCCAGAAATATTTTTAAATTGTTTGACCTGCTTAACTAGCAGATCATGTGCATCACCCAATATCATCCAAGACACTGAAAGAAGTGAATCATAGGGCTTTCCAATTCAATGATTGATTGGGTAACTTAAAATCACGGTTATATAGTCTTAGGTAAAGTTTCAGATGTAAGTGCATATCTAGTTGGAGGCTTTTGAACCACACATTGATACAATGATATTGAATATGTGTGTAATGTCCAAAAAAACATGGTTAAAACCTATTTAATAAGGTTTTCAAAACAAGAAGCAACTTGTTAAACATTTTCTTCAGTAGGTAAGCAAAAAATAATGATGTTAACAATGCCCAGCAAAAAGGTGCCCCAATATACACAAATATCATACAAAGGGACTCTAAAAGCAAGGATCAAAAAGACAATTGAAAAATAATTCCTACATATAAAGGCACTTAATCAGTCCACAAAGATTACCATAAACAATGGCATCTGAACAAGGACTTTCTAATCCTATTCCTATCTAAAAGAGTACACAAAAACAAGGATTTGAGAGTTTCATCCACACATCTGCAAACGACCTTTGATATTTCTCTTTCCCAATGATCCAAAATAAGCTTAAAGGAATATCCCTACACATTGTCTTCTGCATCTTTCCTAGGAAGTATCCACACCAACTTAAAAGAGCAGACTAATTGAGGACAGAATCACCCGCAGCTTACCAAATAAGCAGAAGACCAACATACATAAGATCCTTGTCTTAGCATAATGAAGAAGGATGTAATCAAGTGATTCTTCCTTCCCTTCACACTAATTACCTATATTCATCAGTGTCCATCCTCTCCTCTTTGACTATTCCAACATCACAATCTTCTCCTAAGTTGATTCCCAAGCCAAAAAAAAAACCCACTCATTGGACACAAGCATCCTTTGTAATAGCTATGGCATATGTAAAGTGAAAGAAGCACTCAACATTGATGTATTAAAATGAAAGAACTCCACAAGCCCATTTACAAATCACTAATTTTAGGCTAAAGGCTTTTATTTTTGTTTTTTTTCTTGGAACTACTATCCATGATATCAAGAGACCTCTATACTGCTAATCCTTTTAGAAACCAAAATCTCAAACCAGCAACCATCTGCAAAAAATTTCAGCAACTTTTCCACTAGTAATGATTGTTTGACAACTCTCCAGCAACTTATAAGGTTGTAAATGAGGCATTCCTAACCTAAACTTTCAGAGCGACCATAAACCAAACCCAAAAGAGACGACGAAAGGTTTAAAAGGATGCATTTGGGAGAGAAGAAAAGGTGTTACTTCATGGATCAGATTTGGGGGGCTTAGCTTATCCCGTATGTTGGTGGGATTAGAGGCCTGTGCTAGGGCGTCCTGGTTGTCAGTTTGGGTAAATTTCTGGGAAGAGGAGGGAAGGCGTTATAGGATGGAAAGAAGCTCAAATAAGGCGGGAGGTTTCATCCGTCGTTCGGTGAGGGATCTTGGGGAAAAAGCTATAATCTGATGTTTCCGAAAGGAAAAGGCTTGGCTTGGGGGTGGAAGATTCTGTCTGAAAATCTCTAACAGTTAGGGGTACGCTCCAGCGAAGAAGTTCAACGGGAAGAGAAGTACAAGAAGCCGCGAAGGGAGGAGAAGCAGAGAGGATTTCACAACGACTCTATCCAGACTATTGAAGACAACGACATCTAGATCCTTTGTAGAGATCCTCAAGACTGAGAAGAATCCCATGGGAGGTGGTGTTTGTGTCAAGGTAGGGGAAGAAGAAGTTCGGGAAACGCTTAACCGGTTGGATAGATGTCTGGTAGGGTGGTGGGGAAAAGGGTCTTCTTTGATCCCAGAGATCGACTCCATGAGGAGATGGGCTATTTTGCAGTGGAATACCAATGAACCATGCACCGTGGTAAAAATGGGAAGGGGCCTTTTGCTCTTCAAGTTTGAGAGCAGAGAGGAGGTGGATAGTGTGTTGATGTTTGGTAGAAGACGATGAGGGGAATTTACTTAAGAAAATGGGGACAAGACCTAGGGTGTTGCAGTCATGGAGATTCAGAGGAGAAAGCATGGATGAGAGTAGTGGGACTTCCAGTGCATCTATGGAGTCAAAAAATTCTGGAAAAAATCGAAGATGCCTGTGGAGGTTTTTTGGCGGCGGATGAAGATACAGAGATGCTCTCTGAGTTGTGTTGGGCGAGGGTTCTTGTAAGGCCAGGAGATTCTAAACCCAAAAAATCCGTTGAGGTGATGGTAGGCGAAAATAGGTTCGTAATTCAGTTGTGGTGGGAGTTTTCTCCCTCTCTGAAGGTTGATTCGATTTCAAAGAAAAAGAGAAAGTTCAGACTCTGCTAGGAAGACGACGGAGGAGCACGCACTGGGGAGAGAGCGTGCCTAGGGGGATGTGTGATGCAGTTGATTGCATGTTCAATTGGTGCAGTAGGAGACGTGCTTGACAAGTCTCCTGTCGTGTTTGACAAGTCTCCAGATCGCACCCAAAGATGGTCTTCTGGCCGCTCCGAGCCGGGGCCAAGAAGGTTTCAGCACAAGACACGGCTGGCGGGCCACCAAACTCCTTTGAGCCGCATTTCCAATCCAAGGTTAAGGTAGCGGACCTAGGCCCTAGGCCTCGGGCTAAGCTTAGAGGTATAGTGAATCGGGTCCGCCTTGTAAAAGAAGGCCCCGAGGGAGATCCTATTTCTAATAGGCCTTTTTTAAAAGGGAAGAAGGGCCTTAGCTTCAACCCAAGCCCAAGCCCCCATCCTATGGAGGGCCCGGTGGAAAATTTATAGGTGGGAGGTCTTCAAGCTAACTCCTTTCAAGCCCCAAGGGGGTAGTTTGAGGACTCCCCTTTCAAAGATCCTAGAGAAGTTGCTTCTATGGACGAAGCAACGACCGCTGACACTGAGAAGGAAGGGATGTAGTTTTGGAGACTGAGTCTCCCCAAAGGGTTTCAATTTTGGAAACTTTAGGACACGAGGCTTCTCAGGCAGACCCGGATTTATTGAACAGGTTTGAGATTTCTACTCCTACAGTTGATATTCCATCTTCTCTCTCTGTTTCAGCCGACCTCTTTTTCAAGGGGGCTCTTTTGTCCTGGGGGGTCTACATGTCTTAGGGGAAAGAGGAGGGTTTATTGCCTTTGGTGATTGTGGCAGAGAATGAAGTAGAGGGGGAAACTGGTCAAGAAGGCCAGATTGTGAGCTTTAAGCAAGGGGAGGGGATAGAAGAAGCGACTTTGTTAGCAGTGGAAGGGTATGAAAGGTGGACAATATGTTGGTAAATTCAGTGCATTCCTGAGATTTTCGACGGTGGGTTTTGAGCCTCAGATTATTGATCTCATGCGGAAGATGTTGTACAACCAGAATCAAGGTGTCGAAAGTGGGGCAAACGCCAATGTCTAGGCGTGAACGTGAGTTGAAGAAGGTGGAGTGGAGTGCACTGTAAACTATGGTGGGCAAAGAAGTGGGAAAGGCGCAAACAGGGATAGGGGGAACCTTTTATTAAAGTTAGGATGAAGATTAAATTTTTATCTTGGAATGCAAGAGGGGTGAAAAATCTAGAGAAGAGAAAAGTTATTAAGAAATTCATCAGGGATCAACGAGTGAATATGGTTTGTCTTCAAGAAACAAAAGTGCAAAAGAAGACCCTTAGGATGGCTAGTAGCCTAAGGGATGGGAGATTTTCCAATTGGGGAATAGCCGATGCAACGGGGACTGCAAGAGGCATTTTGTTGTTTTGGGATAAGAGAATCCTGGAATTAAATGAGATGGTGAATGGGGTCTTCTCCGTCTCTTGTTTATTTAGAAATGTGGAAGATGGTTTCCAATGGATGTTCACTGGTATTTATGGCCCAGTAGTGGCCAATTTAAGGGAAAACCTCTAGGAGAAACTAGGGTTAGTAAGAGGTTTATGGTCAGGAGCGTGGTGTATTGAGGGTGACTTTAATGTTACCATCTCCCCCAATGAAAGTAACAAGGGTGGCAGAGTTACCTCGGCTATGTGCCGTTTTGCAGAAGTCATTGATGACCTGGGGTTGAGTGACATGCCACTACAAGGAGGCCCTTTTACTTGGAGTGTAGGCAGTAATGGCCAAGTGATGCCTAGGATTGATAGGTTCCTAGTTTCAAGGGATTGGGAGAGTTATTTCAATAGGGTGATCCAGAGTACACTTCCTAGACCGGTCTTAGACCACTTCCCCATTCTCTTAGATGGAGGAGGTATTAGATTAGGCCCCTCCCCTATCCATTTTGAATCCATGTGGCTGAAGTCAGAAGGTTTTAAAAATCTTCTAAAAGGGTGGTGGCAAGGGTTAAGCTTTAAGGGTTCTGCAAGTTATATCCTAGCTAAAAAGTTGAAAGGTACCGAAGGCGTGGAATAAGGAGGTTTTTGGCAATGTGGGAACAAAAAAGGTTGAGACCCTATAGAGTGGGTTTCTAGGATAACCAAGAGAAGGAGAGGGAGCTTTCCTTAGAGGAGCCTAAGGAGAGAGCTAAAGCAGGGATGATTACAAGAAATGGTCTCTCTTAGAGGAGGTCTCTTGAAGGCAAAAGTTGAGAGAGTTGTGGCTTAAAGAGGGGGATAGAAACACTGGGTTCTTTCACAAAATGGCCAATTCGCATAGAAGGAGAAATGCAATAAACAAGATTAGAGTTAATGGTAACTAGCTCACAGAAGATAATGCTATTCAGAAAGGGGTTGTAGACAATTTTAAAAGACTAATGTCTGAGCCAAGGGGATGGCATCCTGCTTTCCCTAACATCCCTATAGAGGTTTTAGGGGCTGAGGATTCTAGAAGACAGGTTTTCTAAGGAAGAAGTCTTTGCAACCATTTCAGGCCTTAATAACGAGAAGGCCCTGAGGCCAAATGGCTTCCCTATCGTGTTTTGGCCATTTAGTTCGGAGTTCGTTAAGGAAGAAGTGATAGATTTCTTCAAGAAGTTCTTTGAGCATAAGAAGTTTGTGAGATGCTTGAATGCTACTTTCTTGGTGATGATCCCCAAAAAAGGAAATGTAGAGGACATCAAAGATTATAAGCCCATTAGCCTGCTAGGAGAGCTGTATAAGATCCTAGCCAAAGTCCTGGCTAATAAGCTGAGAAGGGTTATTGACAAAGTGGTTTCCCCCTCCCAAAATGCCTTTATGGAAGGGAGGCAAATTTTAGATGTTGCTTTAATTGCGAATGAAGTTGTGGACTCCATGCTAAGAAGGAATGATGATGGGTTGGTTTGTAAGCTAAACATTGAAAAGGCTTACGACCATTTAAATTGGGAGTTTGTGCTTAAGGTAATGAGGAGAAGGGTTTTGGTCAAAGATGGCTAATTTGGATTACCTGGTGCATGTCTATTGCATCATTCTCAATCTTAATCAATGGGACCTCCACAGTTTTCTTCCGAAGTACGAGTGGTCTTCGGCAAGGGGACCCCCTCTCCCTATATCTCTCGTCTTTAACGATATTATGTCGTTTGATAAAATGCGCCGCTGCTTTAACTTATCGACTCGCTGCGCATTGGAGGTGTAGGGAGGAGGAGTTGGTGTTGTCACACCTGCTATATGCCGACGATACTTTGTTGTTCTGCAAGGATTATCCTGACTAATTGGCTCATCTAGGGTGGATTTTGATGTGGTTTGAAGCCCTCATTGGGCTGAAAATCAATTTGGGCAAAAGCGAGATTTTCCATGTAGGAGGGAGTGAGAATGTTGAGGCTTTGACAACTGAGCTGGGTTGCAAGGTAGGAACACTTCCTACCACATACTTAGGCCTCCCCCACGAGGCCCTGCATAAGTTAGCTGGGATGTGGGATCCTATTGAGGAAAGATTTAGAAGGAAATTGGCTATTTGGAAGCGTCGTCAATATATTTCTAAAGGGGGAAGGGTTACACTTATCCGAAGCACCCTGTCTAACCTTCCTATCTACTTCATGTCACTTTTCCGGATCCCGAGTTTGGTGTGCAAAATGCTGAAAAAAATTCAGCAGGACTTTCTTTGGGGTTGGTAATCTGAATGAAAAGCCTCATTTTGTGAAGTGGGCCACTGTCTACACAGATAAAAAGGTTGGTGGTTTGGGTGTCAAAGGATTACACAAGCTAAACAAAGCCTTATTAGGAATGTGGAATTGGTGTTTCGCCAATAAAAGGAATTCTCTATGGAGGGAGACTATCAACAGAAAATTTGGAGAGATGCAAGGGGGCTAGTGTTCGGGGGAGAGTAGGGACAATTTTGGGACAAGCCTATGGAAAGAAATTAGGAAAGATTGGGAGGTTATCCTTAATAATGCCAAATTTGTGATTGGTGATGGTAGCAGAGCCAATTTTTGGAAGGATATTTGGTGTGGGGAGGAGGCTTTGAGCATGGCATATCCGACCTTGTTAAGCTTGGCTGTCCGAAAAGAGGCTTTGATGAGGGAGGTTTGGGACAATTCTAGTGATGGCGGATATATCCCTTGTTTTAGTAGGTCTTTTAATGACTGGGAAGTGATGGAGGTGGAGAATTTTCTACATGCTATTCAACCTTGGAGAGTTGTCTCTAACAGGGAAGACAGGCCGAACTTGAAAAGGAGTAACTCGGGTATTTATTCAATGAAGCTAATGTATGAGGTGCTAAACCACCCTACCTCTTCGTCAAGGCCTTTTCCTGCCCTTTCAATCTAGAACCCTTTGGTTCCTTTAAAGGTGGGCTTTTTTGCTTGGGAGGCATCTTGGGGAAAAGTATTGAAGCTGAATCAACTCAAAAGAAGGGGAAGACCCTTAGCAAACAAATGTTACCTCTGTGAGAAGGAGGAGGAAACCTAAGACCTTCTTATGCACTGCCCGCAAGCTAAAATGCTTTGGGAGCTTATATTGGCTATTGTCAGATTGCGGGTCTTTCCTTTGTTCGCTTCACAGTTCTCCTTGTTTCGCAAGGAACCCAAGTAGAAAGAACGAAAAAGTGCGGTTGGATGACAGCTCCCCTTGGCTCTGGAATAAAGGTATGAAGAAATGTGAGCGGCCTTTGATAATGAGGCCTTTTCTGCATACAGATTAAAGAGTTCTTTCATTTGTAATTTTTGGTCTTGGTCCAACGTGTATAGTGGGGACAAAGACAAGTCATTGCTGGATTTTCTAACTTGGATGGGATATAGATGATTTTTTTTTTGGGGTTGGTGGGTTTTCTTGAGCTTTGACTCTCTTTTTGGGGTGTTTCCCATTAGCATACTCCCAGTGTACTTTGGCTAGCTTTGTTGTATTCTTTTTGTGGTTAATACATGCTATTTGTTTACCCATTAAAAAAAATGGTTGTAAAAGGTACACCCCTTTTTTCTCTCTTTTTTCTTTGCCTTAACTTTCTTCAGTTTCTTTTCCTCCTCCCTCCACCAAATACACTCCATACCAGTAACCATCAAGTGATATCTGTACTTTGAGGATATTCACTGCATCCAAGTAACATAGAAAATCCAATGCTACCACAAGAACAAAAAGGAGTAGTGAAAAGCAAGCCTTACACCAATGCAGTTGCATATTACGACAATAAAATGAGATCAAATCACAAGTTCAAATTTAGCTTAAAAGATAAATACTCAATCTAATTTTCAAATCTCTTCATCTTGTTGGTAAGTTCTCAACACCAAACACCACCCCCACCACCCACCCACCCCAACCCCAAACCATCTTTTTTTGTGTCTGAGAACCTTATAAATAAAATAGCTTTATATGATTCACAAGCTTTTTTTCTGTAGGATGGAGGAGATCATGACTCTTGATGATAATCATTTCAAAAAGACTTCAGATACAATTATAAAAAATAAAAAACAGAATATCACGACTATCAAGAGAAAACAAACCGTGCCATCTGTTGAAGCAGAAACTAAACGAGTGGTCATCCATTGGCACATTGACAGATCAGTCACTTCTCCATCATGTTTCCCAATAAATTGGACCCCTTCAATAAGCTTGTCTACTGAACATTTGAGAGGTTCATCTGCAGAATTAGATTCACCCTTCCCAACTTTTGTAGTGTCAATCTTCAGAACACGTTTTCCAATCCCAACCACCAAAACTTCCTGCAAGTTGTGGTGTCCATTAAATAGCAAATTATAAAGAAAATTTTACAGATCAGAGGAATAATATAAAAATCCGCAAATCGTTAGAGAGCTATAACTATAATTTAGAAATGAACAAGAAAGAATGTATCTACTTGTTTGTGACAGTGCCAGCAAACTCTTGGATTTACAGATTCACCCTCTCCTTCTATTTGAATGGCAATCACAATCTTTCCTGTAATTTGTGGCTTATCTTCCTCATCTGGACCTTCAGAAATCTTCCATACATTAACACGTCCATTGGTGCTTGCACTGCCCATATGCATGTAAGAAATGGAATTACCCAAAAACTAAGTCGAAGGAAATTTACGATGAAAAAAAGAGAGAGAGCAATACCTAGCTAAAAGATGAACATCCTCGGCAAAGAAAGCCATGTCAGTCACCCTCTGAAAGAGAAAGCATCACTCAGATGAATAGAAAGACAAATACCAAACTGGTCTAAAAATGATGGTCAGTTTTTCCCTTAAATAGAACCGCATCTAGTGGATGACAAAATAAATTAATGACAATAGATAAACTATAATTCAGGTAGCATAACTAATATCATTGAAGTACTCCAATACACTATTACCCCTGATCTTCTCTTCTGCTCATAATGGTTGACTATGGTTTCAGACACACTTCAGCATAGTATTTTTTGTTTGAAGGAACAGAAGTATTGAATCATTTTCCTTCATTCCCTTTGAACTGTTTAGGAATCATTATTATGTGATCAACTCATTTCTTAGCCTCTTAAAGTTGCAACGGGTCCTCATCTAGGATTTGAAGCTTATCCCAATGTACAATTTGTACGCATATCATATTTATATTTCTACAACAAATTTTCCTTTCAATGTAGTTGAACAACAAATTCCCTTCTCAACCATCAATCAAAAACCGTAAATTAACACCTAATTACAAATCAAGTGCTAGGATGTAGAAAAATTAATCACACGAATCCTACTACTATTTAATACATCAAACAAAATCAAGTTAAAAATGAAATTTTTAATTGAGGTTCATAAACTTCATTGCAAACTGACATGATATTGA
This sequence comes from Tetrastigma voinierianum, assembly GCA_016808115.1. Taxonomy (NCBI): domain Eukaryota; kingdom Viridiplantae; phylum Streptophyta; class Magnoliopsida; order Vitales; family Vitaceae; genus Tetrastigma; species Tetrastigma voinierianum. The sequence continues at coordinate 1,397,384 of JAEQBH010001453.1, forward strand.
TTCCCGTAATTTTGGTACATATTAAGTCCCATATTTTTGGTACATTCATAATTTAGTAGTTAGCACCCAAACAAGACTAGCATCTATTGAGAATCAAATAATATTCCCTAGATATTCTTTGGTTTATCTCCTACATTTTTCGTACATTATCCTCGTTCCTTTTACACCTCATTTTGTTACCTTTTTGTTCCATTATTTTGTATATATATAGGTGTCTCTATACTATGTAACTCACTCATTCAATAAAGAAAAGCATTATTTTCTTCTCTCATTTCACATGGTACCAGAGCCATAGAAGGCTTGGGTTAGGGTTTTGCCACGGTTCAAACTCTAGCAACCCATCTAGTGGTTGTATCGCACTTCGGCCAACCCACCTTCATCTCTGGAATCCTTCGTTGCCATCAGACCACCATAATAGCCGGAAAAATTTTCCAATGAACTTTACTAGCGATTGCTCCATCTCCGACCGAAGAGCCCACCACAAGGCGCGCCGGGACCCAATATACCCACCTGGAGGAACCCTAACATCAACCAGTGATCGACGCGCCACCATGCGCCGATCTTCTCTCCAGCAAACTCCTCCATGTGCTAGCAAGTGTGGGCGCGTGGACCACTTTCCGGCAACGAGCTTCCACCTGCAGACTCGCCGGCCACTGACAAGGTCTCCTATGCCCCTGATTCTTCCATTTGACACCTGTAGTTGTGAGTTTTACTCTCTTTTATCCTCGATAGCCTTGGGATTCTGCTCCTTTTGCGCCATCTCTGGTCATTTGTCACTGTGTTGTGATTCTCAGCACCTACATAGACTATGTGGTCACTCCTAGGAACTATTTTGTTGATTCAAAAGTTTATTTGATTATTTTCTCCTCTATGGCTGTCAAAGGGAGCTCATCCCCACCTTCGGGAATTATTCTTACGCCGAACAAGAATAAAAGTACCTCCACCTCACTCAAGCAGTCAAATCTACATTCATTTCGTCTATTGCCCAAACCAATAATGTCTCTGCTTGCCTTTCACATGCATTTGGACCCTGGATTCTTGATTCTGGAACCTCTGATCATCTTTTTGATAATAAAGATCTTTTTTCTTCACTTATTATTACATCATCTTTACCCATGATTACTTTAACTAATGGATCTCAAACCATGGCTAAAGGAATCAGTTCGGCATGTCCTCTTCCTTCTATACCCCTTACTTCTGTCTTTTATGTTCTTGATTGTGCTTTTAATCTGATTTCTATCAGTAAGTTGACTTGTGACCTTAATTGTTTGATTACCTTTTCTGATAATTCTATCACATTGTAGGACTGGAGTACGGGGAGGACGATTGGCATAGGACATGAGTTTCAAGGCCTCTTTCATCTCAGCTCGCCATCATCTTCCACTGCTTGCACTTCCATGGATACTCCTCTCCTTATTCATAGTCGCCTTGGTCATCTGAATATTTCTAAGTTTCAGATAATGGTTCCTCATTTTTCTAGTTTGTCCTCAATTGAGTGTGAGTCATGTTAGCTTGGGAAACATACTAGTGTCCCATTCCCCAAGCGCCTAGATCAACGAACAAAGTCTCCTTTCGAGTTTGTCCACATTGATGTTTGAGGTCCTTCCTAGACTGAATCTACCTTGGGGTTCCGGTACTTTGTTACTTTTATAGACGATTATTCTCATTGTACTTAGGTATTTTTAATGAAAACTCGAGTTGAGTTATTCTTTTTTTTTTAGAAGTTTCATGCTAAAGTTCGAACTCAATTTAATACTTCAATTTGTATCCTAAGAAGTGATAATCCAAAGGAATATTTTTCTGGACCATTCTCCTCCTTTATGTCCTCACATGAGATTCTTCATCAATCCTTTTGTGCTTACACTCCTCAACAGAATGAAGTGGCTGAGCGTAAGAACCGTCATTTAGTTGAAAACGCTCGCACTCTTCTACTCCATCATAAGGTTCCTCAACGTTTTTGGGAAGATGCTATCTTAGCTACTTGTTATTTGATTAATCGTATGCCATCATCCGTCTTACATGATCAAATCCCTCATTCCATCCTTTTTCCAAATCAATCCCCCTTCTGTCTTCCCCCTCGTGTCTTTGGTTGTGTATGTTTTGTCCATATTCTTACTTCTGAATAAGACAAGCTCTTAGCCAAAACCACGAAATGTGTCTTCCTCGGTTATTCTTGACTTCAACGAGGATACATCGCTTATTACCTCCCGACAACACGATACTTTATCTCCTCACGATGTCACCTTTTTGAGAACTCTATGTTCCCCTATCACCCACCCACCCACCCAATTCTGATGTCATATCTCTATCCTTTCTTTATCCCATTCCTGATACCTTCACCCGTACTCCCGCGCACACTCCACCGACCATTGCGTGTTTATACTCGCCGCCGCGATCGACACAAGGCCTCTAGCTTACTCATCTCCTATGGAACCTTCCTCCACTATGTCGGTCTTGCCATCTCCCGCTTATCTTCCCATTGCCATTCGGAAAGGTACTCATTCCTCTTGTAACCCCCATCCTATTTATAATTTCCTGACTTATCATCATTTATCTTCCCCATACTTTGGCCTTTCTTTGTTTCCACTTTGCCTTCGCTTCTCGTCTTAAAAATCCGTGCATGAGGCTTTATCCCATCCGGACTGGAAGCAGGCTATGGTTAAGGAAATGGTTGATCTACATTCTAGTGGCACTCGGGGACCTATTTACTTTACCTTCGCAAAACACTGCATGTCGTCGTAAGGTATACAAATAAGATTGGCCCCAATGGTCAGGTGGATCATCTTAAGGCTCGATTGGTTGCAAAGGGGTACACTCAGGTTTATGGTTCAAACTACTATGATACCTTTTCCCCTGTCGCTAAGATTGCCTCTATTCGTCTTCTCCTGTCTATACCGCTTGCGTAATCTCGACCTTGTATCAATCGACATAACAATGCCTTCTACATGGCGACCCAGCGTAGAGGTCTATATGGAACAACAACCGGGCTCATGGTTCAAGGAGTGGTCCTGATTTGGGTATGCAGCTACGCCACCAATATATGGCTCGACGTATTCCTCTCGAGCCTGGTTCGCTCTGCTTAGTTCTCGTGGTCTCAGAGTTTGGCATGACTCTAGCACAAACAAATCGCCGGCTTATCATCATACGAGCACAGGGTAGTGCATTTATTTGATTGTCTATGTGGATGACATTGTTATTATGCGCAACTGATCAAGATGGTATTCAAAGGCTGAAACAACATCTCTTCAGCCACTTTCAAACTAAGGACTTGGGGAAACTCAAGTATTTTCTAGGAATTGAGATAGCTCAATCTAAATCCGATGTGGTGATGAATTAGAGAAAATATGACTTGGAAATATTAGAAGAAACAGGTATGCTAGATTGCAAACCTAAAGACACTTCTATGGGTCCGAATGTTAAGCTCGTACCAGGACAAGGGGAGCATCTATGTGATCCAGGGAGATATCGACGACTTGTGGGAAAACTAATCTATCTCACCATCACCCGACCAGACATTTCCTTTCTGATGAGTGTTGTTAGCCAGTTCTTGCAATCACCATGTGATAGTCACAGGCTGCCACATTCGTGATTCCATTATATTATAACACCAAAGCGCGGTGTTATATGAAAACGTAAGTCACACCTGCATCGTCTGGATATCGCGACGTAGACGCAGTTTCATCTACAGATAGACGCTCCACTTCTGGGTATTGTGTATTTATTGGTGAAAACCTAGTATCCTGGAAGAGTAAGAAATAGATGTTGTAGCCAGATCAAGTGCTAAAGCAAAATACCGAGCTATAGCTTCAGCAACATGTGAGCTCATATAGCTAATACATCTTCTTTAGGAGCTAAGATTGAGAAGGATGAACAAATGGTGCTCTAATACGCGATAATCGTTGCTTCTCCACATAAAGATCTAACCCGATCTTCACGAGGACTAAGCATATCAAGATTGTCACTCATCGAGAGAAAATCGCATCAGATGCACGACTACTACTGGTCAACTCGAGCTGGACCAACAGCGCACGTGTTCACCAAATCCTCCCAAAGGTCCTAGAATTGCTATTACTCAGAATGAAACTTCTGGGCGCATACGACCTATACGCTCTGGGGCTTTAAGAGGAAGTGTTGAGAATCAAAGAATATTCCTTAAATATTCTTTGGTTTATTTCCTACATTTTTTGTACATTATCCTCCTTCCTTTTACATTTTATTTTGTTTCCTTTTTATTCCATTATTTTATATATATATATATATATAAAAAAGGCCTCTCTATACTATTAACTCACTCATTCACAAAGAAGATTCTTTCTTCTCTCATTCAATAGTCATACGCTTGACATTGGTTACAAAGTAAAGCAACCGAGCAGTTCACTCACGCATGCATGTTCTACATCGTGGTATCAGGTGTTCATCGGGCCGAATCCTAATACGTCGCAAGAAGAAAATGTAAGACGTGAAGAGGTCGATCTGACGTGCCAAAGCCAAGTATCGAGCTATGGTCTTAGCAACATGTGAACTCATATTGTTGCAGCATCTCCTCCAAATGAGCCGAGATTCGGGAAGGACAACAGATGAGTTTTATACGATAATCGCCCACTTTCGCGATATTTCATTTAACCCAAGCCCACGGTAACCAAGCGACATCGAAGTAGATCGGGCCTCTTTATCGTGAGAGAAAATCAGATCGAGATGCATGACTACTAGTTTTGTCAACTCTAATGACCAACTAGTAAATATCTTCACTAAGCCCCCAAGTCCTGTGGATAAAGTATATACGTGATGTGTTCGACAGCTAACCCATATGCTCTAAATACTGAGGGGGAGTGTTGTTTAGTCTCCTAACTATTTAGATTTTTTTCCTTCCCCTTAAATTTCCTCTTAATCGACTCTAACTATGTTTCCTTTTTTGCCCTAACACTACAGTATAAATATGTATATTACCTCCTTTGTAAATCAATGAGAATCAGAGTATTCTTTTTCTCTTAACATGGTATCAGAGCTGTGAGAAAAAGTAAGTACACAATGAAGGTCACGAGTCAACTTACTAATGGAAATAAGATTGAAAGGAAAATCATAAACATAAAGTACATAGGTAAGGGGCAAGGAAGGGAGGGGACAAGCCAAGCCAATGCCTTTAGTTATGGTTTGAGAACAATTCGCTAAGGTAATAGTGGGTAAAGGAGTCAAAAAGGTAAGGCAAGAAAAAAGGTCTTTATTACCAAAGATGGATCAAGTTTTTATGATAATTCTTCTACTTAACCTTGGGTCAGATTTTGAGAACATTAGGGAACAGATACTCATTGGAGCAGTTATTCCAAACTTTGATGAGACTCTTGCTCGGTTACTTCGCCATACCTCCACTGCCAGTCAATCCCTACGCTCTGAGATTACACCGAACACTTCTATGATGGTTTCTCAGTCTCATTCTCGAAGTGATTCCAGAGGTGGATCAAAACTATTTTACCTTTTCCGTTTTGCAGAGCATATAGGAATTTTCCAAAGTGACATAATTTTGAACCAACCATTGGATATGCAATATTTTTAGGCAGCAAAATATAGAGTGGTTCCCACTAGAAGGAATGAATGTTGTTTCTCTTATGCTTGCCTTTTTTATTTTGGTGATGTAGAAAGTAAGACAAAAGAATTGGAGGAATGAATTCCCTAGTTTTTTTTTCATTAATCCATTGTGGATATATATATACAAAAGTCAATCTAACATTTCTAATAGATTACAACTCTATATGTAAAGTAGATATATATTATAACACTCCCCCTCAAGTTGGAGCATAGATATTAATCATGTCTAACTTATTACATAGATAACTAACCTAATCCCCATTTAGAACTTTTGTGAAGATATCACACAATTGTTCCTCAGTCTTCACATATCCTGTAGAAATCAAACAAAGTTTCTGTATTTTCACGGTAAAGAAATGACGCTTTATCCACTCGCATTGCCTACTAATACCTGACAATCAATATGAAGGGCACCGTTGTCACACTAGAGTTTTGTCGTAATTAACGCTCCACGTCGACTTTCATCAAGAGTTGATGGCCAGCGTTAACTCACATTACCTACTATGTCATCGCGCTTTATATTCGTGATCGCGACTAGATTAAGAGACAACACTCTGTTTCTTACTCTTCCATGAGACTAGATTCCCTCTAACACAGACATAATAACCTGTAGTGGACCTCCTATCCTCCTTAGATCCTACCCAATCAGCATCCGTTAAACACTCAAGTCTATTATGGCCATAATTACTGTATAAAATACCACGTCCTGGGAAGTAACATAGAATCTATTCTACAATCGCTTCAATGATCAACTCGCTGAGAAGACATGCACCGGGCTTACAACACCGACTCGCGGGCAATATCGACGAGGACCGCAAGATAATTCAACTTCCCAACTAGTCTTCTATATCTCTCAAAATCCTCAAATGTTTCGTCTTCTCTAGTAAGATGTACGCCTAGAACCATAGGAGAACTGCATGGTTTTACTCCTAACTTTCCAGTCTCAGACAATAGATCAAGCACATATTTCCTTTGAGATAAAAAGATTCCATTTTTGCTTCGCATAACTTCAATGCCCAAGAAGTATCTTAGCATCCCTAAGTCCTTTGTATGGAATTGGCTCCGAAAAAAGGACTTAAAAGATTAAATACATTTAGAGTCACTCCCAATGATAACAATATCATCCACATACACTACCAACAGAATAATACCTGAAATGGAAATTCCTCAACGGCTTGGCTAAATTTACCAAATCACGCACATTGACTCTATTTCTAACCATACAAAGACTTTCGAAGACAACAAACCCTCCCTATCTCCCCCTGAGCAACAAACCCAGGAGGTTGCTCCATATACAACTCCTCCCGGGCGTCGAGCGACTTAATCAATTGGTGGAGACACTGAACAGAAGGCTCAGCAAAGGTACCGAATATACATTTACAAGGGTAAAATGAAGAATCTTATAACTGGGCTTTAACAGCTACGTCAGCATTATCACTACATTCGATAACTCACGAACGACTTAACGGCAAACAGCGCTCAGTAATGAACTGCTCCAAGACTATCAAGCCAATCAAAGATCCATCCTCTATCATAAAGACTATGCAAACCAAGGTGAGTGAGGGCTTTAGAAACCTTGTTAGGCAACGAAATAGAATCCAAGGACGAAATAAAAGGCAGAATATAATGACAAGTGGTCAGAAGAGCAAAAGGAGAAAATTGGATGAGCACATTGACGTTTACATTTACGGAGAGCAATAGGAAGATCATCACTAAGAACTGGATATGATGTCAAAGCAGTTGGTGGAGGGCTCGAGAATGGGAGGTGTTGGCGCCAAGTGTAGACCTGAGGGATAGGAGGTTTTACCTGAGTAGGGACAAGAGTAGGTTCGAAAGAGACAATGGGTGGCACGAAAGTATAAACAGTTAGTCTTCTTCCCTCCCCGACTCATAACAAAGAATTGGCAAAATGGGGTAGTCTCAAAGAATGCAACATCAGTAGACACAAAGTAACGTCGAAGAGTGGGGCAATAACACTTATACCCTTTTTAAACACGAGAATATCCCACAAAGATACACTTTAAGGAATTCGGATCAAGTTTAGAGTTTTGAAGACAGACATCCCGAACAAAGCATGTGCATCCAAATACCTGGGACAACCAGTGGAACAACTGGACATCTGGAAACAACCTAGGGTAAGGAGCAAATTCCACCATGACCGATGAGGGCATCCTCTTAATCAAAAAACAAGTTGCAGAGACTAAGTCGGCCCAAAAATGTTTAGGGACATTCATTTGGAACAAAAGGGTCAGGACAGTCTCAAGAAGATGTTTATTCTTTCTCTCAGCTACCCCATTCTGAGAGAGTGTATCAACACACGAGGTCTGATGGAAAATCCCATGTAACATGAAGGACTAAAAAGGTTCCGACAAATATTCCTTGGCATTATCACTTCTCAATGTTTGCATAGAGACATGAAATTGTGTTTGAATTTCAGCACAAAAGGCACTAAATGAGAAAAGCCTGAACTACCTTTCATTAGATAGAGCCAAGTGACACGAGAGAAATTATCAACAAAAGTAACGAAATATGTAAACCCAGTCGGAGACAAAACTGGACAAAGACCCCAAACACCATAATGAACTAGCTTAAAAGGAGCAGAAGCTCGTTTATTGACTCTAGGACTCAATGCACTCGATGAAGCTTAGCATATTGACATGACTCACAATTCAATGAGGATAAGCTAGAAAACTGAGGATATAACTTCTTCAACAAAGGGAGAGAAGGATGACTCAGGCGACAATGTAATTCAAATGGGGTAACAACTACAAAACAAGGTGCCAGACTTCGCACTCGTGTCAAGGATGTGAGACACCCGCACTTCATACCTCTCTACCAATAACTGCTCAAAAGATCCTCGAATCAAACAAACATGAAAGAATGTCTACCAATTAAGTGTATGAAAGTGAGTTTTATTCACGTAAAATTAAATTAAAAGCGAATTATGATAAACTCAAAACAAAGGTCAAAGTGATTAGAGAAATCGGATGAATTGTCCCTGACCCAAGGACATGAGATGTTGACCCATCTACAAGGGTAACAATAGAGGTAGAAGGGAAAGACTGAAACGTGATAAATAAACTGGAGTTACTTATCATGTGGTCGGTGGCTCCAGAGTCAATGACCCACAGCGAGAAGCAAGAATAAAACATGCTATTGTCAGACCGAATTCAACGAAAGGTAGTTGATAAAAGTAGATGCAGACTTGAATGATTTCTAATACTGAGATGACTAAAATCTACGATTTTTACGTTGCAACCTCCTACACTTCCGATGTACATGGCCTGGATTATGGCAATAATAACATACAACTCCTCATGAGGGTTTCTTGTTAGTCATAGAAGTAGATCTAACTAAAATAAGTCGCTGAAAATCCAAAAAATACCAGAAAATTTTGATCTTGCAGGGAAAATGACCACCTTTCCCTGAAAAACATTGCACTAGAATAGAACTTGGTCCTACAATCCACAAAACAACTCTAGACCTCGAAGAAATCAAGGAAGACAAGTAAAAAACCCTAGACAAGTAGGCTACGGGACATAAAAGTGTTTGAAAAACATTGTTGCAGGGCTCGAATGTCAAATACAAGTAGATAGATGATCTTGTTGGCGACCAGCGACACCGAAGGTGAAATCCGGTGGCTGAACTATGGGCCACGTGCCCTCATGCACCAGCGCGTGAGGGACAAGGCCGGTGATGGCAGCCCCCTGTGTGGAGGCGCTTGGGACATCGGTTGCCAGAGATTCCAACGCCAATGGATAGATTGGCTGATGGCGATCCAGGTGGGAGGGTCCCCGGTTGGAGATGAGTCGCCGAAAAGTTCACCAAAGTTGGTCGTCGGCGGTGAGAGGTTTTTTTCCTTCGAAAATTTCCCAAAAATTTGCCCTTTTTTGATAAAAGTCTAGCCTTAAGCTCTGATACCATATAGAAAGCAAGACAAAAGAATTAGATGAATGAATTCCCTTATTTTTTTTCCATTCATCAATTGTGAATATATATATATATATATATATATACCTCCCTAATAGATTACAACTCTAAAAAACAAGTTTCCTAATAGATTAAGACTCTATATGTAAAGTAGATATATGCAGGTGACAAATATATACATTGAGTATACTTTATCACCTTTTCTGCAGGTGCTTTCAACTTACAGAGCCAATCAATACCCATTCCAAAAATTACTCATAAAACGATGCACTTATTCCCAGGAAGCACAAAAGCAGAATGAAATCAATACAATTTAAATCAATTAAATCAAGAATATTCATATTGAATCTTAACTGTCGAGTAACTGTAAGGTAGTAGACAATCTAGTAAAAAATTCAGTATACCTGACCATGACCTCTAAGCAAATATCTCAATGCGGTGTTTATATTGAGTACCCGAATCGCCCCCTGTTTCAACCCATAGCATATATAGGTTTTATTGACAGCAATCTGCCGTCCTAAGACGAGGCCAGGATCCGAAACATACTTGGTGATCGGAGTGACCTCAAGCTGAGGCTGCATCTCCCCTTGCAGCCTAACATCGACATCATACACAACATTCTCACCCACCAATCGCCGCCCTTTGGGCAGCTTACTGCTAGGCATCCGCGCAGGGCTTGCAGCGACGACCGCAGGGTTCGGTATCCCCAGCGGCGGGGCAGAAGGCAGGATCGGAACATTGGGAGAGGCCGCAAATTCGGAAAACCCAGAACCTGGCTGCTGAATTGGAGCCACCGGCATGGCGGGCTGCTGCGTCAAATCAAGATTGGTGGTAGGAGGGCTGAGGAGAGCCATCAATCGGGCACCGGGGTTAGGGTTTGAGGGAGCGAGGTGGTGAGGCGGAGGTTGAAGAAGGGGCGTAGGAAAAGAAACCGACCGCTGGTGGTGCAAGTTAGAGAGTTGCTCTTGGGAGTAGGGCATATGGTAGTGATGTTGATGATGAAATGGGGAGGTTTGAGGAGGGTAAGAGTAAGGCCCAGAGGGAGGAGGAAAGGAAGCAGAAGGCGGTGGAGGATAGGCAGACGGTGGAAATGGAGAAGAGTTGAGATTATTAGGGTTTTGTGGGCTAGGGTTTGTGGGTTTGAACAGCTTGTGCATATCAAACGCTGCCGCTTGATTTGGATTTCCAGCGGACGCCATTAACAGAGGAGAACAGATTCTTGATTCAGTTTCAGAGGAAACCACCGCCAGATCCAATCGAGCATATATGTTGTATATCTTTATAAATGGAGTTTCTATAGAGAGAGAAACAGCAAGGGTAGAGAGAGAGAGAGAGAAAGGAAGGCAGAGAGATCCAATGAAGACGAGGGTTCTAGCCCGCACCAAAACCCAGAAGACTTGTGATATGAGCTCAGCTCAACCAGTAGCGCAATAAAATATTTACTGTAAAAAGTGGCACTTGAGACGACCCTCACTTATACATAAATTATCACAAAAGGTATAAAATTTGGATATCATGGGGAAAAAAAAAAAAATATATATATATATATATATATATATATATAAAATATATATATATATGTATATATAATCAATCATTCGCTTTCTAGTATACAATTTAAACCTCTTATACGTAATCCTATATTACATGTAGATTCTTCACTTTTTACTTTGGTTTTTTTTTTTAAAGAAAAAATATATATTATTGATTCAAACTTATAATATATTGACACATCCAAGATATAAATAGTTAAAAGTCATATAGGATGAAATAATATTTTAATTAATAGTATAAGCAACTAGAATTTCTATGACTCTGGTTATTCAACATATCGATAAACATAATTTGATATATTCGACTGATTAAATATATTTTGCTTATATGAATTTCCTCCATATAACTAAAGTGTCGCAAGAAGATGATAAACAATATCACATCGTAATAAGCCAACGACAGACCAAATGTCGTAATAAAACAATGACAAATTAAATGTCGATAAGAAAATGACAAATCAAACACCACAATAAAACGTCGATAACACGAAAAAAAAAAATAAAGCCTAAATCTTCGTGGAGTAACTACTTTATTAAGAAAAAAAAGATATAGATGGGTGATTGCAAGCCAAAAATGGCTAAAAAATCATCGATCTTACTTGAGAAAAATGAGGTATAAGATAACAAGATAAGATAAAAGGGAGGGAAGGACGGCTAGGGTTTCTTAAAAATACTTTTCACTTCGATTTCTTTTCCTTATATTTCTTTTCTTTTTTCATATCTTGGTCGTATTCTCATATTTATTTATGAAATTTTTGTTAAAAATTCTCAAATAAGTTAAAATTTGTAAATATAATTCTTCCCATATTTTTTTTTTCTTAAAAATGATTTATTGTGGACAAAAATATCGGTCAATGATATTGACCAAAATTCTCTATCCCATATAACATTAAAAAAATTTGCATAATGGGCTCCTTTTATTCTTATAAATGTATTTTAAAGTGAATAATATTTATTTAATTGTGTAGGAGTCATTAAAAATGGTATCATAATCGATGCCATTTGACCTAACAATATAATGGAACAAAACTAGATTGTATCTATATTAGATAAGAAAAAAGTTTTGATATGGTGATAATTTTTATGAAAATGTTAATAAAATTTGTATTTAATATTATTATATCAAATTCTTATTTTCAAAATAACAAATATCGCTTGAAATTTCTGTAATTATGTGTAAAAGTTTTTTTTTCTTTTGTAAACTTTTTGAACAAAATTAATTTACTTATTGTGGTAATGGGAAAGAAAAGTTTAAGTTGAACATATAAGAAAATGATTGAATTTCACTTTCTATGGCGCTCTATCGGGGTCCCGTTGACTGCCGTCAACTTATGGAACCCGCATTGCCTCATATCACGGTGACTCCATACACGAGGCAAAACGGCCACATTGGCCTACACATCATACTTCTCACCAAAATATAATCAACTATATTATAATAGTCGCAATACATCACTTCTATCACAACACATATATTAAAATTAAGAATTCTAATATATGTTTAACAAAATATATACCAAAACCACATTCCGGTTTTCTTCTTAAAAGCGACCTCTAGTGAGCGTCATCTTTCCAAACACTCCATGTACCTGAAATAATTTAAACTCGACAGGGTGAGCAATGCCCAGTAGTGGAATTATCCTACACGGGTTACTCCCCACCTAAGTGCTCATGTAATGAAAGAACAAAACACACACATTCAAGTGAATTCATGATTCATACTCGAATGTCTACATGTCCAATCTCATGTCTCGAGTCTTCACCGACTTCCTCACACATGCTTATACCATGTACGAAAATCATTTCCAAATAAAAATATTTGTTATAATTGTGGGCAACCCCTTCGATATAAATACATTGGACAATCCTCCGATGTGAATTTGTTGGATAACTCTCCGAAATAATTCATGGGTCCCTCCAACGTGAATTGTTGGACAATTTTCCCAACACAATTCTTCGGACAACTTTCCGATAAAATTATTATTTTTAATAATTTTACAAAATAATTCATCGTTTGGACAATTCTCCGATTTTATTTGTCATGCACTCACACCTAACATTCTAGGGTGCCCCGATGCATATGAAATGCATTATGTCATTTCCAAATAATTCATGTTAATATATATATAGCATGCATATACTAACCAAATTTATCTACTATCACCATACATGTTAATATATCAAGCATGCATATATTAACAAAATTTAACACACCACAACATGTTATTCTTACATGGAAATAACATCAAAACCGGCTCACATGGGCCAATAAAATCCGACGGTCCACCTTGAACCATCCACACAATCACAACAGTTGACAACATAGATTCCAAGACCGCCCATACAACCGACCCAAATCTTCCAAGCATCAAATGGACTCAATATCTGGCCTCACTCGGGAGAGACTAAACACATGGTCGATTCGCCCCAAACGCAACAACCATTCAATGGCTCTCAACCAAAGATTAAAACAAGTAGAGAAAACCTCTACCGAGCTCGTCAAACCCACAAACCCGCGCCCACGCCACTTCTGTCGCTGGAGCAACTTTGTCTCGTACGGATTCGACGATTCAATCACCGGGAATTATAAAGAGAAGTTGGAGCTTCTCTCTCTAAAAATCCCTCTATTTTATCTCTCATGTTCACTTCCGCCATTTCTCCCAAACCGGGCTGGGTCAACTCGTCAAGAGAATTGTCCTCTCACGCCTCATACGCCTAATCAAGTATCGTGCCTTCTGATTACACCCACATCCCTTATCCATCTACTTTGGAATTTTCCTCCAATTAGGAGATGTCACATGTTCACGTGGGCCCCACTTGGCTCTCCTTGTTTGACTAATTCTACACTTGACACGCGGCACACTGTGAGCCACTCAAAATGTGCTAAGTGTCCCAGCATTACGCTCGTTGCCTCGAAAAACGTGTAAATTCCGACTATCTCGGAATTCGACGAAATTTGACGTGGTAGCTAGATTTCGCGAGACGATTCCAACGGTGAAGTCCATTTCATTATTCGAGATCTATAAAAATTCTAGATTTTGATCGAAATTATCATTTTACCCTTTTTTCAGAAAATTAAAATTTTCTCGAGTTTTACATTTTATCCTTTCTTTTATATTATCTAACTTCCTTTATATTATCTAACTAACTAAGTAAATTATGTTATTCACTTAAATAATAGAATTGTTGATCCAAATTGAGAAAGTACAAATTCTTTTAGCTCATTTTAATTTTTCTTCAAACTTTTCTCTTTTTACTAATGCAAAGTCATTGTGATGTAATTCTACTTTCTTCTCACATTATTGATATGATACTTTAATTATCTCATGCAATAACTCATCAATGGGCGAAGAACTTCAAAAACAATTTGTTTAATCATCTACCAATACCTTGATAATCCTTATTATTATTATTTTTTATTATCTCTCATATAACCTTCTTGTTGAAACTAAAGATAAAAATATCGGTTTTTACGGATATATCGGTACTGGGATTTTACGGATATATCGAAGATATATTGAAGATATATAGATATTTATAAATTATTCAAAATTTAAAGATATATTCAATTTATATATCAAAATTAGTTTGAAAGTATATGAAATGAAAACCTTTCATTTTCTCCTACCACATCTTCATTTTCTTTTTTAATTTTCTCGCAATACTACCTAAAAACAATTATTAAGGAAGATATAATAATTCCAATCGTCACTTATCTTTTCCTCTTTTCTATAAATAATTAATGATAGTAATTATTAAGGAAGACATACAATAAGTGATATTAATTATTAAGGAAAGATTTTTCATTTAATCTCTCATATCTCTTCTTATCCTATTTTTTTGCTCTATAACGAGACACACACCTCAAATATTGTTTTGTTTTTTTAAATTTTCTCAAAAAAATTGGCAATATCGCCGATATATCGGTGATATTGTCTATTTTTTGCCGATATTTCTGTCAACCAATTATCGATGTTATATATCATATCGATTGACTCTGATATACGATATATCGTATATATATCACAATTTTTTTATCCATGGTTGAAACTAAGACAACCTTCTAAGGTTTAGGTCAACAAATTTATAATCTACTTCTTATGCTAATAAGAAATAAAAGTTTAGATGAAAAAAAAGTGATTGAATTTCACTTTGTTTTCCTTTCTTTTATACCATCTAAATAAATAAACTTATTTACTTAAGGAAGAGATTTGCAATCCAAATAGAGAAACTTTATATTCATGTATCTCATTCATTTTTTTCCTTTAGATTTTTTATTTTTATTACTATAAAGACATTGTAATGTAGTTCTACTTTCTTTTCACATTACCATTGATATGATATTTCAATTCTCTCATTTAATAACTTATAAGTAGAGGTGAAGAACTTTAAAAAGCAATTCGCTCAATGCTCGAAAATAGCTTATTGTTAATTTTCTTATTATTGCTTCTATTACCTTCATGTTGATATTAAGATAACATTCAAAGTTAATTTCAAGTCAACTTGAGTTGGGTGCAGTAGATTATGGGCGGGCTGCCGATTACTGCGGTCCCGGTGGCTGAGAGCCCCGATGGGATTTGTTTTAAAAAGCGGTAGGTGCAAGAGCTGCTGGTCGATCCGCGGGTGCCCCGAGGACTAGGCCCCGAAAACCGGCCGACCTAGGGCACAGGTGCCCCGAGGGGATTAGGCCTAAAGCCAGCCGGCCGAGGCAGCGTTCAATACCGGCTCGGGTGCGGGCGCCTGCTAATCAAGATGCCTATTTACCCGGGTGCTTTGCTTTCCCGTCAGCTCCACGAATGGCGCTAACGGCTCTTCATGATATAAGTACTTAGCTCTCCGTAGACAGTCCCCTCGCCTCCCGACCTGTAGGAAACACTCCCGAGCCCTATCGGGAAGGCAGTTACAGAAAGGGAAGAACAAGTCATCCTTCTCGAAATAAAAGCCACATTCCCCTATCTTTATGGGAAGAAATGAAGTCGCTCTCCGGGAAGATGGATCATCTTTCTCCCTTCTTAAAGATAAGTAAATCACAGCATCTTAGATGAAGTGCAGAGATTCTTGATTGAGATAACGGCTACTCACAAGCTCTAAGTTTTCGAGAAAAGACTAACTTTACCATGAGGAGGGCGACGGAACACCCGGCCGTCTTCTTATTTGTTTGCGGGTTGCGGCCCGACTAGTGAATCTTTGACGATCCATAAACTCACGGGGAGATTCCCGAGAGACTACAGGGTCTTCTTATATTTTTTTTAATATGTTTTACTCCATTTTGTATTATTTGTTTCTTCATTATAGATCTAAACAAATAAAGAACAAAGTATTGCATTACAAGGATGCTTAAGCTTCTAATCACTGACAAACCTTTACACTTCTTTCCAAGAGGATCCCAAAGATTAAAATGGTGTTGCAACAATTATAGTAAAATCCTATAATACAATACTTTTAATATCAAGAGAAGTTCTTATTTATGTGAGGTTATTAATTTATTGATAAATCGGTATTTATTAAATTAAAAACAATATTATATTTCTATGATAAGTTTTTGTACATATATTCCTTATAAATTCAAAAATAATGCTTAAAAGAGACTATATACATGAAGAGATGATTATTAACTGTTTGAGCTTTCACTTTTATCATAGGGGTGGAGCCATGGGCCCCTTGAAATTTTAGAAAATCTTTTTACGAGGTTTACCACCATTGTCCCCTTTAAAGCACAACTAGAAGATACGAATCTTGACTATAGGAGTATAAATTTAAAACAAAATAATCATATACTTGGTAAATGTAACTCAAAAAACAATGCCACGATTTATATTCCTTTGTGTTCAAAAGTGTTATTTTGAACCTTAGGTATTGAAATGAGAAGAAACAATGCCCCTTTAAACCTGTCATGTTCAAAAGTGTTTGGGAGGGAAATGAGAAGAAAATAATGAGAAGGAAACTTGTGTAAGAAAACAAAAGAAAGAAACAAAGGAAAAAAAAGAAGAAAATTTTATAAGTTCCTTATTATTTATCTTTTTTTAATGTTATTGAAAAGATATATAAATAAATGATACATCTATATTTTGTTCATTTCTTTTAAAATTTATTATTGATAATAATAATTCATATTTAGTATTAAACTTATTGTTGAAAAACAAATTTTGTTTTTAAACATTCATGTTAACATTATATCCCTTTGTTTATATAATTTTTATTAAAATATGTCGTGACAATGAATATACTGAAATATGCTTTTATTAAATTTTGTATTGATATTTTACATTTTTATTCATATAAAATGAATATCATGAAAATTTATTGTAGAAATTGGAATGTGAAATACATTTTTATTGGTAATCTGTATTTCATATTTATATTAAATTGATACTATGACTTTGAGAGTTCATTGTAGAAATTGGAATAAATATATTTTTGTTGGAATTTGTTGAAAATTGTATTAACATTTACATGTTTTACTCATATTAGATTGATACATTTGTTATATAACTGAATTTATATTACTTTTTATTTTTTTTATCTATGCAAATATCGTATACTTAATTTATATAATTTTTATATAATATAAATATATAACTATCAAATTGTATTAAAAAAAATATTGTATAAAGAGTTTATTAAATATATGATTGTTTTAACTTTGAACGTTACTAATGTAGCGCCGCTTCCCCTGACTGCGGCAGGTGAAGGGACGCCACCCAGAGCTGATATATGTTAACCTGATTTTTTGGCATTATTTGAGACCATTTCAAGCATAGATTCATAAGTAACATAAATTTGTTTCAAAAAGCTAGAATTATGAAAATTCTCGACTACAAATCATAACCTTGTAAAACTACCACTACAGTGATGTTTAAAATGTCATGTTCATATATGCTTGAGTCTCTAACTACTTGTATTCATACAAGTTTCACTATAACAAAATATCACATTTACATTTCTATTACAAAATAAAAAATAAAAAAATCAAGGACCTACTTAAGGAGGACTCCTAATGTTGTGTTGGCCTTGACGTGCGGGATCATCCCAGCGACTTGGAACCTACACGGATGAAGCATCGTGTTAGCTTCTAGCTTAGGAAAAGCGAATAACATATACTTATTACTTAGGTGATCTCAATTACGATTATACATGCATATATAAATATTTCACATATCATAATATTCATCTCTCTCGTAGGAATACATAACAGAAATTTCATAACATAAG
The DNA here is from genome assembly GCA_016808115.1 of Tetrastigma voinierianum. NCBI lineage: Eukaryota > Viridiplantae > Streptophyta > Magnoliopsida > Vitales > Vitaceae > Tetrastigma > Tetrastigma voinierianum. Next base: position 1,415,662 of record JAEQBH010001453.1, read on the forward strand.
GTACATGGAAGTACACTACAGTATAGAATAGAGGTATGCCTTAGCAACCGAGCTGATTACTTTTGTGTTCATATTGTTCATTATTCAAATACATTTCATATAAATGTTTGTCTGCATAAAACCAATAAAAATGAATAACAGACACACGGTACAATAGATACCCATAGGTACCGTACGGTACAGAATAGGAAGTGGTCGTAAACGGAGTTCACTTAATGGCGCTAACAGAACATAAGTGCTGAATAGCACTAAACATACGTGCTAAATAGCACGGAATAGACGTGCTAAATTAGCATGGAACATAAGTGTTGAATAGCACTAGTCCCTATTTAGTCACTATCCGGTCTTAAGTAGGCATACATTATATGTTTTTCGGAGCATTTTATATTTGTCTTAATAACATTCATGTTATACTCTTAGTCAATTCTTATGACTATATCTTTTTCATACATACCGAAATGTTCATGTCACATACGTTCTATGTAGTAATTAATTGTAGATCTCAGAAAATTCGATTTACGAAAAAAGTAAAATGACAATTCCCGATAAAAATCACGGAATTTTCTAGATCCTTGGATTATAAATGGATTCCCTTAGTTGGAATCATCTCGGGGAAATCTAGCTACCGTCGAGATTCGGGGCGGTCGGGAATTTCCTACGTTTCGAGAGACATAGGGTGTAGGGTGCCGTAAAGCGGGTTTGAGGAACGTGTGATGTGACAAGAGTCGCTACTACATGAACCCATATGACACATGTTGCATGAGTAGAGAGAGGATGAGATGGATGGCTGAGATTGTGCCAAGTGTCAAAAATCAAGAAAATGGACACATTGGGAATTATTGGAAATGTAAATGAGAATAAAACAAAATGCAAATAGTGATATTCTTCTCCAAATGAAAGGAGACCAAAACGTGCAGTGGCTGGAATTTTGTGCAGTAGGTTGATTTTTGTGATTTTAGAGAGAGAAGGAGCTCATTCTCTCTAGATTTCTAGACGTTCGGATCGTCGGTTCTCAACGGAGCAAGAAGCAAAGTCGATCTACGCGGCGAGGGCTACGCGTGGACACCGATTTGGTGGAGTTCCGACAACTTCAAGAGGTGAGGATCTTCACGTATTTGTGCTGGCTAAGAGCCATGTAAATGGTTGGGGATGTTCGAGGCTTGGATTAAGCGGTGTTTTCGGTCTCGAAACATTTGAGCAGAAATTGGAAAATCCCGTTATTGTAGCAGTGACGGTGGTGCCAGCAGGGGTTTCACGGATTCACATGAATAGTGACGTGATTTTTGGTGTGATTCAAAATGAATTGCTTGTGTTTGTTAATTAGCCCATGTGAGCTAATTTTGGTGTTATTGATTGTGAATTTGCATAACATGATTTATGTGGATTAATTATGTTAGTATATACATGTTTTATATATTAACATGAGTTTGTTGGGATTGACATCATGCATTCCATATGCACTAAGGCACCCTAGAATATTAGGAGTGAGTGCATGACATGAAATTGAAAGAAAAACGAAAATGTTTGTGTGAAATGAATTTCGAATTTTAGAAGAATTGCCTTGGAAGTCGTCGACATATCGCGGATGAGGACCATGACTGTTTCGGAGCGTTATCCAGTAATTCGCCTTGGAGGGTAGTCCAATATTTTATCGAATCTCGGTAGTAAGTTTTCGAGAACAAAAAGGTTTTGTTTTGAAAAGTGGATATTTTACTCGCATTTGGCTTAGGCATATGTGAGGGAGTCGGTGAGGACTCGGGACATGGGATTGGTCATGTAGACATTCGAGTAGGTTCATGTAATTGCTTGGATGTGATTGTTTGCCATGACATGTGCGACAGGTGCGAGAGTAACCGTGAAATTATGGCTGCAGGCTTTGCTTTTTCATACGTCGAAGGGATCACTATTTCAGGTACAGGGAGTGCACAGGAGGACGGCGCTCACTAGAGGCCTCGTTTAGAAGAAAGCCGGGTTGTGGCTTTTGGTAGAGACTTTTGTATAACATGTATTAAAACTCTAAAGTTTGATGTATGTTTGGTAAAGAGTAATTTATTAACTCTTGAACTGGCTATATATAGTTGAGTATATTTTGCAGTATTGATGCTTAGAAACCCAGTGGCTGTGTTTACTACGCATGTGGATACAATGTGGTCATTGTAAACTTGTTGGGACAAATTTTGTATCTTGGGTAGAGCTTCCCGTGCAAGGGACTACGCTCGATTTTATGAGTGGTGTCGAGTTGCAGGCATCCACAAATATTCACGAGTTGACGGGTTGTCAACGAGACACCCCGGTTTTGGGGCGTCACATCTTGGTATCAGAGTTAAGGTAAACGATTACCTTGGGAGCTCGGTGGGTGTGTTTATAAGTATGGTCCTGATACCAGCTTCCCAGCTTGGTATCAGAGCTTAGGTTTATAAATACCTAGAGCTTAGTGTCAATAAGTTAGGTATACAATTACCTAGGACTTGATGGGAAAGGGTTAGATCACGCATTCCTTGTGCATTTGGATGAATGAAATGTTGTGTATGATGTGTGGTTATGTGCTTGTATGCTTGATAAATAGCATAGGAGAAATTGAAACCTTAGAAGGTTGAGAAATTTTGGGCAAATAATCCAGAATTAAATTAAAAAAAAAATGATGTGAAGAAATTTTTTTTCTAAGGTTTAACAGTATGTAAAACTAGAAAAAAAATTAAATAAAATAAATTTTAATAAATTTATTTGGTTATACTGGAAAATGAAAAAATATAAATATATTTTTCTTTGTGGTAGTTTTTCTAGTATTGGAATGAGAGAAAAAATGATGAAAAAAAAAAAAAAAAAGTACGGGCGGCGGTGGGCTATTGCCCATTTGCACTTGGTCGCGTCTGATTGCATTGTATCATGACCGCGAGCCGCGCGACGGTGTAGCATGGACCTTGACGGCTGACCACGACACTACGAGTTGGGCTATGATACGGCCTACGACCGCGGCTAGCGCGTGGTGTCTGATGCGCGCGTGCATGGCGGCCTTGGGGGAGTGTGTCACGATGTCGGTTGTGTCGTGAGGCAGTTCTTTGGGTTGTCTGCGAGACGAGCCGCAACCTGCATGCAGGTGTTCTGACATGGCCCAGGCGGCGTGCGTCTGACGCCGCGACAAGGCCCAGCGACTTCTGACAAGACAAGCGCGCAATCGCAGTGCGTGGAGTCGCGATATAGTTTTTTGTATCGAGACTAGAAGGGGCCTACGACACGGCCTTGTGTCGCGACAAGGCGTGCCAGCGCGGGCGTGCGCGCAGCGACACGGTAGGGCATGACTGCGACTATGTGGCGCCGCATGCGCCACGATCATGACTGGCGCGCGCCCGCGACCGCAGTCGTCTTGGCGTCTCTGATGCTACGCGCCGTAGTGGCGCGGGCTGGGCGAGTGTGCTGGTGCACCCGACCCGGTTTTGACTCGATTACCTTGTTTTGAGTAAGCTATTTTGGGACACTTTGTTAATGAGCCGCTGTTCCACGAGGTTTTCAAAAAAAAAATAAATAAATAAAATAAAAAAATAAAAAAAATTTTTAAAGGAAATAAAATAAAATAAAATATTTTTTTGTTGAATATGATTTAATATATGAACTTATTGTCTTGCATTACCTATGAATGCATGGACATAATGTAAATATTTTAACCATATGAATAGTGTCTCGGAGATTTGTGATTAAGCCTTAGAATCTTGCATTAGAATTTAACTTGCCATTGGCAATGTGTAGATGGCTAGTCGAGGCGAAGGATGTGAGGTCGTCCACGGAGATGCTGATAGGCACTACGATTATTTGGCAGAGAAGCAAGCCTTTGTTGAAATTTGTAGGGATTGCGGTGTTGCTATTGCACATGCGGAGTGTAGTAGGTAGGCGAGGAGGTCAGAGTAACCTCAAGGTTTAGGGCATCATCATCCGACGCATTCACGGGAAGTCCGATGGTGGTAGACCATTGGTTCATGCAGTTAGGAAGGTGTTGGGGCTATGATCTATACGACTACGACGAGTTAGACTAGGCGCATTCTAGCTGGGGTGAGGCCCAGTATGGGTGGAATTGGAGCAGGGCCTCTGGGAATCTAGAGGCAATGACTTGGGCAGAGTTCCATGATCTTTTCATGGGCAAGTATTTTCCGGATATTGCTTGTCACGCGAAGGCTCAGGAGTTCCTAGAGCTGAAGCAGGGGACGATGATTGTGATTGAGTACGTGGCTAGATTCATGGAGCTAGCCCGTTTTGCTGATGATTACGTGGCCACGGACATGGCCAAAGTCAGGAGGTTTGAGAATGGGCTAAAGTTGTCCATTCGGGCGGAGGATGTGGGACTTGCCTACAGGGACATGGACTCACATAGTTGAATGGTACTGGCCGTAGAGAGAGATCGATGATGCTCAGGCACTCGGGATGCGGGTGTTAGTAGCAAGAGGAAGGAGGTGGTCATCTTCTTCTAGTTTTGGGAAAAGACGAGGGCTTCTAGTTCTTGAGGGTTCCCGGGGCCGCGGCCATGGGCCGGGGACATATCGGGGTTCTGTCGAATTTCTGGGCCAAATGGTGTGTTATCATTGCCAGCAACCCGGACATATGAGAAGGGATTGCCCCTAAAGACAGGGATCCCAAGGTTTCGGGACAGCACAGTCCCAGTCAGCGGTAAGACATGAGAGGATACAATATATTCCTCCACACCCTAGTACATGCCAGAGAAGCGATGTCGGGTTTAAGGAGAGTACATACGGGCACCTCTGACGGGAGGCGGGCCCAGAGGGCCAGGTTATGGGCCGAGGCAAAGGACGAGGCCCACAGGCAGGGACATTAGGGATACAAGGGCGTGTCTACGCCATTATATCGCCGACTGAGTCAGCAGATCAACTAGTTATACAGGGTACGTTTTTGATATCTCGCATATAGGCAAGAGTGTTATTTGATTATGGTGCTTCGCATTCATCTATCGTTGCATCAGTTGTGATAGAATTGAGCTTAGAAGTTGAGGCCTTGGAGGAGCCCTTGTATGTGAGTTCTCCCCTAGGGATTAGGGCGAGAATAGGGATGATATGTCGTGGTTGTGAGTTAGAGATATCGGGGATCCTACTCACAGTGGACCTGAGGATCATGGACATGTCAGAGTTCGTGTCCCGACGGGGATGGATTGGGTGACGACTACGAAGTCGTTATCGATTGTGGCGTAGGAGGTTACCGCCTACATGCGGGGCGATGCATATTTGGCATTGGGGGGGACAAGCGTGATATTTTGCCACACGGACGGGTGTGCGAGTCCATGTGTCAGGGACAGTTGGCGGGTTGGCTAACAAGCCTTACCACAGAGGATAAGGTGAGGCCCGGGACTTAGATCTACCTCGGTAGTGTGCAAATACGAGGATGCTCCGGATGAGCTATCGGGATTGCCTCGCGAGAGTTTGTAGACTTCGGTATCGAGTTACACCTGGTACTGCCCATCTCTGCTTGACTCGTGGATGTCACCGGTTAGGTTACGAGGAACTTCGAGTCCGATACGGGAGCTCTTGGGCCAGGGGGTTCATTAGGCAGGAGCACTTCACCATGGGCGCTCGGTTCTATTTGCGAAGAAGAAGGACAAGGCCGCCCGATTGTGCATTGATTACGAACAATTGAGCGGGGTGGCGTCCCGGTCGGTACCCGTTGTCGAAAGTTGTGATTTGTTTAATTAGTTGAGAGGAGCGCGAGTCTACTCCAAGATAGACCTGCGCACTGGTTACCATCAGCAGAGGGTTAGGGAGACAGATATCCCTAAGACAGCGTTCAGGACACGTTATGGGCACTTTGAGTTTACAATGATGCCCTTTGGATTGGCTTAGTCTTTATGTTTGTTCATATGGACCTCATACGTAGGTATTCCGAGCCCTATTTAGATCAGTTTGTCGTAGTCTTCATGGATGACATTTTGATCTACTCCCAGTCAGAGTGGGAGCATGAGTATCATTTAAGGATTGTGTTATAGTTGTTGAGAGACCATCATTTGTCGCGAGTTCGATAGAGTGCGAGTTTTGAAGCTTGCGAGGTGAGATTTTACAGGACACGTGGTGTCGACTGTCGGGCATGTCGATTAGACCCGGAAGATTGGGGTCATTGATGAGTTTAGAGAGGCCGAAGTCAGTCTTCGAGATACGTAGTTTCTTGGGATTATTTGGGTACTACGGAGATTCATTAAAGTTTATAAGATTAGCGCACTATGTGAGATGACCGGAATGAGGTCAAGTTTGATTGGGATGACCGATGTGAGGAGGCATTCTAGGAGTTGAAAAGGAGGCTTACTTCAGCTCCTATCTTGATAGTCCCGGACAGGGGACAGGGGTACATGGTGTATTGTGATGCCTCGAGGGCCGGATTGGGATGTGTTTTGATGCAGTCTGAGAGGGTAGTAGCTTATGGTTCCCGTCAGTTGAAGAATCATGAGCAGAATTACCCCACACACGACATGGAGTTGGCGGCTGTAGTTTTCGCCTTGAAGATTTGGCACCACTACTTATATAGCGAGGAGTTCGAGGTGTACTTAGACCATAAAAGTCTGAAGTATATTTTTCACGGCTGGGACCTCGATATGAAATGTGCAGATGGATGGGTTCTAGAGGATTATGACTTCGCTGCATTTACCGCCTGGTAAGGCAAATGTAGTGGATTGATGCGCACTGTTCAGTGGGGAGCATTGGCTAAGTCTAGTATAGCTTCCCAAGTGGCGGATGCTCGGTGAGCGTAGGGCGGTTTGGGCTCTGATGCGAAGCGGGCTTTAGGGTACATTGGGGAGTTTAGTAGTTACTGCCGTCTCTGTTGGCGGTCGAGTCGAGGCGGGGCGAGGAGATAGTGTCCATCGAGGGATCGGGTACAATCCAGGTATAGGTGATGAAATTTTGGGCCGAATCCCTTGCGGATGAGTCTTGATATAGGGGGCCGGGTGGTAGTTCCCGATTCGCAGATTTGAAGGAGATTCTCAAGAGTTTCAGCACTCTCGGCTTCCGTGCATCAATTGACATGAAGATGTACCGGGGATCTTCGGTAAATCAATATTATGGGAGCTGGATGAAGAGACACGTAAGGGACTTCGTTCGACGATGTCTCACGTGTCGGCGATTAAGCGAGCACCGAGAAGCCCGGGGCTGCCGGCTATTAGGAGTGGGCGAGTAGAATTGGGAGCACGTCACGATGGATTTTATGACCCACTTGCCATGGACACCGCAAGGACATGATGTTGTATGGGTGATAGTGGACCAGCTCACGAGGTCGGCACATTTTCTAGCCGTGCGGATGACCTCCACATTGGAAGATTCTCAGGTGTATATTCGAGGGAATGATGCGGCTACATAGATGCAGGTATCCATAGTGTCGGATAGGGCGAGGTTTATGGCACTTTTGGAAGAGTTTCCAAAGGTTATGGGCACCTGACTGACCATGAGTACAACTACCACAAGCGGATGGTCGGTCGGAGAGGACCATACGAGGTGGAAGGGACATCTTTGCGAGAATGCGTTACGGATCATAAGGTGGCAGGCATTTGCCCTTAGTGGAATTCGCCTACAACAACAATTATTGGCGAGTATATAGATTGCACCATATGAGGCATTGTATGAGAAGGCCGTCGGGTGGATTATGTTGAGCAGAGGTGGGAGAGGCTCATCCTTGGTCACGATCGATTAGAGACACTTAGCCAACGAGAAGGTGAAGCGATCACGACAAACGTCTTCGCGGCACCGAGCCGATGAAGAGCTATGTTGATGTGCGGCGTCGACCCTTAGAGTTCGGTCGGAGATCCGTCTTCTTGAAGGTGATGCTAGAGAGAGTGGTCGAGGTTTAGCGTAGCGGAAGCTATGGCCCAGGGTTGTTAGGCCTTCGAGGATACTCGAGAGGGTGAAGCCTTGTAGCGTCTTAGGTTGGTTCTGACCCGACATGTCAGGTGTCCACGAGGTATTTCACGTCTCCATGCTCGGTACCTCGAGATCAGCCGTGTAATTGGATTGGGAGAGATTGAGAGTTGACATGGATAGGACCGAGGAGGGACCGGTATGCGGTATGGATGGTCGAGGATCGGGTTGCACGACGCAAGACCGTGAGGCTAGTGAGGGTGCTGGCAGCGGAGTGGGTGGAGGAGTCAACGTGGGAGCGCGAGGACACGATGCGGGCAACCTATCCCTTCTTGTTTAGGGATAAAGGTACGTGGTTTAATCGTTTAATACCTAAATGACTAGTTTACATGCATGGTATAGTGCACATTACATATGCATGTGATTTGTAGTGATTGTCCAGAATTTCGGGACGAAATTCCTTTTAAGGAGGGGAGAATGTAAGACCCGAGAAAATTCCAATTTTCTGAAAAAGGGTAAAACAGTAATTTCGGTAAAAATCCGGAATTTTTCTAGATCTTGGATGATGAAACGAATTTCACCGTTTGAATCGTCTTGCGAAATCTAGCTACCTCGTCGAATTTCTTCGAATTTCGAGACAGTCGGAATTTCACGTTTTTCGAGGCACCGGGTGTCAGGTGCCGTAAAACGGGTTTGAGAGACATGTGATGTGAAAAAAGTCACCTACATGCCCATTATGACACTGTATTTGCATGGTAGAGAGGATAGAGATGGACCATTTGTGATTGCATCTTAGAGTGTCAAAATCAGAAAATGGACACATTGGGGTGTGGAAATGTAAATGAGAATAAATGAAATCGAATAGTGTCTTAACCTCCCGAATGAAAAGGAGACCAAAGCGTACGGTGGATGGAATTTTGTGCGATGGGTTGATTTTTGTGGTTTTAGAGAGAAGGAGCTCGTTCTCTAGATTTCTTCTTGGATTCGGATCGTCGGCTCGACCAGGCTTGAGAAAGCAAAGTCGATATAGAGTGGGAAATTTCGCAGCGTGGACGCGATTTGGTGGAGTTCCGACAACCAAGAGGTAGGGATCTTTTCCTACTTGTGTTATTCTTTGGCTAAGAGCCATGTAAATGGTTGGGGATGTTTTGAGGCTTGGATTAGCCGTGTTTTCGGTCTCAAAACATTTGAACTTAGTGGAGAAAATCCCCATTGTTGTGGCCGTGAACAGTGCCAACCCAAGGGTTTCACCGTTCACGTGAATAGTGACATGATTTTTGGTGTGGTTCAAAATGAATTGGTTGTGTTTGTTAATTATCTCATGTGAGCTAATTTTGGTGTTATTGATTGTGAATTTGCATAACATGATTTATGTGGATTAATTATGTTAGTATATACATGTTTTATATATTAGCATGAGTTTGTTGGGATTGGCATCATGCATTATGCGCAGCAGGCGTCTTAGAATATTAAGTGAGTGCGTAGCGTGGTGAAAGAAGCGAAAATGTTTGTAAAGGAATTTCGACGAGAAGATTTTCAATTGCCTTGGAGAGTCATCAACATCGCCGGATAGGGGCCGTGGCTTTATTTCGGGCGTTATCGATGGTCGCCTTGGAAGATGATCCAATATTTTATCAAATCTCGGTAGTAAGTTTTCGAGAACAAAAAGCTTTTGTTTTGAAAAGTGGATATTTTACTCGCATTTGACTTAGGCATATGTGAGGGAGTTGGTGAGGACTCGGGACATGAGATTGGTCATGTAGACATTCGAGTAGGTTCATGTAATTGCTTGGATGTGATTGTTTGCTATGGCATGTGCACTTAGGTGAGAGTAACCCATCAGGAAATTATCACTCTTGGGCTTTGCTCACCATGTCGAGATCACTATTTTCGAATTACGGGGTGTCTGAGAAGATGGCGCTCACTGGGGCGCGTTTAGAAGAAAGCCAGGGTTGTGGCTTTTGGTGAGAGACTTTTTAGTATAACATGTATTAAAACTCTAAATTTTTGATGTATGTTTGGTAAAGTAATTTATTAACTCTTGAACTGTGTATATAGTTGATGTATTTTTGTAGTGTGTCTGAGGGCTGATAGCCGTTATTTTCTTCGCGTGTGGGCCTGCTCAATGAGTGGAATTGTAAAACTGTTGGGACGGGTTTGTACCTTGAGTGAAACTCCCCGTACAAGGAGACTCTACCCAGTTTCTCAGTGTGTCTGGTTACCCGACATCCCACGAGATATTCCTTGAGTTGACGGGTTGTCAGAGACACCCAGTTTTAGGTGTCCACATTAATAACATATATGTGTATACATATCTGGTCTTTATTCACTTCCTAGTATCGTCGCAATGGTAAACTTTGGAATATTAACTAACACATCCTAAGTCCATTTCTAACTACAAATTTGACCCAGTAAATGTGGTTTTTAGACAAAGTGTTCACCTATGTCTTAAGTTTCCAAAGGCTTAAAGATCAGGTCATTTGGACCTTTAAATTAGGAGATATGGCCAAAACATTCTGGACTGCTCTTGAATTGTTTCTAAGGATAGTTGTGTTATCAATTGGACGAATTTTTGGGAACAATAGAGATATAATGTGACCATACTTTCTTCATGAAATTATTCTCCTGGGTGTCTAGTTTTAGTAGGATTTTGATTCACATCATTTGAATCAGTATGACCCAATATATGGTCCAAACAACATGAACTACTCATGTAGAGGGGACATAATCAGTATCTTCTTGTTAAACTCATTTTCAAGGTTTTTAGAGTAGAATTTAAATCTCATTCTCTACTAAACGTTTGTAGGTATGTCTCTTGAGTTTCATCTCCAATTGGAATAATCCAAATTGGAGGTCCTTGGGCCAAGTTATGGCCAAAAGAAAAACACAGGTTTTAGGGAAATTTGGACAATACTTCCCCTAAAATACCTACATGTCTCTTTACACATTTTTGGTCCTTATCACCGGACAATTCCTATCCAAACCAAAACAAGATCAAAGCCAACCTCAAACCCAACTCAAACCAACTAAAACACAAATACGGGGAAAGTTAGGATTTTTTTCCTAACTTGGATTATCTTGAAAACTTCAAACCTAGCTTTCCTTGTAACACCCCAAATTATACCCTAGTAGTTTATTACATGTTTAGGATATAATATAAGTAAAATTTGCATTTTTCGGATTTAAGTGCTAAAAGTGAAAAAGGATAAAGCCGGGATTAATACATAAACCAAGGATAAATTGGTAATTTGACATTAAGGACCCAAAAGTCATAACACAAGAAGATTATATGCTAAGTTAGAAATTGAATAATTTGAATTGCAAATAACATGAAAATGAAGGACCAAATAGCAAAAATGGACATTTTACTCAAATGAGGATAAGACTTAACATGGTCTTAGAATATCTCATTTTGGCTTTGAAGGTTAGGGCTTTACGGTGGAGAAATAGAGAAGAGAATAAGAGAAAGAGAAGAAGAAAACCCAGGTTTGGAAATTTCTTATGTGATGTTTGGAACTTTGGTATTGGAACTACCATAAATCTCTCTTTGTCTAAGTTATGTAAGAAAAATCCTATTAAAAGTGTTGTTGGTTGGTATAAGATGAGTTTTATGGTTTATTTTGAGTTTTAGTTGAGTTGGTTTTGGTTTGGAAGGAAATTTCTGGTAAAAGGGGCCAAATATGGTCATTTCTGCATTCTGCTTAACACCCCTACGCCTAGGCATAGGAGTGCATGCTTAGGCTTTGAGCTCTGCCTAGGCGAAAGTCACTACACCTAGGCGAACCAGACCCAAGAAGTTTACGTATTTTACGAAGTCCGCTGGGCGTATTAGTGCTTCGGCAGCGAACCTCTCTACTAGGCGTAGCATTGCCGCCTAGGCATACTATATAGAATCTGTTTTAGTTCTCTTAGTTAATTCTAACAATCATCCATTGGATTATTGAGGATCCTAATAAGTGAATGAAAGGGTTCGTACAAGTACAAAAATCATATGAAAAATGTTTTGTACCTCGCCGCCGAGGCGAAGCTTCTCGGTAGTTGGGCAAACATTGTTTCTTGCCCTCATTTGCTAATGTGTTTAAGAACAATATAACAAGCTCAGTAAGACGTATAATTGTATGCCTGCTTAAGACCGAATAGCGAATGAATAGGCAACTTTGTTCAGTGCTTGACACTCCTGCTAGTGTTATTGCACTTTTGTTACGTGGGCAAACATGTCTCTGATAAGTGTTTCGACACTCCTACTAGTGCTATGACACGTTTATTACGTGGGCAGACAAGTCTCTGATCAGTGCTTTGGCACTCCTGCTAGTTCTACGATACTTTTGTTACGTGGGTAGGCACGTCTCTGATTAGTGTTTCAACACTCCACGCTGGGTAACTCACGACACTTACATTCTGCATTGGCGGACACGTCTCTATTCGATGTGTACCATACCTTCGAGTACCTATTGTGTTGTGTCCCTATCATTCATTGTTACTAGTTTATGTAGGCAAATACTTATATGTTGTCTATCTGAATAATATGACATGCAAACATTTATATGATAAGAATCTAAATAATGAACAATAAGAAAGCATAAGAAATCAGTTTTGTTTTGTAATGTACCTACGGGTACCTTCTATATAAGATCTCTATTCTGAACTCTTATGGGAGATATGAAATTCCGTTATAAGAATTATGTTATATGAAAACTTTGACATATGCATTATGTTATATGTATCCTCTAATGGTGGACCACTTCAAGTGATCATATCTGTTATCTGTTTCCTACTAAGCTATAAGCTTAGCACGGGTGTTTCATCTGTGTAGGTACTGAAGAGGACATTCGAGGCATTCCGCATTCACCATGGCCAACACAGTAATAGAAGCCCACCTGATGTAGGTTTTTGTCTCTGTTTTGTAATATAAATGTAATATTTGTAATACGTAGGTTGTGTAAGTCCTACTGAAGTAAATGAGACTCGAGCATGTATATGTACAAGACATTTTAAATACCACTACGATGGTAGTTTTACAAGTTATATTATGATATATGGATTTGTTTATTGAAATGGGCCCACCAATGTCATAAAGTCAGGTAAAGGAGTCCCAGTCTCGTGCCGCGCCTCTTATCTTTGCCAAGGTGAGGGTAGACAAATGATCCTTGAGGTGTAACATCCAAAAATCTTTTGGTTTGAAAACAAATAAATTTGTTATGAAAAATGATCATTAAAAATATTAATTTAGAAATTATGGATTTTATCACGCATGGACTTCGGCATTGTTTGATAGGAGTCGGAAGGGACTCAGCAATGTTGGGAATTGGTAAGGACTCGGGGCATGGTACATGATTGGTCTATCATTCAGAAGTAAATCATGGATGCATATTTGCCAGACTCTCTAAATGATGTGTAGAACATGACCATTGCTTGTGTACTTAGGTGGGGAGTAGCTTCTGTAGGAAACATTCTTTACTAGGCGTGGCTCACCCTTTATGGGAAAACATTTCAAGTGCAAGGTGTACACCGGTGGATGGCGCTCATTCGAGATCGCAATTGTGAAGAAGCCGGATTGTGGCTTGATAAATCTTTTTTGTAACGATGCTTGGAATGAACTAGTTCTAGCATGTATTTTTGTATAAAAGAATTGCAAATAAATTCTTATTGGAATATTGATGACATAGTCACGTATGTTTGTACCTAAATGTGATAAGTGGACCCGGTGTGGTCACTTTTTACTTGTGATTGGATCCCGGTAAATGGGACTCCAAGTTGTGGTATCGGGCTACCCGACACACACAGTTATTTTTGAGGGTTGAAGGTTGGTGATGGGACCCAGTTTTGAGGCGTTACGACGGTATGAGCTTAGGTATCGACTACACAGGGCTTTATGGATGTAGATTACGGTCATTAGATTCATTGTGTTCTGATGTCACAGCTTGCATCAAAGCATAGGTATGTGATTACCTAGAGCTTGATGGGCATGGCTTTAGACCATTGCATACATTGTGTGTTTCATGTTTGTGTTACATGACTGATTGCTTTGTGTTGTGTGAAATATATACATGGTAAATTGTATATAGGAAAAGATGAACACTAGGGTTAGAAAACATAACCTTGGGGGTTCGGAAAAAGAACAAATGGATGGTTCAGGTGCTTGATGTCTATTAGTAGTTAGCACATACACTACTAATTAGACAAGAAAATGAATCTCAATTTGCTATTTGACATGTGTGGATGCAAGTCGAGGAAGAGGGCGTAGAGGCGGTGGGTGGGGCTGACAAGCGTACACGGCCTGACCATCAAACCTTCATCAGAGGCTATTGGTGTTACAATTTGCTACCATTGCCACGAGCCGGTGCAGCTATGGGACGATGAGGGCCGAGTAACCTTGGAGGTTCAAAAGGCACATCATCCTCCAACCTTAGTGATAAGGGGAGACAGATGGAAACTTGATGTTGGGTTACAGGCGGAATATCAATCTAGTTTGATTTGATATTCATGGGATGAATATGTGTATAGAGATACAATCAATTTATATCTATTTGTTGATAACAAATATTGGACAGACCCTTCTTGAGATTAATTCATGGATCAAAGTCATAAGTTAATCTCTAATAGTTGTGTCATTAAATCCTTTGACCTGAGATCGTTATAGTTCTCAACATAAGGAATATTGTGTTTTGATATAATCAAAGCGTTGTCTTTAATCGGATAGTTATAAGGTTATACTTGAACATAATAAGAATTATGTAGTGAGATATGAAGCGATTAAGATGAAATTTGTCCCTCTTATTATAAGAGAGATATCCTGCAGGTCCCCTTGACAATTGGTGAGAAATGCATGCGTGCCCAAATGAATTGATGGAATCAATGTCATTGTTTAATCCGATCTAATTAGGTTTCGAGTAATCAAAGATAGAACGATATAAGGTTGACTTTGTCCATGCCTTATATTACATGGTGTAAATGAGACAAAGGATTATGTCATTAGCTATATTGAGTTGTCTCGGATCATGAACTTTTCAGTACTGCTTGGGTAGTCATAATGTCTTGCTAGAGGCCGCCAAGACTTGTAGGATCAAAATGTGATTTAGGCCCTACTTGCTACGATGTTAATTGAACACATAAGGTCGCACATTAAAAACAAATAATAACGAGTTATGGTTTTTCACTCTTTGTAATAAATTCGTTTATTACATAACGGTTATGGTTACAGTTATGGTTAAATATATAATAATATATATTCGTTTCCTTATCTGATAAGGATTTGAATTTAAATTGTTATTATTTAAAAGAGTTTTAAATATACAATAAATTCGTTTTTGACTAAAACCCTAGCAGACTTATATATATATATATATATATATAAGACATATATATACCTGTAGTAGTGGAGTCTTTTACTGCGGGAACAACCAAAGCGGAAAGAAAGAAAGAGCCTAATTTCGTTTTGAGAGACGAACTGAACTAGCATTCAACAAGATCGTTCATTAGTTGTTCGTGTGGATACTTGTAGAAGGTGGTCGCTTTGGAAGGCGGCCTGCTGAAGATCGAGATAAACCAAGGCGCGGACTTTGAATGCTTGATGAATCGATCTACGAGAAGGTAAGTTCGTTTACCCTTCCTTGATTTTTATGAAGCGCATGTATGATCCGCCCGAGGTAGGTTAAGGATAAAATTTTAAGTGCATTGCATTTATGTTCCCGATCAAGTGGATAATGCACTTTTTGTAACCCCTACTTGGTGAGTATCGGTGCACCACCTGTGTTTTCATAAAAATCGATAATGCCATGTTTGTCACGCCCCCGATCCCGGTCCGACCCGATTGGCGAATCTGAACCGGTTTAGGTGCGAAACCTCATCTTTGGGACTCCTTCTTTTTTTTTTTTTTGGTGAAGCATATGCATGGTATATAAACAATTTTTGTAATAACCAACAATCATTTACTTTTACAAATGAACTACCACCGGAGTGGTATATATTAAAATTTATACACATATACTAAGTCCCATTCTATACAAATACACATACATATACATATCCTAATACAGACATCGGAGATCGCGGAGCAGTCTTTGGTGAGCACTGTCTACGAGATGGCCCATACGGTAGTGGTGATGTCACATCCTCTTTATCTCCTCTTCGGTACCTACGGATTGAACACCCGTGCTAAACTGCAGCAGATGGGAACATATAGACAGTAACGACCAATAACAATATTGCCGTCACTATCTTTTTACATTTGCTATTACTTATGCATATAACGAAGTCTATTCTTATGTGACTTCTAACTCATCTCATATTATACATGTAGATTTTATTCTGTTCAAATTCCTATCATCATCTTGTTCATATTACTTCCCTGTGTCATGTCTTTTACAGGTTGTAACTCATATCTACTACATGTGTCAGATCAAATCATAGTCGAGTATACGTATCTGATAGATTCCAGGCGGATCGAGTTATATTAGATTCATACGAGTCAAATCAGAGCTAATACCAATACATATTAGACTCTTATCATTATCTCGGCCGAAGCCATTAATCAACTCACTTTTGAAATTACATTTCATGATCTGGGATGACTGTTAAATCCTTTTTGTTTTCGTTTTATTAATTTTCATTTTCAAAAGTGTCGCGACGAATCCTTGACCCGATTAGGCGGATCAAAAATTTGGGCTTCGGTTTACTCGACGTTTTCAATCAAAACATTTATTTACGTCTTATTAAAATTTTCTTTTCAAAAAAGTGCTCCGACCCGAATCTGACTTGACGGTTGGCGGATCCAAGCTGGAGCAGGTTTACTCAGAGCATTTTCAATTATCTTTCAGAAACATTTGTTTATGTTATTCCATTTTATACTTTTTAGTGCAGCACTTCTTTTAGACAATCCCATAACATAAAATTTCAGACCCTTAACATTTACATTCAACAAAATGCATTTACAAAATGATGCCTTTTACTATGTCAGTGTAATGTAAAAGATACTTAAACAATACAATTTTAATGTCATTTTTAAACATCGGTTGTGATTTCACATATAGCTATAGAAGTCGACATTCACGACAGATTCACTTGGGGAATCCTACCATGTTTGTCAGTCAGTAGCAATGTGATTTCACACTCAATTATTACCGTCTCACATATAGCTATAGAAGTCGACATTCACGACAGATTCACTTGGGAATCCTGCCCTGTTTGTCATTCAGTAGCAATGTGATTTCGCATTCAATTTTATCCGTCTCACATATGGCTATAGAAGTCGACATTCACGACAGATTCACTTGGGGAATCCTGCCTGTTTGTCATTCAGTAGCAATGTGATTTAGCATTCAATTATTATACGTCTCACATATGGCTATAGAGGTGAGCATTCACGGTGATTCACTTGGGAATCACTTACATTTATCATTCATTAGCAATGTGATTAAGCATTAGACAAATACGGTTACCTTCATGACGAATTCAGTTGGTGAATCCCGTCATGTCGGTCATTCAATGATACATTTCAAATCAATTTACTTTTATGCAGTAATTTCGCTTATCGTTCAAATACATGCACACATGCATACGTGTGACAAACATTTCGAATAACAATCATTCAAATCAATATATATATATATATATATATATATACTATATATATTTCCACAGTGCTTTATTCATAACCGATCCACAATCACATTTTGTCTTCATATCATTTATGTATGACAAACATTTCAAATAAAAATCATTCAAATCAATATATATATGCTTATATATATATATTTCACAATTAGCATTCATAACCGATCATAATCACATATCAATTCCAATATCACTTTCGTATTATCTTTTCAAAGATATACTCAATCACATACTCATTCATGTGATCATTTATATATACTCATTCATATGCTCATTCAAGTAGCACTCATTCATATACTTATTCCATTATACTCTTTCATACACTCATTCACGTATTCATTCATGTATCCCTCATTAAATATTAAATTCATTTAAGTAATATACTCATTCCGCGATATACTCCTATCATTTGTTATCATTTACGAGACAATGACACATTGCACCATGTTGACATTGCTCTCTGCGATACAAAATCTGTCTTCCTTCGTTCCATTCCTTTATATCAGCCCTCATAACCTGCCGTCTTTATCTTTATTTTCCTTTGATCACGTTCCTTCTCTGTTATATAGCGCCATATTCTGCAAATCATGATATATCAGATCACCTCATTCGTATATTCTATTCTCTAGTGTATGAGTGATCAATCGTCAGATCAGTCAAACTGAGTTATAACATTTCCGCTATAAGCAAATCTGATTCTGAATTACACTAGAACAGTTCGTATTACTATTTTTTTTTTTCCGGGATCCTAACTTCATGTTTGACTCTAGGTCATTGTATTCTTTTAAAGATAAGGTCTTAGGGTTATTCAACTGGAATCACCCAATTCGAACACCGAGAAACTCAAGTTCACGATCGAAACAACCCGGACTTCTCTATGTTCAAAGCTGGAACCAGAATTTGGCTTGCACATGGCCCCAATTTGAGTGAATTTTTAGGCCACTTCGGATCAGAATTTGGCAATTCCTATTCTTTAAGTTTTGTTCTCCTTGAAGTCTATTTTACGTAGCCACTTGAATCACTCAAATCGGATAAGAAATAAACAAGTTATGGCCAAAATACAAAAACTGGTCGAAACTGGGAAAGCAGAACAGGTTGTACCGGTACATGTCTAACTTGTACCGATACAAGTTGGCCAAAAACGACCAGAACACAAGTTCTACGGCCTGGGTTAAATTGTACCAGTACAAGTCTCAAAATTGCCCAAATGTGTATTTTCTCCCATTTTCAATACACTTTCGTACATATATCACTCTATACCTCATAAACTTCAAGACACTTCAAATTCATCTTATGATCTCTTTTCTACTCAATTATCATTCAATTTCATGTCTTTCTTCAAAACTCTTTCATGAATTCCTTCAAATCATTCTAATATGGGTCTAACCCATATACAAATCAAACATGATGATTATTTGGGGTTTTATTTGACCTAGCTCAATTACTGTTATTTAACATGTATCAATCATTAAGAAGGATTTTATACTTATCTTGAGCAATTTAGGATTTTCAACCTACCTTCAATAAATCTTTGATTAGGAAAGAAATCCTAACAAACCACTAGATTTAGACTCATAAACTTTTCTAGAATCCCATACAAAATCCATGATCCATACAAAATCCAAGTTTCCATACTTTCAAGTTAGTAGTTACTTACCACCCTTTTTTTGGCTCCTCCATCTTCTTCCTCTTCTTCTCTTCTTCTTCTTCCTCTTCCTCTTCTTCTCCCCTTCTTTCTTCTCTACGGGTTCTCCCCCAATTTGAGACCAAATTTGGTCTTTTTAATCCATCTTTTCTAAGGCCATGTTTGGCCCTCTAAAAACCCATTTTTTGGGTAAGTTTCATTATTTGTAAGGTCCCTCCATCTACTGGCTATTTGAATTTCAACTTTCAATATTTTATTTGGGCCTCTATTCTCATCAACTATGACTTTTTAAGCCCCATTTTGGACAAATTACAATTTTGTCCTTAAGTTTCTGTAACTGCAGGTCTCTCGTTCCAGTGTTTCGCATTTAACTCTAAAAGCAGGTCAAATTATGCTTACAAAATGCCACCCAAAAGTAGCCGGCGACTAGGGTATATTTCGGGGTGTTACAATGTTTGATCGTATATATGTGATGTATATGATTCTGGCATGATTTGCGTTTTTGAATATATGTGATATTATGGTTTGTGAGAACGACATAGTTAATAGGTTTTGTTAAGGTATTAATTGATTTGGTCAGGAAACCTAAAGGATTCGTTAATATGATTAGAATCTAGAATGGGATATTTCCATTAAAGTGTTTAATAGCATGTTATATGATTCTGGCTTTGTCTTAATCAGTTAATACATGGAGTGGGTCATATATCAATTACGATTTATCAATGATTGTTTATGGTGGTGCGAAATAAGCCTATGTGTAATAAGATTACATAATATGTTGTTTGATGTAATTTTGATGGCTTTGGCTTATTCAGGAATTTATTGATGAGATCCAATGAAAATTTAATTTTGAGACGAAACTCTAATGTTTTACGAAAGGGAAATTTTTTTTTTTCTAGAACCTTGCCACGAGCCGCGAATTTGGTGGTTTAAATATTAAGCGGAACCCATATGTGGCCTACAACGTAACACCTTATAATTTAATTAGTTTTAAACACACGCCTATTATAATTTATTTCTTTTAATGCAAATTGTTTATGCTATATGATAACATGATATATTTTGCATGTTGTGTTGCTTCACATGGTGCACAGTATGGCCTTTTTGACTAATGTGATTGACATGTTATTATTATTGTTTTTACAAGGGTTGTAATTATTAAATACGGTTTGCATGCCGTTTTTGTTTTATTGTAATTTTATTTTACTATTAGTAGTATTTATTTAATTGTTGTAATAAAACAAGAGACAATGCAAGCCATTTGAAGTCATCACGATCCAACCATGATGATGGAGGAGCTAGGTGTCTATCTGCGAGTTGGTGGTGAGTCGACATCATGGAGGCTACGCCATTACCTAGGAATATTTGTTGATCTTCATATTGGCTTATGGAGATCAATCTAGATAAACCATCTTGTGACACGTTTATTATAGCCATGTATGAGATGCCATGTATGATGTTATGAGTATGTGATACTAGATGTATGATGAGATCCTATTAATTGAAAATTAAAATCAATCGAGATCACTCACATAAAATTTAAAGTTAACATGCCATCATATTTAAACACTTGTCAAACCTTTTATCACCTTAATGTGGGTTCTGCAAAGTAGAAGTACATTGGGATTTGCAGTAATGAGACAAGATGAGTAATGGTGCTACCCTTATGTTTAAAAATGGTTTAGCTTTATTAGGTTATCAAAGCGGTTTGGGCGAATGACATTAGATGGGATTAAACATGCCGGGGCATATGATGTCAAATCCCATAAATATCTAAAGTTGCATGAGATGTAATTGGTAAGAGTTACCTACCTAAATAACTTAATTTTAAGTGTCATGCCAAATACGACTTAAAGTTGAGTAAAATATGGATCTTAGCTCACTAGATTAATATGATTATTCTTGAGGTTGTTAATTTAGTGAGAATTTTCATAATCAAAATACTTATCGAACTTGCATTCATTGTAGATGTACTTAATAACAACAACAATTCTACTATGTCATTCTGCGATCAGTCCTTGTAGAAGGATAAACTTCTGGGATTAACTTCCTTGATTGGTTTGAAATTTGAGAATTGTTCTCGAAGCAAGAAAGAGCTTTATATTTTGGATGAACCTCTCTCCACGAAGAACCAGGCGATAATGCTCCTAGAGCTGAAAAGAATGCTTATGAGAAGCATCATAATGACTCTATTGATGTTGCATGCTTGATAGCTAGCTACCATGAGTTATGAACTTCAGACGAAGGATCTGGAAAATATGGAAGCTTATAATATGATCTTCAATCTTAAGGAAATGTTCCAGCAACAAGCAAGGCAAGAAAGGTATGAGACTACCAAGGCACTGCATTCTTGCAAGATGGCTGAGGGTGCTTTAGTTAGTGCTCATGTTCTAAAATAAAAGTATATTGACACCTTGATAGGCTTGGATTTCCATTGAGCAGTTGGCAATGCAGTTTGATCTTGAATTCACTTCTGATAGTTATGGCGAGTTTGTCGCGAACTATAACATGAATGAAATGACAAATCTATCTCTGAGCTGCATACGATGCTTAAAACCGCTGAGCGGAATATTAAATCAAGCGGCCATGTTACGATGGTTGAAATGGAAAGGGCGGGGGCAAGGGGCAGAGGCAAGGGCAAGGAAAGTCGATGCTTTCGACCCAAACCCAAACTGAACCTAAGGCTAAAGCCCAAGGAGGGTGTTTGTTTATTTTTGCAATGAACACGGTCGTGGAAGAGAAAGCCTGTTTGTATTTAGA
This sequence comes from Tetrastigma voinierianum, assembly GCA_016808115.1. Lineage (NCBI taxonomy): Eukaryota > Viridiplantae > Streptophyta > Magnoliopsida > Vitales > Vitaceae > Tetrastigma > Tetrastigma voinierianum. The sequence goes on from JAEQBH010001453.1 coordinate 1,437,514, forward strand.
GGATCTAAGAAGAAGAAGAAGGCGAGGTGAGACTAGTTCTTCGAATTATTTATGTTATACGGATTAATTTTCTATTTCTAGTTCTGGGTATTAGATCTTTGGATGTGGATCTCACATTTGTACAAATGCGGGGACTCAAAGGAGTAGACAAGCGAAGAAGGCGAAGTTGATCTCTGAGTAGGCAATGGAGCAAAGTTCTTTGCTTTGGTTGTAGGAAGTTATGAACTTACTTTACTTGAGTTGGCTTTTGTTAGTTTTGGACAATTGCTATTATGTTCCACCAATGTGTGGAATATTATTTCAGTTTCTTGTTTGGATAATGATGGTTTTTCTTTTGTATTAAGAATAATAATTGCTCCATTTTTTATAAAGACATGTTCTATGCAAATGCCTATTTACAGGATAGTCTTTATGTTATGAACCTTCAAATATCCAACAATTCTCATGTCTATAACATACCTACTAAGAAATTTAAATCCAATGATTTAAATTCAACCTATCTTTGGCATTGTCGCCTTGGTCATATAAATGAAAAGCATGTCTCAAAACTCCATCAAGTTGGACTTTTGAATTCATTTGATTTTGAATCATATGATACATGTGAATCTTATCTGTGGGTAAGATGACAAAAGGATCCCTTTCTTGAGACACGAGTGAAAGGGCCAATGGTGTGGATCTTATACATACAGATGTATATGGACCATTAAGTTCAGATGCTAGAGGAGGTTACAAGTGCTTCATTACATTTGCGCGACTTGGCGAGATATGGTTATGTCTACTTGATGAGACATAAATCTAAATCTATTCAAATGTTCAAATCTTTTCAAAATGAAGTACAAAACCAACAGCAAGACAATCAAGGCACTTCGATTTGATCGGGTGGCGAATATTTGAGCAAGAATTTGATGACCATCTTAGAACATGGAATCATTTCCTGATTAACTCCCCTGGAACACCACAATGGAATGGTGTGTGCACGAGAGGAGGAATCGAACTTTATTAGATATGGATTCGATCTATGATGAGTCAACAGATCTTCCATTTTACACCTTTTGGGGTTATGCACTTGAAAGCGGTTGCGTTCACATAATCGAGTTCCATCGAAGCGGTTGAAAAAGACCATAGAGATGTGGAATTTGGTAAAGGCCCAGTTTGTCATTTTCTTAAGATTTGGGGTTGTGAGGCTTATGTAAAACGTCAAGTTTCAAATAAGCTGGAGCCCAAATCTGATAAATGTCTTTTTGTGGGGTATCCTAAAGAGACTAAGGGATACTACTTTTACAATCCCATAGAGAGCAAAGTGTTTGTTGCTCGGAATGGTGTCTTTCTAGAAAGGGAATTTATTTCTAAAGGAACCAGTGGGAGTAAGGTACAACTCGAAGAAGTTCGAGAACCACAAGATAACATTGAACTGCCTGTGGATACTCATAGTCAACAAACTATTGTTGACACACCTCTTTATAACCGCAAGGAATTTACGTAGATCTGATAGGATACGTCATGAGCTCGAGAGATATGGATTTCTTGTGACTGATAACCATGATGTATTGTTAGTGGATCAAAATGAACCCACTACCTATCAAGAGGCTATGTTGGATCCAGACTTTGAGAAATGGTTAGAGGCCATGAAGTCTGAAATTCAATCCATGTATGATAATCAGGTATGGACCTTGGTTGACACACACAGGGAGTATAAAGAAGCCATTAGGTGCAAATGGTTTAAAGAAAAGCCCCCGACATGGATGTACAAGTGCATACTTACAAAAGCAAGGCTAGTTGCAAAAAAGGTTTCAAACAAACTCATGGTATAGTATGATGAAACTTTTCACTGTGAAACATGCTTAAGTCTATCGAAATTCTTATTGCCAACTCTTTGCATATCATGATTATGAGATTTGACAAATGGATGTTAAAGCTGCGTTTCTTAATGGAAACTTACTTGAGGATGTACATGACTTGACCTGAGGGTTTTCAATACAACCTAAGAATTCTGGTAAAAATTATCTGACTTAATCCATTTATGGTTTGAAACAGGCCTCTCGGAGTTGAAATCTTCGTTTTGATGAATCAGTCAAAGGGTTTGGATTTGTCAAAAATTGAAGATGAGCCTTGTGTTTATAAGAAAATTAGTGGGAGCGCAATTGTATTTTTTGGTCTTATATGTTGATGACATTTTACTCATTGGGAATGATATCCCACACCTTGAGGAATGTCGAGTCTTGGTTAGGAAGTGTTTCTCGATAAAGACTTAGGTGAAGGCATGCATATCCTAGGGATAAAGATACGTAAGAGATGATCTAAGAGGCTGATTTGTGGCGACCCAGGCCCGACCGACCCGATTAGAGTCAGAACCCGAAACTAGGGGCCGCTCGTTTATTTCCTTTAAAGTCATTAATCAAATCTCTTTAGTTATCGTTTTATTAAATTTTCATTTTCAAAGTGTCGCGACCGAGAAACCCTAGACTTGACCCGGTGGCGGATCAAGCGGGCCCGATTTACTCAGACATTTTCAATTATCTTATCAAACATTTGGCTTGTCTTATTCATTTAGATTTTGTAAATTCGGCGGAAGCATTTCATTTTAGGCACGAGCCCATAAACATTTACAATTAACAAAGATTACGTAATATTTACGTTAACAAAATGCCTTTACAAAAATAAGGATCGAGTTCAAAGCATTTTACAAAATGTCAATGTTTGAAGAAAAGAAATGGAGTATGCATATGTGGGCATACTCGTAATTCCTTAGCTATGACTCGAGCTCCTCGATCTTGGGTCTTGCTTGATGTCTATCACTCGGTACACAACGCATTGATAAAACAATACGCTAAGCATTTTCATGCTTGAGTATTGGTTCTATCTGATTCTGTATTCCATTTTTCGTTCACTTATAAATCATGCATATATCAAATAATGCCTTTATACAATATCGATTAATGTAAAGATACATACACAAATACACTTTTCAATACCATCGTTTCTTTTTTTCGGTTTGTGATTCCACATATAGCTATAGAATTTGACATCCACGACAGATTCAGTTGGTGAATCCTGCCTGTTTGTCATTCAGTAGTAATGTGGTTTCACATTCAATATTACCGTCTCACATATGACTATAGAATTCGACATTCACGACAGATTCAGTTGGTGAATCCTGTCCTGTTTGTCATTCAGTAGCAATGTGATTTCGCATTATTAATTACGGTTACCTTCATGACGAATTCAGTTGGTGAATTCCGTCATGTTGGTCAATCAATAAAACGGTTCAAATCAATTTACTTTTATGCAATAAATTTGCTTGTAAAAAGCTCGAATACACGCATTCATGACAATATTTATCAAACATTTCAAATACTAATCATTCGAATCAATATATATGTATATGCCAAATGAGAACAATGAAAATAAGGAACGAATAATAACAAACTAGAATAGAGAACGGGTATAGAACAGACCAATGAATTATCGATTCCGTTCTTTTCTACGATGTCAATCCTAGACGAGTTATCGTCTTCGCACTTTAGTCAAATACAGATTCATTCCTCTTAGTGATTATGCAAATAATCGTACTAAACGGAGTCGCTTTGCCTCGGCGGCTCGGTATGAATGCAGCTTTTGACTTGAGACTCATTCTTATTCCTCTGAGTCTACTTTACTTAGGAATTGGAATCATTCCAATCGGATTATCAAACTAAAGTTATGGCATTTTCATGCCAACTAGTCGGTTCTCGGATTAAAGCGGGAACAGTTTGTATTACTAATTTTTTCCGGGTCTTAACTCCATATTTGACTCAGGTCTTTGTACTCATTTAAAGCTAGGTGCTAAGGGTTCTATTCCAACTGGAATCACCCAGTCGAACACGAAACTCAAATTACGTCCGAGGCTCTTCGGACTACTCTGTATCAACTGATGCAGGAATTTTTCTTGCATAGATCCACTTTTGAGTGAATTTTTAATCACTTAGGATCAGAATTGAGATGCTTCTCTTTAAGTTTGATTCTCCTTGAAGTCTATTTTACGTAGCCACTTGAATCACTCAAATCGGATAAAATGAGGAAGTTATGACCAAAATAAAACTGGTCCAGAGCAGGAAAACGAATAATTTCTCTGGGGTAGAACCTTCTACCGGGGTAGAACTTGTAAAAATGACAGAATCAAAGTTGTACCGGTGGGAACTTAACTGCAGTCAGAACTCTCGAAAAGATGCCCGGATGTATTTATTTTCTCCCATTTTCCATACTTTTGAACCCCGATCAACTCCTATACCTCGCCAAACACTTCAAGATCACTTCAAATTCATCTTATGATCTCTTTCTACTCAATTTATCATTCCAATGGATATCTTTCATCAAAACCTTTCATGATTTTCTCCAACAACAATTCTAATATGGGTTATAACCCATACACATACCTAATACACAATTTTGTTGGGGTTTTATTCACAACCCGAACCCACTTTACTTCTTGATTAATAGTAAATCCAACCTCGAAGGGAGGATTCCAGTCATTCTTGTACATTTGGGGTTTTACCCACATCACCTCAACAAGTTAAGGGTTTGTGTGATCTCTTCCACAAAAACCCTAGACAAAGGAGGACCATTCTCCAAAACAAAGCCTTAGGAAATCAAAACACTTGATCCCCAAGATGAATACATACCTTGGTTTTTTGATCTTCCTCTCCTTCTCCTTCTTCTTCTCTTCTTCACTCACTTCTTTTGCTCTCCTTTCCTCTTCACGGTTTGTTCTTTTGCCCTTTGGAGACGAATTTTGGTCTTTAAATTCCATGTTTTCTTAGGCCTTGTTGTGCATCAAAAACCCATTTTGAGTTAGTTCAATAATTGCCTTTAAGTCTTTCAACTCTTAACTATTTGAATTTCCTTCCTTTTTTTTTCTATTTTGGCCTCTCATCTTCTAGGAATTACACAAAATTCCTATTATTTCTTCTTTGGCCCATAGTCTTTTCAATTTATAACTTTTAAGCCCCTTTTTGGACAATTTACATATTTGTCCTTAAGTTTTGTAACTCAAATTTTCGGGTTCACTAAATTTGCTATTTCATAACTTGTCAATTTACCACTTTTCCCGGAAAAACCCAAGTTTTGCCCAATTCATACCCAGAATATATAATAAAATTATTATAAAAATTCTAGGGTATTTTTGGGGCGTTACATGATTGGTCTAAGTCAAAGTACTTACATAGATAAAGTACTGAAACGGTTCAGTATGCAAGATTCCAAGAGAGGATACTTGCCCATGTCTCATGGTATTACTCTTAGCAAATCTCGGTGTCTAACACTAAAGATGAGCGGGCGGATGAGTAAAGGTCGCTATGCCTCAGCAATAGGATCTATCATGTATGCCATGTTGTGCACTAGACCAGATGTATCTTATGCTTTAAGCAAAACGAGTAGATAGCAGTTAGATCCCGGTGAGAGTCAGCACGGAGCGGTTGTGTATTCTTAAGTATAAAGGAAGGTCTAAGATATGTTTCTTGGTGTATGGCGGATTGGAAGATGATGCGGTAGTAAATGGTTACGGTCTGAAGCTTCCAATCGACAAAGATGATTTCCGATCGCGTCGGGATATGTGTTTGTTTAAATGGTGAATGCGATTAGCTGGAAAAGTTGAAGCAAAGCATTGTTGCTGATTCTGGCGAGGTGAATACATTCGACATCGATGCGTAGGTATAAGATACATTGATGAATGGGCTTAAGCGCAAGTGGGAAGTTATTTAGTAATAGTGCTCCTAGGCCTATCGTATGGACATGTATTTGACTGTTATGAATTAATTATTATGATGATTTGCATGTTTATTATATATAATGTCCGCCCAGACAATATTATTAATTATTCTAAATGTCCTAAATAGGTTATTGTTATGGGAATAACAGATTAAGATAGTATAAAGTTTGATTGATATTCATGGGATGAATATGTGTATGGGATACAAATCAAATTTATATCTATTTGTTGAGAACTAATATTGGACAGACCAGTCTTGAGATTAATACATGCATCAAAGTGTAGGATTGTCTATATGGATTGTGTCATTAAAATCCTTTGACTGAGATCGCTATAGTTCTCAGCATAAGGAATATTGTGTTTTTGATATAATCAAACGTTGTCTTTAATCGGATGACTATAAAGGTTATACTTGAACATAATAAGAATTATGTAGTGAGATATGAAGCGGTAAGATGGAATTTGTCCCTCTTATTATAAGGAGATATCCTTAGGTCCCTAATAATTGAGACTAATAAATGCATGATCGTGCTCAAATGAATTGATGGAGATCAATGTCATTTGTTTAGTGGAATCTAATTGAGTTCGAGTAATCAAAGATAGAATGATATAAGGTTGACTTTGGCTATGCCTTATATTACATCGAATATCGTAAAAGACAAAGGATTATGTCTATTAGCTATATTAAAAGTTATGCCGGATCGCGACACTGGTTTAAACGGGTAGTCGTAATGTCTTGCTGAGGCCACTTATGACATGGGATCAAAATGTGATTTAGGCCTACGCAATGTTAATTGAACCTATAAGTAGCACATTAAGAAGCGAATAATACTTGATTATAGTTTTCACTCTATGTAATAAATTCGTTTATTACATAACGGTTATGGTTTTCTGTAATAAATTTGTTTATTACATAACGGTTATGGTTAAATATATAATAATATATATTCGTTTCCTTATCTGATAAGGATTTGAATTTAAATTGTTATTATTTAAAAAGAGTTTTAAATATCTGATAAATTAGTTTTGACTAAAACCACAACAAACTTATATATATATATATATATATATATATATATGTGTGTGTGTGTGTGTGTGTGTGTGTGTGTGTGTGTGTGTGTGTGTGTGTGTGTGTGTGTGTGTGTGTGTGTGTGTGACATATATATTTTGTAGTAGTAGGTGTCTTTTACTCTGAACAACGAAAGCGGAGAAAGAAAGAAAAACCACAATTTCGTTTTGAGAAAGCGGCGCGAACTAGCATTGACAAGATCGTTTCATTAGTTGTTAGGTATTGTGGATACTTGTAGGGTAGTCGCACTAGAAGAGCGACGCGCTGAAAGATAAGAATAAACAGGAAGGCAGACTTTGAAGGCTTGACGAATCGATCTACAAGAGGTAAGTTTCGTTTACCCTTGATTCGGTTTTATGAAACGCCTCATAAATAGTCAAAATACCATGTCCATACGATAGGCCTAGAGCACTATTACTAACAAGTTGATCATTAGTTCTGACAAGTTGGCAAGATCTTGGAGGCTATGGAGATCACCTCCGATGCCACAAGAATAAGGCTAGTTGCATTCCAACTAGAGGGTGAATCCTAAGTATGGTGGGATTGGGTCAAATCCTCAAGGAACTTGGAGGCAATGACATGGGAAGAGTTCTATGAGCTCTTCATGAGCAAGTATTTCCCGGCATCTGCAAGACATGCAAAAGCTCGAGAGTTCCTAGATTTGAAACAAGGAACGATGACGGTGCTCGAATACGTGGCTAAGTTCACTGAGTTAGCTCGTTTCGTGGATGATTATGTGGCCACATATATGGCCAAAGTGAGAAAGTTTGAGGATGGTCTGAAATTGTCCATCCGGGGTAAAATTGTGGGACTCCTCCTACAAGACATGGACTCGATGGTTAGGACAACTATGGCCATTGAGAGAGAGGTGGATGACGCACAAAGCATCCGGGATACTGGTGCTAAGGATAAGAGGAAGGAGAGTCAACCTTCTTTTTCTAGCTTAGGAAAGAAGTAGAGGACTTCTACTCCGCGAGGGTTTTAGGGACAGTGCCTCGGCTACTAAGGCCGAGGCCAAGATCAGTCATCCCAAGATGGGAGACACTTCAGGGCTACTAGCTAGTCAGGGCAGAGGACATATTTCCATTGCCACCAACCTGGACACATGAGACGGGATTGTCCTCGAGTAGGATCAGGGACTATGGGGCGTACGGACTGATTTGTTCCTCCTTACCCACCATGGGCGGAGGCCGATGTCGATCCCAAGGTCTTGCCTGAGCACCTACTGCCATTAGATGAGCCCACGTGAGGTACGGGGGCGTGGGTCGGTCGAGGCGGGCTCACGGGGCTAGGACTTTGTGAGGCACCCCTTGCCCGGTCAGGCCGGTTGGGCGGGTCGGGCGAATCAGGGATGCTGCTGGTGGTGCCTTTGATTGGGGCTACGATACCAACTTGTCACGCTCGAATCCCGATCCAACCAGAATGGCGGATCCGAACTGAGTTCGGGGCGCGAGACTATATACTGGGACTCTCATTGACCTGTTTTTTCTCAGAGCTGAACTTGTACCTGTGGGTATACAAACAATTTCTGTAATAACAAAAATCATTTACATATCTGAAGAACTACCAGGGTGGTGTCCATCAAAATCTATACACATATCTTGAGTCCCATTTATACATGCATTGCTGTATTGAATATATTTTGTAGAATACAAAATATAATCATACTCCTTCATTGGAGTTTACATCTTATACAAACACTTATATATATACATATGCAAAACATCGGAGATCGCAGGCGTATTTGGTGAGCACCTATCTACGAAGGATGGACCGTGCGGTGTGGAGTGTCATGTCCATATCTTCGATTACCTACACGGATTGAGCATGATGCTATGCTTTACGCTTAGTGGGAACATAAGCATGGGCAAACCACCCGATAGTGGCTATCCTGGCTTATACATTTGCAATTCATATATCTATACATATTCATATAACTGTTATTACTTATCATCTTTACATTCCTATTGCATGTTAATCTTTTCCGTTACATGTTCTATGTCTTTGGCATATCTCCTATCTATGCTTTTACTGTATTCATGTTTCTATACTTTGCATATTCCATATTCATTCTATAACTTATTGTTCTATGTCTTTGGCATATCTCCTATCTATACTTTTACTGTACGACTAATAACTATGATCGTCTCAACAAATACCCTTATCTTATCATTTTCATATAACATACACTTTTGTCATGTGACGTTTGACATATAACCTTTCATATCTTTTATCTCTTATTCTAGTACTTATCATTTGATCTATTATCTTTCTAATGGTTCATATTACATATCATATTCTGTGTATGTCATAGTCGTATACATATATTACTTTCATGGTTATATACTATACCATTTGTTATGTTCTATTTTCATGTATTGTTCATGTACTATGTTCATATACTGTTTTCCTATTATACTTTTCATATTACTTTCTCTTGTATATAATGTACTTGTTCATATACTTTTCGTGTACTGTCATATACTTTCTTATACGATTGTGTATCATCATATACTTTGCATTTGTGTTTTCACTCTGACTATAGAATTGACATTCACGACAGATTCGAGAGGGAATCTCGTCCTGTTTGTCATTCAGTAGCAATGTGATTTCATGTCCTTGCATATTTTGTCATATACTTTCATCTATATTCTTGTACTTCCCTATATTTTCATCTTGTAATTTTTATATACTATACTTTCCTATGATTTTCATATAATGTACTTTCATATGCTTTTCATGTTCTATTACATATTCTTTCAAATACTTTTGTACTTTTATATACTTTCTATACTTTTCATGTCCTCTTATACTGTATTTCTTGTTCTTGTAACGGTATACTATCATCGCATAGCAGTGCTATGCTTCTCATATCATATCATATACTTTATACATTTCCTTTACTTATACTTTTCATTTTCTTTTAGGTTTCATGCACGCAAATACCTTAGCCGGCCGGATGCGGGAAATAAGCGATTATTACGAAGAGTCTCTTATCAACTGTCTGAGACCGATGATCTCTATCTGTATGTACGTAGGTACTATCATTATCTGAGACAGGTGATCTACATGTAGTAAATGGGACGTGTATGTGATCAAGCGGGATCTATGTCTATCGACCAAGCGGGGCCTCGATATCTATAAACTCTATCACTGCGACAAGCTGTATCACTTCCCTATAGGCATGCCTATCTATCAAATCTACTGGTGGAACCACGGGCAATCGGTTTATTACATTTTAATTACATATCGTAAACATGAATAACTATTGTTATCATGATTGCTTATGCAATATATACTATCATTACTTTAATCTGTATTCGTTCTCATATCTGTAGCTTCATATTACGGTTCTCATATTTCTCTATAATACATATATTCCTATATTTTTATCATGCATGCATTTACTCATTCATATATTCATATATGCCTATCGAGCTTCATATTACGGTTCTCATATTTCTCTATAATACATATATTCTTATATTTTTATCATGCATGCATTTACTCATTCATATATTCATATATGCCTATCGAGCTTCATATGATTCTCATATATATTATTTCTCTATATATATATTCCTATATTTTTTATCATGCATGCATTTACCCATTCATATATTCATATATACATCATTTGTGTCTGAAGTCTTTCATTCGCATTAACTGTCGTCTTTAACTTATCTACATCACATTCTTAAGCGTTTATGCGTTTAATCGTAATGTTCTGCGTGTTATCTATCAGGTAGGTATGTTTATCATATATTCATATCATATAATCTTATATTCATATCATGTCATCTACTTGTAACATCTTATATCTTCATGTACTTTATCAGACTATCATATCTTATGACATATACCTATACATTTCTATACTTGTATGGTTTACTTGTACTTTATCGGCATCTATCTCAGCAGGAGTGTAGAACATAAACCTTCTTTGTCTACTTAGGTACCGGGTCTATTTAGGAACAATGTATCTCTTATTTTGAGTCTGCTCTATGTTGACATTAGTTCTTTATACTCCTTTGAAGCTAAGATTGCTAAGGGTTCTTCTCTATTGGAATCACCTTGAATCGAACAGAAACTCAGATATGTCCTAAACAGCAGGACTACTCTATGTTAACAGGGCAGTACAACTGAACATAGCTCCACTAGTGAATTTACAGGCCAAATAGTCGGTGGTATATTTCAAGGAGATTTGTTCTCCTTGAAGTCTAGTTTAACAGTATAAAATCGCCATCCCGGATAAAGAATGACCCAGTTATGGCGAAAATACTAACGCTGGTCAAAATAAAACATTAGATTGATGCCGACTTTTGATCATAGGTACGGTCAACGAACACTTATGTCGGTATCACTTTGTTTGGTACTAGTACCAACCCTCGAAAATGCCCAGAAATTGTGTTTTTCTTCCCTTTTTCCATATATTTCCACCCAAATCAACTCAATACTCAATACGCACATCAAAACCACTCCATATTCATCTTGTAACCTCTATTCTACTCAAATCATCTTTCAATACACATCTTATACACTCTATTGAACTCAAACATGCTTTATATTCATATCTTATACAAGGCCCGGGTTTTATAATCTGACTTGAGAAATCACAGGGTTAGGAAAAGTTCTATCAAAAGCACAAACGAGCAAAGATATATCATCACTTTACACATAACCCTTAGAATCAAACACATGTATTAGAGACTCTCGGTCCTCTCATAGCAAAACCTAGAAAAAACAAAGGAATTTGTGATGATTTCCATGAAAATTCATTAAGGGTTAGGTTTCTTACAACCAAACATGTATCATTACAAAACTTTAGAATTCCATACACCAAATCTCTTCTCTTTCTTCTTCTCTTCTCTTCTTCTTCTCTTCCTCTTCCTCTTCTTCTTCTTCTCCCCTTCTCTTCTCTTCTCTACATTTTTGGTCTCTCAAAAATGAGAGACCAGTTGATCTTATCTAATGTTTGGTTTAATTTTTCTTTTAATTTCAATTTGGTCCTTAGTACGTGTTGGCAGTAGATAAAACCCATTTTGGTTTTAAGTCTCTTTAATTGCCTTTAATCACATAACTCATTTTATTTTCATTTCATTTTCAAGCATTTATACATTAGTAGTCTTTTATTATGACCCTTAGGTCCTCAGTAAGTAAATTACATATTTACCCTTGCTCATTATTAATTTAAGATTACTGTCGTTTTATTTCCGAAAATTCCTATCTAACTTTTATTATACCCTAAACATGTCCGAAAACTGCTAGGGTATATTTCGGGGTGTTACAAGACTTTAAGGATCTAGGGATGTGTCTATGCCATTACACCTCAGACTGAGCTTGCAGATTAGTTGGTTATTCAGGGTACATTTCTGCTCTTTCGCTTATGGGCAAGAGTATTGTTTGATTTTGGTGCATCACATTCATTCATTGTTGCATCATGTGTGAAAGATTTGGGCTTAGAGGTTGAATCCTTGGAAGAGCCATTACATATGAATTCTCCCCTAGGAACTAGGGTGAGCGTTGATAAAATATGTTGGGATTATGAGTTAGAGATCTCAAGGATTCGGCTCACTGTGGACCTTAAGGTCATGGACATGTCAGATTTTGATGTCATCTTAGGGATGGACTGGTTGACGGCACATCGAGTCGTCATTGATTGTGATCGTAGGAGGGTTACTACCTACACATAAGATGATGTTTGTGTTATGTTTCAGGGGGATAAGCATGACGCTTTACCCCGAGCCGTGAATGACTCCAGGTGGCACGGGCGGTTGGTGGGTTGGTTGTGAGCCTTACCACTGAGACCTTGGTGAAGACGAGTTTAGGTCACCTCGGGTGTGGTTTTGTGAGTACGAGGATGTTTTTTCGGATGAACTACCGAGATAACCTCCGTATAGGGATGTAGACTTCACCATTGAGTTGCACCTTGGTACATCGCTCATTTCTATGACTCCATATAGAATGGTGCCTAATGTATTGCAAGAACTCAAGGTCCAAGTACAAGAATTGTTGGATAGGGGTTTTATTAGACCGAGCACTTCACCTTGGGGTGCTTCGGTTTTGTTTGCTAAGAAGAAGGACAAGACTCTTCGATTATGTATAACTAGCAGCGGTTGAATAAGGCTACTATCAAGAATAGGTACCCTTTTCCGAGAATTGATTATTTGTTTGATCAGTTGAGAGGGGCATGAGTCTACTACAAGATAGATCTCTGCACTAGTTACCATAAGTTGAGAGTTAGAGACAGATGTCCCCCAAGGCGATGTTTAGAGCGATATCAGGCATTGAGTTCCTGGTGATGTCATTCGGATGTGAATGCTCTATGACGCATTCATGGATCTTATGCATAGAGATTATTCATTTCTAGATATATTCGTTTATTGGTTTTTAGTGGATGAAATCTTGATTCTCCATGTGCGAGGAGGATTATGAGGGTCACTTGAGGATTGTTCTATAGACCTTGACAGAACACCATTGTATGCGGAATTGACCAAATGTGAATTTTGAAGCTGCGGGAGTGAAATTCTTGGGGCACGTGGTTCGGCCCGAGGGGTATCAGGTGGACCCGAGAGAAGGGTCAGGCAGGTATGAGTTAGGAGGCCGAGTCCGGTCTTGAGATCTTGTAATTTCTTGGGATTAAGCGGGTATAGGGGTTCATTAGGGACTTCTCCAGACTAGTTGCACCTATGACAAGATTGACCCGAAAGGAGTTCAAGTTTGAGTGGAATGACTTGTGTGAGAGGGCATTCTAGGAATTGAAACACTACAACTCTGATACGATGAATTACAGAATGGGGACGGAGGTACCTGATGTGTTGTGATGCCTCTGGGGCAGGCTGGGATTTGTTTTGATGCAGTCCGGGAGGGTAGTGGCTTATGGTTCTCGGCAGTTAAAGAACCACGTGCAGAGTTACCCTACTCATGATATGGAGTCGACAACCATTGTCTTTGTCTTAAAGGCTTGGCGTCATTATCATTCCTCTGATGCACTTGGAGTTTGAGGCTTTTCACTCCCTGAGTGCAAGTATATTTTCACCTGTGGGACCTCAACATGCGACAACGAGTGGATGGAGTACTTGGAGGACTATATTTAGCTTTGCATTACCATCCGTTAGAAAGCAAATGTGGTGGTTGATGCCCTTTCAGGAGATCTCGCGAGTGTTGTTGGGTATTTCCCCAGGAGTGGTAAATGCTCGGGTTATGGGATAGTTCGAGTGCACTTTTCTAGGGATCGGGCTTGGGTGCTTTGGGAGTTTAGTGGCTGGCCAGCCCTGTCTCATGAGTAGAGTGATCGAGTTTCGGGGACCGGGACATAAGATATTGTCCATCCGGGGCCAGGGTGCGGTTGAGTCTGATGACAGTAGGAGTGCGGTCGGTCTGAATAGTCTTTGGTATAGGGGCTGATCGTAGTTCCCGGTCGGTGCGTCTTAGTGAGAAGTCCTCGAGTTCCATTGCTCTTGTTTTATTGTGCATCTAGATGGCACAAAGATGTATCATGGTCTACGTCGCTAGTATTACAGGAGTGGGATGAAGAAACATACGTTAAATTTAAGTTGTGATGTCTCACTTGTCGGCGGTAAAGGTGAGCGCAGTGTGGGATTACTCCGACCATTAGGGTGGCTAAGTGGAGGAAGTAGGAACAGTCGCGCGATGGACTGTCGCGCCGCGGTTGTGCGAGGGCGCGACACGGTGTGGGCGTAGTGGACCGGAAGCTTACTAAATGCGACGCATTTTTGGTCGTGCGGATGACGCCGAAGGGTGCGAGGTTATGCGTATGGGAGATTGTGGGTCACGCCGTGCCGGTGTCCGCGTATCGGGTTGGATCACAGGATTCTGACTCATTTCTTAGAGTTTCGATGAAGTCATGGGGATCCTGCGTTGATGATGGCATAACTTTTCATCCTGACGAGACAATTAGTTGAAGGACCATCCAGTTGGAGGCGTACTACAGCATCATGATCTCGAGGTATTGAGAAACATTCTCAGTGATTGACATTGGCCATTGCGTGTACCTTTGACTATGAGTTATCAAGCGAGCATACAAATGGCACCTATGAGCCCAGCATATGGGAGGGGCGGTGTGATCTGGTTTTGGATGAATGGGGGAGGGCTCTGAGATGGGGTGGTTAGAGACACCTGCGGAGATTAGTTGTCTGACGTCTTCTACATTGGCTGCGAAGAGCTATGCCCGGAACCAGCAGCGACCTTTGGATTTTGAGGTGGGTGATCATGTCTTCATAAAGGTAATGCCTAAGAGAGGAGTGGTTAAAATCAAATAAGCGGAAAATGCTCAGCGAGATATATTGAGCCGCCAGTTGCTCGAGAGGTAGGTTCGATTCGCATTACCGGAGTTGGCTTTACAACGAGTGTTCATGCGATTGTTCCATGTCCTTCCGCCAGTACACGGAGATCATTCATTTGGTGGATTAGGAGAGAACATTTGATCTGAATGGGACCATTGCTGAGGGCAGGTGTATGTGGATCAGTCGGGATTAGTTTCGCGACGAGCCAGGTGAGGTAGTGAAGGTGTTGTGGCAGTGATGAGTAAAAAACTCATTGAATTTTTTAGTCCATTTTTAAATTGTTCTTTAATGTAATTTACTTGTTTTTATGCATGATATATGTACTAATTACCAAATTTCTATTTGAAATAATTGGCAGAAATGAGAAATTAAATAAGATCAGAAATTGAGAGAAAAATTCATGATGATGTACGTGGCAGACAGAGAATCGAGTCTGACCAGAAAATCATGCTATGTTGAATGAAAAGTTGTTTAAGAATAAAGGAGAAATTCTTTGAGACACAAGAAGAGCTTCAAGGAAGGGTTCATATCACGTACCATTTTAGGATTGTTTATAAGGAGTAAGTCACGATTTCTGATAGATTTTTAAAGTTTACGACGAGTAATTGAAGTAACATCGATTTGAAGTCATGTGAGAGAATGTAGGTCATTAAAAGTATTAACCAAGCGAACAAAAGCGTTGCAACGGAAAGAGCACATCTTGAGACACTACGAGGCAGAGGACTGAAGATGATAATGTCCACGATACAGTTTGGGGATGAAACGAAGAAGACAATATTGATGAAGCTGGAAGAAGCAAATAAACTATCTTATAAAGTAATGTGAATGGACTTGAGTGCTATATTGGGCAATTTCGGGGTTACGACAAAGATATAGAGTTGGAACTCAATCAAGATTCGCGACAAGGAATTCATCATCGCGACATATAACTTCATGAGATGAAAACATAAATAAGAAAGCCACCCTCCATTATCGCGACAGACTGGATAAAATGGAAAGAAGACATAATTTGGTAAAGTAGCTGAAATTGATGTTACGATAAAGAAATGTAAGTTAGAGGACACACGATCTAGGTGAAACAATAAAAATGGAGATTATAACATTTGACTTGATATGTTGTTTTGTTAAAGAGGTGTGGAGACCGGACGGGATCGGGCGGAATTGGTTTCAAATTAGCGACGCGGTTTTCGGAGGTCGCGACATATCTTTGACAAGGAAAGAACGATTAAGTCGCGACCTAAATCCCATGTTGACCAGGAACAAAGCAAAATCTCAAATAATTTGATGTAGCAGAGGAAGTTGTGACCAAGGATCATTGGTTGACAATAAGTAAATTCGCGACATGCTTTTGGGTTAGCGACATAAGTGGCGAAACAAGCGGTCGCAACATAGGGCGAAGTCGTGACAAGAATTTATTAGAAGAATTCGAGAAAAACATAGATTACGCAACAAAGATCCATAAGCGGCAGCGGGAACTCATGTCGCGACATATATTCCAAAATAGGGCAGAATAGTCAGGTCGCGACCAGAAATAGAAAAAGTGAAGGAGCCCGAGAATTGAGAAATGAGGTTGCATTTGGATAGGAAGAGGATGGTCGCGACATACTTACGAAAGTCGTATGGAAGTTGATGATTAAAAGAAAATCTTTGAGTCGCGACCTAATGTCCGTCGCAGAAAATAAACGGAACCAGTAGTTTTGAGTCATGACACAGCAAATAAAATCGTTGAAAGGATGTGACATGAAAGAGAAGCTAAGCCCGAAGCGAGGATGACAGTGAAATGAAGTGTGACATCTATTAAGGTCGACACCGAAATGCGGTAAAGCCCGAAGAGGTGAAATTGGCGACGTTGAATTGAATTACGCAACACGATTCTGGAAGCGAGAAAGGAATTATGACGGAGTGACACAAAAGCCGACCTTCAGCGTGATCACGTGAAGATTCAATATGCGACCACTAATCAAAAACATTGAAACCGGTCCACGGTAAGGCTGTGCGAATTAAACCGTTTGACGCAATTGTGTAAGAATAGAAGGATTCGCGACGGGTTTCACGAGGTCGCGACATATGACAAACCGAAGCCGATTTTCGTTGCGACGGACTTTTTAGTCGCGGCTTTAAAATAATGGTACAGACCAATGATTTTAGGGAAATCCACTTGGAGCCTTGATTAGGCTGATTGTAGAAAGTTATAAATAGAGTACAGTTTTAAGTAAACAACTTTTCTTTTGGGAACCGGAACGGGGAAGAGAAAACTCAACGTATATTTTAGAATAGATTTTTTCTTTTCTTTCATTCTTTGGATACGAGACAATGATGTTAGAATGTCGAAAGTGAAAGCAATAACCTGTTTCAATTTCTTTTGAGTTTATTGAAATCTAGACTATTTCACGGAAATGATTTCAGCTTCTGGGTTTATTTTGCAAGCAATGGTGTAATTATCGATGCTCCCATTGTCGATTGTAATACGAGTTTTCGAAGCGTGAAGCTTCCACTAGTTTAATTTGTTATTAATTTTAATCTTTCACCATAAATTAGAAGGAAGTACACAAGGGGATGATGAAATTTATTTTGATTGATGTGTTTTTCATGTAATTGTTCCCGATAGTGATTTGAATACGTCGAGGATTGGCTATCTGCTTTGATTTCAGGAGACGTGCTGGTGACATTGATGGGTTCTGAGAGTTAGGAACATTATAATTGACAACGTGGTGTCATTGGACCATTGTTGAAGGGTTGATGAGCTGAGGTTCATGAATAAATACCGAGTTCACTCGCCAATTGATATTGGAGGGATTATTTATCAATTTAAATCATCGAATATTTCACCTTTGTCATGTTGAAATCTCTTGACACCTTGGTGTGATCTAATCAAGGGAAGGATATTAAGTGAATTTTAGAGGTAGTGTGTCCAGTTTGTGGAATCTTGATACCCCAGAGCTTGGGAAATAAAATCTGCTGATTCAGAAAATGGGTATGAAGTATTAAGAAAACTCCGGATCTTGTGAAAGTGTGCAAAATACAAGTAGGCACGTTAGACCCACGTCTTAGAAGCAGAGAGGTCTTCTAATTTGTGAATAAAGGAGAAATCAGCTGCAATAGTAGGCCTCTTTCTTTGACAGTCACACCAGGTGGGATGGGTTTTGATAGGATAAATATGAAGTGATTTGTTTCCAGGTATTTTCTTGTTAGTGTCCATTTTAGAGGAATTGATTCGGTCAGAGCTCATTATGAGTTAATATGATTTAATGGAGCTTATTTTTAATATCTAAGTGTAGATGTTCTCTAGGAAGAAATATCCTTAATTTTCTAGTTGATAAATTTTATCATTGAGGCCCCAAAATAGTATGGATCTTGAGTAGTTGGGGTGGATTGATTTGAGAATCCCGAGTCGATCTGTAGAAATATCTGAACTGTGAAATTTTCTGCTTGAATGACCTATGCACTTACGCGTTTATAAGGCCAAACCCCATTATTAATTCCAAAACATAAAAATGGTTGTTTCATTGCACATCAAACAACTCTCTATTGACTTGACTACATCTGGGGAGGGAATTTGTAGAACTCTGTATAGAAGTAAATTAATTGGTTTTCCTATATATCTGGGCGATCAAAGCTGACACCATGAATTGGAGGAGCGGCGTAGGAACGTGAAGACACTATGGTGCTATACATGTGTTGAGGAAAGGTGTGTTTGGTCATTTGAGTATTAAATGACTCTTTCTGCATGTCTTGGGATGTATGTGTTGCGTGTGAGATTTGGATGGGAAATTCTCTTAAGGGAGGAGAATGTGAAACCCAGGGAAAAGAATGATTTTTTTCTAAAATGGCCAAAGCAGGTAATTTCTTGGCTATGAAATATAGGTTGAAAGCCTGAATTTTCTAGTTTGGACAGTGAGTATCTCCAGTTGGTTCATCCCTTTATGGAATCTAGTTACCCATCGATTGTTGTGTTTCAGATGATGGGATTTATGTTTCAAGGCGATGGGTGTCAAAAGTAAGCCCAAATGAGATTTGGAAATAGTTGATTAAGTTCATAGAAAATAATGTGGACTTGAGCGAGATGAATACTCATTATTTAGGCACAGCTGGAACTGAGAAGGAAGGTTGGACACATATAGGCGGACGAGCCTACATAACTAAAATTAAGTTAGAGCAAAAAAGTCTGAAGGGAAAAGGATCCCATTTTCTGGATTACATTAGAGAGAGAGGAGGAGGAAAAAAGGAGGACCCAAGAGCACCTCTACGATGGGTTCAGTGGTGTTCCCGAATTCATGGGGCTAAGAGAATGAAAGTTCATCGCATCGCTGAGGGCTACCGTGGAGTCTGCAAGAAGTAAAGGTTGCGAGGATCTGACGAAGGAGTTCGAAAATGTCAGTTCAAGTTAGGAAGTAATCAGGACTTCCCTAGGGTTCTTTTGCTCAGGAGGAATGGGGATTCTTTCTGGCTTGGTTTTCATTTTTGTTGAGAGAAAATGGTCCCGAATCATTCAGAGTTCCTATCAGGGCAGTCCTTAGCTGATGACTAATGCTTCACTGGGTGGGGCTGTGGAGCTTCACAAGGAAGAAGGATCTCTTGCACAAGGCAGAGAAAGTTCTGCCAGTGTGGGCGTGTACACACAGGCGAGACCCGAGGGATGGTTTGGTGGATTTTCTGGTCACTTTGGCGAGGGATCTTCGCTCATCCCTGGTGGAACCACCTTTGCGTGAGATGAGGCTACTAGGCAGGGCACTGTGTGTTGTGTGAGACTTTTGTGTTTATGAAGAAAACTGTTTGGGGTCAGTCTCTTGGCCCAAATTGTGATTGTTTGTGTGGTTTTCTTAAGGACTACATTGCAGCATAAATGATTAAAGTCATCATTGCTTGACTAAAGGTAGCCATCTTTGGATGACAATATGTGTGTTCAATACTGTTGGCATGTGAATGAGTTCTTAATATGTTTTGATGACTATTACATGAAGCGATTATTGTGTGTATTGCTTGAATACTAGAATGACATGTTGTATGTTGATGTTGATATGCGTGTAAGATATATTGACATGAATGATGATGTATGATCATATGGGTGATATGATTATCCATGGCGCCCGGTAAGTGGTGTGGATTGTATTGTCCATGTAGCATTCATTAGCACATGTGGCGTATAACATCTGCGCATTTAGTAGAATGGTGTGGGTTGTATTGTCGTGTTGCATTCATTATACATGTGGCATGATACCAACATGCGATGGCGCATTACGTTGCATATCACATGGGGACATCGCGCATTAAATGGGTGTGGTGCATGGTTATAATCAACCTTTGCGTTTGGGTGAGCATTTGATTGGGTGGAGTTCTGTCTGGATTGGGCCCGAAGTCCAGCCAGGAGTTACCTGATGGAATAAAGCGATAAAAAAAGAAAAATATGTAGCCGGGTAATATGGCGGGAAGATGATACCTTGGATGGCAAGATGTTGTAGTTGGAACATCATTCAATGATCAAAACGTAAAAATGTCTAGGAGTGCGAAGCCTGCGGTGTGACACCAAAAATTCGTTACCCACAAAAAGACACATGATTTTTGTAGTGTAACATCCAAAAAGCTTTTAGTTTGAAAACAAATAAATTTGTTTTGTAAAATAATCATTGGATGTAATCCATAAATTATGGATTTTATCACGCATGGGCTTCGGCATTGTGTGATAGGAGTCGAAAGGGACTCGGGAATGTTGGGAGTCGGTAAGGACTAGGGGCATGGTACATGATTGAGTCTCATCTCATTTCATGGAATGACATGTAGGATTCCATAGTAGAAATTTATGTTTTTACTTGGAATGTAAATGTGAAAGTGTGGAACATGACCATTACATGTCCACTTAGGTGGAGAGTAGCCTCTGTAGGAAATATTCTCTCTTGCTTGGGTGTGGCTCTCCCCGACCTTTGTGGAAAAAATGGCCCCCAGTGCCGGGGTGCAGAATGGATGACGCTCATTAAAGGTGTGAGTATGAAGAAATCACGATTGTGACTTGATAAATCTTTATACTTGATGCTTGGAGCAGACCAGATTAGCATTTATTTTTTAACATATAAGAATTGCAAATAAATTCTTATTGGAATATTGATGACATAGTCGCATATGTTCAATACTGAATGCGATAAGTGATGGACTGGAGTGTGGTCTCTTTTTACTTGTGATTGGATCCCGATAAATGGGACTCCAAGTTGTGGTATCAGGCTACTCGACACCCACAGTTATGTCGACGGGTTGACGGCTGGTCAACGAGATCCCCGGGTTTTGGGGCATCACACACATAAGGTAAGTTGTGTCACACAGCTTGTTCTACCATCACGTGCGACACTAGCTGTGACATACCAAATAAGGCAAGTTGTGTTACACGACTTATTCTACCATCTTGTGTAACACTACTAGAAAATATGCAATTTATTTTTGCCTAAGATTATGAAAAGTCTTATCTCCAACAATCTCCCCCTTTAGCAACATTCTTTGGTAAAAATAAATAGTACAGGAGAAGCATGGGTTGGAGAGACTTATCAAGATATGCAACCAAAAACATAAGGAGACCCATCCATAAGGTAATACTTTAGAGAAGCACAAGCCATCATCAAAAGGATATGCAACCCATCATTCAATACATTTGTTATAACAGAAAACCAAAAAAACAACAATTCATCAGTAACCATAAGAAATCAACCAATAATTAGCAAACTTGCTTCTTCTCCATATCTCCCCCTCTTTTTGCCAGAGAAGGCCAAAGAAAGATATAGCAACGCTCGGCCTAGCCATTTTTAGACATCACCTCTAATTTTCTCTCTTCAGGACTCATGGGTGCCTCAAATTTTGGTTCAATCTTTGGTACAACACCAAATGGCACTATGGTAGAGGATAGCAACACCAAACTAATATAAATTCGATTATGACGGGGTTTTCAGTGAAACCTCCTCTATTTGATGGAGAAAAAGACATGCTTGAATACTTTTGAGACCCCAATCTACCAGAACTCGTAGAAACCATGAAGATGCAACAAGAAAGATCAATTTTTGAGGGCAAGACCAATAAAGAGGGGAAGATGATGACGATTGGCTAGATTGTGGGAAGATGCGCCTCTTCCCCTTCTAGAAGCCTGTCTTACGAACTTCCCAAAGCAATTAAAGGAAGTTTTTCCCTTGTATAATGCCCACTTACTGAACCAGTTTCCTCTTTCCAAAAAAAATGGAAGATATGAGCAAGGAAAGACACACTTGCCTTTTCTGAAATTGGAAGGAGATATCATGACAAAAAAAATCCAGCAAGAATACTCAGCCAACTTACCATGTTAGAACGATAAAGACAAATATACAAAGAGGAGAGTAAACATTAATTTCTTATACAAATAATCACCATGTTTTCTCCTTGGTTGAAATGATAACATGTTAGAGAACACACAATCCTAGAGAGGACCTTAGTGTCTCAAATCGAATACATGCCTTTGGTGAAGATATCAACAAATAGGTGTGTAGAAGGAATGTGCTTGAGTTCTATCACCTTTTCTTCAACCATGTTTATGATAAAGTGATGTTTGATATGCTTGGGTTGCAAATGCTAAATTGGGTTTTTGGAGAAATTAAATGCATTGATTTTATCATAATATAGTGTCACACCATATGATGCACCATCCTGAGAGACATTATAATCTTTCATCATATTTTTTATCCAAGATTGCTGCGAGCAGCTGCTACCAGCGGCTATGTACTTTGCTTCTGCATCACAACAATCCTTGAAGGTGGCAATAGAGTCATGAGTGTACCATAGTTCTGATTCTATTATTCCACTAATATTTGCATCTATAAGTCTAGTCACCAAGTCCCAAACTTCATTCTTTGTGAATTACCCTAGCTCTTCCTGCATAGCAATCAACTAGCAATCTCATCCTCAAGTGCTTCTTTGACATTTTTTAACTCTGTTTTTTAGGTGTAACATATATGCCCAATCATCTTTCTATAGTTGACTTTGGAATTCCCACATATCTTAACACCAGCTTCAGAAACTCCAATAATATCAGAGGCTAAATAATTCTTCTAAACTCGTCTAGAAGGCTCATGAACTAAGATATCAATGGTCAAATCAGTCTCAAGATCTTCTTGCTGGTGGGATGAGTCACCAAATGGTGGGTCACCTATGTGACAAGGTTGGTGTTGCCGCTAGATAATGCATCATCTATTGAGACATTGTCATTCTAATTAGTCTCATTATTGTTTCCGTTGTACCAGTTGAGTATGAGGAATTCAACATCTGAATTGTCTAACCTTGTTATAGTAGATTTTGATCCTTGATCATCAACCACCACATCAATGGATTCCATGATTGCGTTGGTCCTTTTGTTGTAGGCTTTGTACACTCGACTGTTTAAGGAATATCCTAGAGATATGCCTTCATTGCTTTTGGCATCAAAATTACTCCTTTGCTCCCTGTCATTGAGGATAAAACAGGTACTACCAAATTCATAAAAATACTTTAGGTTAGGCTTCTTACTTCTTCATATTTCATAAGGTGTCATAGTTGTTCCTAGGAAAAGGTAGACCCTGTTCAAGGTATAACATGATGTGTTCAAGGCTTCTTCCCAAAACTTTACTGGTGCATTTTTTGCTTTGAGCATAAGCCAAGCCATTTCTCATAGTACTTTGTTCTTCCCTTCTTCCGCCCCATTCTATTGAGGTGTCTTAAGAGTACATAATTTATGGTTTATTCCATGTTTATTGTAGAACTTAGTGAAGAAAGAGTTTTCAAACTTCTTCCCATGATCACTCCTTATCCTAGTAGCCTTCTTGAGTTGTATGTTCTTTTCAAGCATCAACTTTAGAAACAATATCTTAAAGGCATTAAATGTGTTAGATTTCTCTCTAAGAAAGCTTACCCATGTGAATCTTAAGTAGTCATCAACACATACAAACACATACCTTTTGTTAGTAATAGCGCTCTAGGCCTATTGTATGGACATGGTATTTTGACTATTTATGAGAATTTATTATTATGATGATTTGCATGTTTATTATATATAATGTCCTTGAATATATTATTAATTGTTCTAAATGTCCCTAATGAGGTTATTGTTATGGGAATATGATGAATTAAGATTAATATAAAGTTTGATTGATATTCATGGGATGAATATGTGTATGAAGACTAAATCAAATTTATATCTATTTGTTGAGAACAAATATTAGACGAGGACCGTCTTGAGATTAATACATGGATCAAAGTCATAAATTAATCTCTAATAGTTGTGTCATTAAATCCTTTGACTGAGATCATTTATAGTTCTCAACATAAAGGAATATTGTGTTTGATATAATCAAACGTTGTCTTTAATCGGATGACTATAAGGTTATACTTGAACATAATAAAATTGTATGTAGTGAGATATGAAAGGATAAAATGGAATTGTCCCTCTTATTATAGGGAAATTATCTACAGACCCCTCGACAATTGAGGCGAGAAATGCATGGTTGTGCTCAAATGAGTGATGGAGATCAATGTCATTTGTTTAGTCGGAGTCCTAATTGGGTTTAAGTGCAATCAAGACTGACCTTGATATAAGGTTGACTTACAGCCATACCTTATATTATCAAGATATCATGAGACAAAGGATTATGTCATTAGTATATTAAGGTTGTCTCGGATCATGAGCTTTCATTTAACTTGGGTAGTCATAATGTCTTACTAGAGGCCACTTGTGACATGGGATCAAATGTGATTGAAGCTTCTTGATGTTTAAGCTGAACCTATAAGAATCGCACATTAAGAGCAGATAATAACGGTTATGGTTTTACTCTACTGTAGTGACTGGAAATGATGAGATTATTTTAAATTACAAACAATAATTAGTTATTATTTAATTTAATTTAATTTTGAGAATATTCTGTTTAAGTCATTGATTTAAAAATTATAACAAATAATTAATTTGTTACTATTTTTCTTATTGGATAAGGAAATAATGTCAAGGAGGTTTTAAATAATAATATAAATTCGTTTCCTTATCAGATGGGAAATTCGTATTTAAATTGTTATTATTTAAAGAGTTTTAAATATATAATAATATAAATAAATTAGTTTTTCTTACTCTGAAATATAAGGATTTGGTTAAATTATTCTGCTTGTTTAAACGTTTAAATATATAAATGATATAAATTTGTTTCCTTATCGATAAGGAAATTAAGTTTTGATTTAAAACCCTAAGGACTTATATAGATATATATATATGTGAGACATATATTTTTTTGAGATGTCGTCTTTTTCAAAGAAAGAACAACCAAGCAGAGAAACCTAATTTGGAGTGAAAGCGAACTGAGCCCAACGTGACTAGGAGAAGATACGTTCGTGTTGTTCGTGTGTAGATGCATAGAGGGTGAGTCGTTTTCGAAAGCGACACCTTTGAAGATCAGTATCTGAACTGGCGCCAGAGCTTTGAAGCAATGAATCGATCTGAGGTAAGTTTCGTTTACCCTTCCTTCGGTTCTTATGAAACGCATGTGATCCTTGGTGGGTTAAGGAATAAAAATTATAAATTCCGCTGCATTTATGTTCCAACTAGATTGGATATTCTGCCCGTAACCCAACACCTTTTTCCTCCTATACTTTCAACTTGCATTGGTCCCATTAGGTCCATGTGAAGGAGTTCTAGGACCCTTATGGTGGAAGGATATTGCACCGTCTTGTGAGACATCCGGATTTGTTTCCTGATTTGACATGGATCACACCTTTTCAAGATCAATCTTCATTCTTTGGAATTCCTAAAACAACATTGGCTACAATAGTTTCATTGAGGTTCTTGTGACTAATGTGGTCGAGTCTTCTATACCAAATATCTGAGTTGTTTAACAAGTTTGTGCAACAAGTTCCTAAACAAGTCAAAAGATAACAATCATCTGACGATCTTTCTCCCTCCATGACACATGTATTGGAGTTGACAATCACTAAGCACTTTTTTTGATAAATTTGACAAATAAATTATGATCACACAATTGACTAATGTTGAAAAGGTTATCCTTCAATTCTTCTACAAGGATAACATTTTCTAGTTTAGGCATACCTGAGACTTTTAGTAGGCCACTTCCAAGTACATCACCCTTGACACCATCACCAAAAATCACAAATTTTAGATTGCAAGGTTGCAGATTGATTAGAAATTCTTCATTACCTGTCATGTGTTTGGAGCTTCCACTATCAAAGTACCATTTTTACTTGACATTCACCTTGGGATATGTGTAAGCCACCAAGCACCTTTCATCATTTTTTACAACCCAAATTTGTTTTGTTTCAGGTTGTTTCTTTTGTTGTCTCACCTTCTGATGTATCAAGAAAGGAGAACATTCCCTCCGGATATGTCCTAGCTTCTTACAATAGTAGCACATGAGATTTTGTCTCTTTGATGGCGGTTCTTCGCCATTGCCAATGGTGGGTTCGCATTTAGGCAACGACACATAGAGCGAGAGTTTACTTACTATGACCTTTCTTTCCTTGAAGCCCTAGACCTTTGTAGCCTTTGTTGTTTCTCCCCATCCATTAGAATCTTGTCTTGAAATTTGTGGTACGAGAGTCGACGCTTCCAGCATAGTTTTCTTAACTTGCTCAAGTTCATTTTAAGTGTCTTCCATTCCATATTTGAGGGCATTCACTTGTTGATCAACTCGTTTCTTTTCTTTTAACTTAATTTGAAATTTGTTTGACGACCCTCTGTTGTCACATAAATAGTCTCACTTTGACTGTCGTGATTTTCTAAGAGTGGGCCATCTCTTTGTCGAAGATTTCTACTTCATCGTCCATTTTCGCATCAATTGTCGCAACATCTAATAGAACAAGTGTAGTCATTAAGGTAGGTAACTCACAAGTTGATGGATCAACTGGTTCACCATATGTAGAAATTGTCGATTTGCTTCAACACTATTCTTCTACAAAAAGATTGACCGGTGCCACTCATTCATTGGATAAGTACTCTCCCTCATTGCATTCTTCAGACTCATCATCACTCCATATGTTAGCACATTCAGCTTGAATATGTCCATACCCTTCACATTTCATGCATTGGATCCTTAGGTATTTGTTCTTTGCATCAAGATTAGTTCCCTGATTTCTACTTATTTTGTGAAGATCATTGAGGAGGTTAGGAGCAGAAATCATATTTGTATATTGAGGGAAGGTACCTTTCATTTTCCTATTTAGATTCTTCACTACTCGATAACACTCTGAGACAAACAGTTAGATAGTCCATGGATCTCACTCAATAAATTAGAGTGACTTGCTCTAATACTGATTGAAAGAAATTAATCTGTTTATCAAGGAAGATGTTCTACTAGTTATTTCATCAAATGATACAAGCCTATCAAGATTAGGTCTACCAAGATATATATCAATGATTAATCATGAAAATAAACTATATAAGAGATGTGAAAAATAAACCACCACACCTGAGACAGATTGGTGATTAAATAGCCCATAACCCCAGAGCTTAGCTCATATGCAAAGCATTCCACTATATATCAATGGATTGTCATTAATGAAGTGCTTAGGAGTGAGACAAGTCTCCCCTTTTCTTAGAGTCGTCTTCTCCTACTCTCATAGTGAAACATAAAAATAAGCCCCTCTTATTTCCCCATAAACACATCTGGACTCTTACACACTCAATCGCTCATTCTCAACAAGGAGTATCAATAGTGGGCAAAAGCGTACCTTGTCGGCTTCCCGCCTCATGAATAAGCTTCTTAAAACCGGTCTCAACCGATTATTGTAAATCAATCAATGAAGCGATCTCACCTTTGGGACTTTTAGCGAGTCATGATGGCCGGAGTCTCTCGTATATAGTATGACAGCTTGTTTGGAGGAACCGGACCTGTTTCCGCGCTGTGTGCCACGAACATGGCTGCTGTTGCCGCGAAGAGCGAGGATCTGGCGTCTGTGCGACGTTGCCGGTAACGCCGCTGATATCTCTTCACGTTCTTGCGTTAATCACGTGATGAACATTTGCCTCTAGTTCTTGGAGCTGTGCTGATTGATGACTAGCAGGGTAAAGTTGTGTCACACAACTTGTTCTACCATCACGTCGCGATACCAACTGCGTTAAACCGGAAGAGGATTGCATGACTTATTATGCCTCTGTTGAGTATTTATTTGTGAGAAAAATATGCAATTTATTTTTGCCTAAGATTATGATAAGTCATATCTCTAACAAATGTCATTTCAAAAAGGTTATACAGATGAAATCATCTTTGAGGAAAAATATTTTTGATGAACATAACACTTTAATTATTGAATTGTGGTTGCTATCATATTATGATGACAAATATTTATAACCAAACACTTATTTTAAGCGGTGAAATATTTTGTTTTAAGTAAACAATTTTATGTAGTGCACCTTAAATCTTGTTAGCTCAATTGCGCTTAGAAATCTATTTCTAAACCATCTTTATTATTGGACTTGGGTCTCTTCCCCAATGGATTTAGTCAAAGGGATAGTTCATTGCTTTTTTGACCTTGTGTCTTGTGTTATTACAATATTCCTGAACTTGGATATGGTGGATGACATCATCAATGGACATCTGCTTCCAATTGTGCTTACCTTATTTTTATAGTTTCTTTAGAGTTCTTATAAGTTAAAGGTTTCAAGAAGTTGCTTATCTTCATTAACTAAGTCATTGATAATAATATCGAAAAAATGGAAGTCAAGAATATGAAATAATATATTTTTATCCTCCATCATATGGAAATTTTTAAAAATTTTCTATGACATATTTTTAGGTCTTTCTATTTTATGAGATATGTTTGTTCTCATCTTCTTCTATAATTATTCTACATACTTGATTGGACAGTATATATTAAATAGTTCATTTGATAAATGCTCATTATCATATCGCAAACTTATTTCTCACCATTGTCTCATATACATAGTTGTTAAAATTATCTTTTGGAATTATGTTATAGTTGCAACTGTTGGGAATTATATATATATATAATATATATATTTATTGGTGTGAATGGATGGGGGTTTGTTATCCAACATTAATTCGACTCCACCATTTTCTGACTTTTCAAGTTGCACCTGCAGTTTGATTGCAACTTTTCAAGTTTACTTATAGTTTCTTGCAATTCAAAGCCACCCCACACCCCATTTACAAAACTCACATTTTTAGTGCATTTGAAAAATCGAAATTGCATTTTCCTTTCTCCTCTCAAATTCTTGGTCGTGTGATTCACTCAAAAGCTCTTTCTGCCGAAATTCTGGCGTTTGAAATGCTTCTACGTGGAGTTCCTAACTTAGTTCTATCACGGGGGTATTCTGTAACTATGGAATGCAGGGGGAATAAATTCCTTAAAATTTATGATGGTCTGTTGGTTCGGTTTATTTATTGCATTTCTTTATGATATTTATTTTATTTGTTAAAGCTTTATTATTTTAATTGCTTTAACTTTTTATTTAATTTTTTTGTTATAACTTTATTCATTTTAATTGCTTTCAATTAATATAAGTTATAATATTATTTAATGCCATGATTAATATGAAGGTATTCTGAATAACAATCTTAAGAGATTTTTATTTCGTTTATTTATTATTATTTTCCTGATAAAACATTTTAATTTCTTCAAGACTAAAACCTTTGTGGTTTTTCTATTTGGAATTATTATTTGTTTCTTTATTTTAAATGGTTTCAAGACTAAAACCTTTGGTTTTCTACGTGCAGTTTATTTATTCATTTATTTAATTTCGGATCTATTATTGTGTGTATTATTTTTTTGGAACTAAAATCTTTGTGATTTTCTCTCTCTGGAATTAAAACCTTGAGTAGTTTTTCTACTGAAATTGAAGACTAAAATTTTTGTGTTTCTACTCCTACGAGATTAAAACCTTAGTGATTTTCTACTCAAATTTAGGAGACTAAAAATCTTCGGATTTTCTACTTCATTGAAATTAAAACCTTTGTGGTTTTTTACTCAGTAAATTTAAATTTAAGGAGATTCGTCTTTGTGATTTTTCTACTCAGTTGATACTTGTAATTTTTCTTAACCATAAAGTATTGGTTTAATTTCTCAATGTTCGAGTATAGACACGTGTTCGAGCCAGTTGCACATGCACACCACCCATGACGGGCTTGCCCAGCAAGTTTTAGGATGTAGACTTTAAAGATGGCAACAAGATGTTCTTCTATCTAGAGCTACAAGTACGCAAAAGTTCATCGAGAAAGAGGGTTAGAGCCCAGAATGAACAAGTGCCCCGAAAGATAGATTTCTTGTGATTGAAGCACGGAAACATTCAGACTTCCTTTGCGGGAATTATATTTTGGCGGTTAGATGATATTCTATATAATATTACAACAATATTAATACTTCCAAAGAATTGTAGGAAGCACTTGAGAAAAAAGTATAAGAAACGGTAGTTTAAAGAAATTTGTGGCGACAATTTCTTGATTATAAATAGTTTATTAGAATTTGTTGTGTATAAAATCGAGAACTTCAAGTAACAATTCACGATCTTCTTATGAAGGAATGATTATTAATGAAGCGTTTCCAGTGTTTGCATTTATATAGTTACCTCTGCATGGAAGGACTTCAAAATTACTTGAAACACAATGAGAGATAACGAAGACTGGTGTCCGTTAAATTGAAAGAAGGCAAACGGGCACTCCTTTGAAAAAAAAAAAAGCCTTAAGCGATCATCCATATCGAGAATGAAATATAGTTGAATCATCTAATCTGAAAGAAAAGAAAGAAGAACTATGGTGAACCATAATAATAAGCGATAAAAATTCAAAGGAAGTTGCTATAATTGTGAGTAAATCGAGACATGGGTCCTCGAATCTTAGATGCACCTAAAAATAAAAATAGAATAAGGTAAAAACTGATATTGTGAAAGCCCAGATGATATGGATCATGAGGTTAGTAGCAGCCTTTTCTTTCAGAGTGCGATGCTTGGTAGGAAACCCGAAGATAATTGGGTTGATGACTCTCTTTGCACCCGCCGTGTTTGTCTTTATCGAAAGGTGTTTTCTTCTATGCTTTAGTAGGACGAGGGAAGGCGCATATGGGAAATTCTTGACTTCAGATAGAAGGCTGGAAATATTCTCCACAAGAAAATAACATCGGGGCAAAACTACGACACTAAAAGAATGTCCTCCATGTGCTGAATCAGTAAATTTGGTCGACATCGCTACAGTCGAAGCAGTTTAAGGTTGTATTTAATTTGATAAAATTTGTAATAAGTAAAAATGATATGTATGTTGGGAAAGTTTATCTTAGCGATGAGACTCAAGCTCAATGTGATCAATAACAATAAAAGATCATTATTCTTCTGCTTATTTACTTGAGTCGGATAATTTATGGCATGTGTACGTTTGGGACATGTTAATTACAAATCTTCAGAAAACGATAAACATGGAAATATTGCCAAGTTTGAATGTAATAAATCGAATGTCAAATGCATGTGTTGAATCAAAATTTACCAAAGCATCCACATAATTCGGTTGAAAGGAATTACGAACCTTTGAGACAGTTATCTGGACATTTGCGATATGAAGTCAATACCATCTCACGATTGGAAAAAGTATTTCATAACTTTTATTGGCTTGATTACTTAGATATTGTTATGTATATTTACTTTAATACCAAAAGATGAGGCAATTGATGCATTCAAACAATATAAGGTGAAGTTGAAAATCAACAATAAAAAAGATTAAAATGATCAGTGATAGAGGTGGTGAATATGAATTTCCATTTCAAGAAATATGAAAATGGAATTATTCATCAAATGACAGCTCAGTATATGCACCATGTGAATGGAGTTCTTGAAAGGAAGTCGAACATTGAAGAAATGATAGATACTTTTGCTACTAAGTTACACCTCGAGAACTTGTGGGAGGCTGTCCTTATAAGCTACCACGAATCTTCAATAAGTCTGCTACGGTAAGACAAAGTATTCCATGAAAATGGAAAGGTAGAAAACCAAACTTGAATTGCTTCAAAGTGTGGGGTGTCTAACAAAAGTACAAGTTCCCTATTGAAGCAAAGGTTAAAATGGACCGAAAACAATGGGTGTATTTTTATTGGATATCTTAACAATGGTAAAGCATATCGTTTTAGTTTATAAACTGAAATTTAGATATTCATTAATACAATATAATAGAATCAGGCAATCTTGAATTCTTTGAAGACATTTTTATTGTTATAAGAATGAAGGCCAGCTACTGGTGAAAGTTCCAAGCGACCTCGGGAAATTACTGAGGAAAATGTGCCTAATATTGAGGAACCACGGCAGTAAACCTCGAGGTACCTAAATCTTTTGGTCCAGTTTTTGCATTTACATTTAGAAAATGAGCCTCGAGACTTTTAAGAGCAATGAAGAGTCTCTTATGAAGCTCAATATTGGAAAGAAGCAGTCAATAGTGAAGTTGAATCCATATTGAATAACCATACGTGGGAATTGGTTGATCTTCTCAGAAACAAGCCATTAGGATATAAATGGATTTTTAAAGAAAGTGTGAAAGATGATGGTACTATTGACAGAAGTATAAGGCAAGACTAGTTGTCGAAAGGGTTTGAGACCAAATTTGACTACTTTGATCTGTACTCACTTGAGTCCTGAAACATCTATTCGATTGTTAATTGCTTTTAGGTAGCATGTATGATCTTCAAATCCATCAAATGGATGTGAAAACAACCTTTTAAATGGAGAGAATTGGAGGAAGAATTTATATGGAACAACTTTGAAGGTTTATTGTCCCCGGACAAGAAGAAATAAAATCTGTCGACTTATTAAGTCTTTGTATGGACTTAAGCAAGCACTAAACAATGGCA
Organism: Tetrastigma voinierianum; assembly: GCA_016808115.1. Taxonomy (NCBI): domain Eukaryota; kingdom Viridiplantae; phylum Streptophyta; class Magnoliopsida; order Vitales; family Vitaceae; genus Tetrastigma; species Tetrastigma voinierianum. The sequence goes on from JAEQBH010001453.1 coordinate 1,470,446, forward strand.
TACAAGATTTGAAAAGCAAAGTAATGTTGTCCAAATGGATTCAAGATTAATAGGTGCGATAAATGTGTATATATCAAAAAATGCTCTAATCATGCAGAGTCATTGTTTGTCTATATGTGGATGACATATTATGTGGCAAATATTATTGACATAAATGCCCATAAGCAGATACTATCCAAATCATTTGATATGAAAGACTTAGGAGTTGCAGATTTTATTCTAGGTATAAAAATCTACAGAACTCCTCAAGGTCTAGCGCTATCACAGTCTCACTATATTGACAAAGTACTTGACAAATTCAAGTATTTGAATTTCAAAGAAGTGAAAACGCCAATAGACTTAAACCTTGCTCTCATGAAGAACAAAGGTGAAAGTGAGTCTCAAGTGGATTACGCTAAAGTTTAGGATGTCTAATGTACATCATGAATTGTATGTATTAAACGGATATCGCTTGTGCAATAAGTAAGCTTAGTCAATACGAGTAATCCAATCAGCCGCCATTGGATGGCAATGAGGCGTGTTTGGGATATTTAAAACATACCCAAAGTTACCTTTGCGTTACAAAATTATCAGCGGTGATTGAAGGTTATATGGTAATTTTAAATTGGATCAGGTTCAGCAGAAAGCAAATCACTAGTGGATATGTGTTTACGATTAAATTGGGAAAGCTGATTATCACCAAATCTTCTAACAAACTTGCATAGCCCGTTCTACAATGGAAAATTTGAATTCATAGCTTTGGATAAAATGGGTGAAAGCTGAATGACCGAATTTCTTAGAAGATATTCCGTTCACAGCTGAGCTCCGTTAACTCAGATAGGCATACATTGTGATAATCAGCGGCTATCGGAAGGAAATTTGGAAGTGTATGTACAATGGAAAATCTCTAAATCCATACTGACCAGAAGACATATATTATTGACAGTCTGTCTCTAGTGGAGTTATCTCGATTGATTACGTGGAATCGAAAGATAACGTGTCGGATCCATTAACAAAAGGCTATCTATGAGAGTTAGTTGAAAAATCATCGAGGAATGGGGCTGTGGCCTAGGACCAAATCATCATGGCGGTAACTCTACACAAGTAGACTTAAGATCCCAAAAGATCTAGGTTTCAAGAAAACAAAGTTGTGTTTGATGGTCCAACATTGTCCAAATTTATTAAATTCATTCTCATGATGAGACAATGTTCGAAATAAGGATAAACCTAAAATGAAAGGTTTTTTAATGATTTCTAAGTTTAACAAATTGATGAAATGGTGTATTCCCGGAATACACGTTGCAAAGGAATCACCTATGTGAGGTGTGAAGTGTGGCGCTTCAAGGAGGAGGAGAATAAAAAAAGGCAGTTCTCTAAACACTCATGAGACCGGCGGTGTTCATGGCTAAAAAGCAGACAACAGTAAATTAAAGCGGATAAGAGTTAGTTGTGTGACTTTTATTGTCTTAGTACACCAAAGTCGACGGTTCAAGATATCGCATCTGGAGTTGGCGAGTATACTTTCGATATATGTTCACTAGCGGAAAGTTCAAGGGAAACTTACTTATTCGGATCTTCTTGTATTCTTAAGTTTGTGAATCGCGCGATTTTATGCATAGTTTTCAAAACTTGGCATTCTCCATTCATGTGGGGATTATTTAGAATTATATATATATATATATATATATATATATATATATATATATATATATATATATATATATATATATATATATATATATATATATATATATATATTATTATTGTTGTGTGTGTAGAATGATAGGGGTTTGTTATCAACATTGGTGTGCCGAACCATTGCGACTTTGAAGTTACCCCTTCGCAGTTTCACATAAATTCAAGCCACCCCATTTACAAAACTGCATTTTCGTGCATTTGAAAAATCGGAAATTCTATTTCCTTTCCTCTCAAATTCTTCGAGTCGTGTGATTCACTCCGCTCTTTGCGTTAGAAATTTACCGGCGTTTGAGAAGTACTTCTACCGACAGGTTCTAAACCGTTCTATCTGGAGGAATTATTCTGTAACCTTAGTGCAGGAATAAATTCCTTAAAGGCTAACAGGTGAATTACTTGTTGGCTCGGGTTTATTTATTGCATTTAACTTATGATATTTATTTTATTTGTTAAAGCTTTATTATTTTTAATTGCTTTAACTTTTTTTAATTTTTTTTGTTATAACTTTATTCATTTTAATTGCTTTCAATTAATATAAGTTATAATATTATTTAATTGCTATAAATTAATATAAGTATTACGGAAATAACAGCAACATCTATGGCTAAAAATAAAAAACTCCTTCTTGTCTTTAAAAAAAAAAAATCCATTGAAGTTTCAATTCTCAGACATTGGATATATTTGAATTAGGGATACCTCCATTCTAGATTTACTTTAATGTTATTAGGGAAAAAAATAGAGGGAGAAATGCACCAAGAAGAAAAGCAAGTAAATTAGAAAATTTCGAAAGTAGGTAATGAAAGTATATAATTTAGGTTGATAGATTATTATTCATACCTTTGAAGTCTGGCTCAAGTGGTAAAGGGTAGGATAGAGAATAGGACATTTCAAGCTCGAATATTTATAAGAACATAATACTACAACATGATATGTAAAAGAGATAAATATAAAAAAAATAAAAAAAGGAACTGTTATTCATCACTTAGTTGTCTTTCTTTGAGATTTTATTTTAGCATAGTAGGACAATAAGTTACTTAATCACTTAGGAGAATATTATTACTTGAAGAGGTCTACTCCTTAGTTGAGTAAGCAGGACAAGTATTGGCTTTATTAAGGTCTTAAGATGAATGGTAAAAGATAATACTGATAGCAAACAGTCAAGTACACATGAATATAATTTTTCTTATTTAGGATCCAATAATTAGTTTTTGTTGTTATAACTTAGAACTCAAGTTACTAGACATGGAAGCAAAGAATGATTAAGTTGTAAAGGAAATAATATTTCAATTGAGCTTTGGGCAAAATATTGGTGTTTTTTTTTTTTTTGACATCGACAAAATAGTTGTATTAGTGTCTTTGTTTCCATTTATGATACCTCGTTAGGAAAGCGAAATAATGATGGTGTTAAAAAAACAGTAAGTAAAATTGAACAGACAAATATGATAAATAAGGAATAGAATTATGAATATAATAATAAGCTTGTTGTTAAATAAATACAGTATTTTTAGATTCGAGGCATGTGTTTCATAGTGACCTTAAGATGAATTCGCTCCACACACAGTGTTTGTTTCAATTACAACGTTCGTCTCTCAGAATATAACGAATCAACAAAAATTCCGAATAAGGTATCTTCAAAATTCCTTCAATGAATCTTAAAAATGCCTTTACTCTATCACCCACAGTAACAAGTTTATTTGTAATATTATACATAAAACACAACTGAAAAAAATCGTTTCACAAATAAAAACACAAGACTATATATAAGCTCCGAAACCAAAGGTTACAAAACAAAAATTAAAAACCATTTAATAATAATTTAAAGGTCATTTAAAATGCAAAAACCCAAAACTGAAAATTAAATATACAATTCATTCACACTTATTACAATTGATTTAAAAACCGTTACAAAACATTTAAAAATCCAACAGATGGAGATTATGATAATAACAGAAATAATGGAGAGACCATTGAATATCATAATTAAAGTTAAACATTGAAACTATCAGAGAGCCATATAGAGGGAGAAGATAATAAAGAATGACACTATTTTGTGAAATGACTCCTTTTCAGTCAGCTTTAAGTCCATGATTGTATTTGTCAAAAAAAAAAAAAAAAAAAAAGTCCATGATTGTAGAGACTAGATATATATAGTTATTTGTCAAATGGGGCTAACCTTTATCTTTTTTATAACATAGTCCAGCCCTATGTTACTTTTCTAAATAATTAACTATATATATATATATATATATATATATATATATATATATATATATATATATATATATATATATATATATATTCATTATATAAATCAAATAAAGGTACAACTTAGTTGGTTGGTGCATCAATTATAATCATGAGAGGATGGGTTGGGATAAAAAAAAATGATTTTAATTCATGGATTCACTTGATCAGCCTAAAAAATATGTGAAGCTCAATCTGACGTGGCTCGTTGACGGGGCAATATTGTCATTGGCCCGATCTTAACTAAGGTCATGTTTGATAAAATGAAAAAATTAAGTGCTGAATTTTATAAGTATTGAATCATCTTGTAAAAATGTTTGATAAATTCTTAACAATTGAATCTTTGAAGAATAAATATATTGTTTAAATACTTTATGAGAAATCATTAAAATGAAAATTATATATTTTCTATTTATCTTATTATCGTTAAATTACATATTATCCAAAATAAATAGAGTTTCTAATAATATTTTATTTTCATTATAATTATTAATTATTGCAAATAACATGTTTAAAATATGTAAAAATATTTATTCTAATAATATTATCCAAAAAAGACATAAATATGTTAAAAAATAACCAATAGAATCTAAACTTTTAAAACTATCCAAACCTTCTTTCAAGAGATATTTGCAAAATATTATATTATTTATAAGGGTTTTAAGTCCGATTTATTTCATTAAAATTTTTGTTGGTATATTACAAATTCAGCATTATTAGTGAGTCTTTACCTATTTATAATTTTCAACGAGTTTTTTCATTTAAAATTTTAATTAAAGAACGCAGAATTTTATTATGGCTTATGTGAAAAATTAAAGCGGGAAAGATTTTCTCCAGTAGACGACTCAGCCTAAGTCATTGGAGATGTTTACTTATGACATATTTAATATGTTTAATGAAAATCGTTGTTATTCAAACTATATGTCATGGTACTAATATTGTCATGAAATTGCTTCTTACATAAGTATTATATAACCATATTAATTTTCATTTTGTGTTCAAAGAGAACCAATAAATATAATATCGTGATACATTTTCCTATCAAACTAAATTTCTATTTTTCCAAGGTGACGTACCTTAGAAGTAAAGTTAAGCAAAAGATTACTAGGGGTGTATACATATCTAGAATACTGTTACATTGCATTATTAGCAAGATAAATATTGAACTTAATTAGGAAATTAAAATTAACCTTTGAAAAGAACACCTATTTGTGCTTCAATAAAATGATGGTATTAGTAGGGATGGATAAAAAAACCTAAGAAACCTCGATCGGAAAATCAAACCGAAACCGAACTGAAAAATAGGTTAACCTAACCGAGCGGTTTGGTTTTGGTTTTTGTTTTACATAAATCTCGATTTTTGTTTGGGTTTCGGTTTACAAAACATAAAAACTGTGGTTACGGTTAACCAACCGAAAAATAAAAAATAAATATATAAAATAGGCTTTCTTACTTGTGTGAGTTGTGGCTTTCAAACTTTTATCTATCGCTTTTACTTTTTCTTCCAAACCAAGCTTTTACCATTTTTCTTTAAATCAAAGCATATAAGCTGTAATTTCTTTGAACTAGTTTCTTTTTCTATTTCAGTTGTTAAAACATGTGGTTGATTAAAAAACCGTGATTAAATTATCTAATCTCATGTGTTTTATATATATTTGTGGATGTATTATAAATACACAAGTGTCATGTGATAGCAAATAAAATTATATTCATTTTTTCGCTTTGCATTTATTTTATTGTATTTATAATTATTATTATAATTTAAACTTTAATACATGATTATGAAATTACAAATTTAATTTTTAATTATGGTTAATCGAAAAACCGATATATAGTTAATCAAACAAATGGTTAACCGAAGATTTGATTAACCATATTAATGGTTAGGTTTTTTATTTATATAAATAATAAGTATGATCGATTTTTATTTTGTGACGCAGTTAGGTTAATCCAACCATTTCTTCCCCTAGTATCACCTATTTAAATAGTAAGTAACGTTTTGGTGGTCAAATTCAAGAGTATGACAACTTGCCTAACTTTCTTCAATCAAACACACTTACAAATGATGAACCAAACCGCCAATCAGAATTAATTATCCTTTAATATATATAAAGGTGGAGTTGGTGACGATTGCTCTTTCTTCCATTACCCAATCATAATCCCTAAATTTATATCGTGGAAAAGGTGAAGGAAAAATTAAGGAGAAAAATAAAGGAAAAGTAGGTTTGATGTAATCAATTTGATCTGAAAATTTGTATTACATAGTTCAGGTTACAAAAAGAAAAAAATAATATGGTTCAAGTATAAAAAATAATATGATAATGTATTATTATAACTATTAAATGTATTATCATATTTATTTTTTCTTGTTATAACCTTAATGAATACTGTATTACAAATAAGCTCAGCTATAAAAAGCTCAATATCATATAAGAATAAGTTTTACATAATTAGATGATGATTTTATCTTTTAAGATTTATATTGATTAAAATTTTGTCCAAGAAAACACAGATCTCAAGAAATAAAATCACTATCTAACCATATAAAACTTGTTTTCATATGAGAAAAAACTTTCTTTTGTATTGGGTTCAGGTATAAAAAACTTATTATTATATGAGAACGAGTTTTATATCGTTAGATGATGATTTTATCTCTTGAAATATGTGTAGATTAAAATTTTCTTAGAAAACATAGATCTCAATAAATAAAATCATGTCCCAACGATTAGTAAAGCTTTGTTTCGTATAGAACGAACTTTATAGTGAATCATTTGTATTTGGTTTCGGGTATAAAAAGTTTGTGTTACCATGTAGAGCAGATTTTCGTCGTTAGATGATTATATCTTTTGAAATCATTATATATTAAAAAAAATTATGAGAAAACATAAATCTCAAGAAATAAAATCACCACATAATAGTGTAATAATTATCTTAAATATGCTTTTGCCCAAAATAAATAAATATTTATTCGATCCTATTGTTTGTTTTTATCCAACAAACGGAAAAGGTGATGTGCAAGTAACGTTACAGAATTCATAATATATTTTTAAATTATGTGAATTTTTGTTTTCTTTTAATAATTATCCGACTTTTTCAAATTAAGCAACAAACCAGAGTCGGCCACGTAAGCAATATTCTCGAAACAAAAGAGTTTCTTTTCCGATCATATTTTTTCAAGGTTAAAAGGGGAGAGGATTGTTTCACTGTCAACGGTTATGATTCGGATTCGAGATAAAAGAGAGCGGAAAATCCAAATATGCTCTTCTTCTTCTTCTTCTTCTTCCTCTCCAACCACCGTCTTTCAGATCTGAGAAAGAAGAAGTGAAAGGCACACCCATTTTCTACCAAACCAAACAGCCAACCGCTTCAGTTTTCTCGGGATCCAAGCAGGATGTGCTGCGGGGGTAAGATATGCATGCTCTGCACGTGTCTGATTCTGGTGGCGATCTTGATCGGGTTCTTGTTCGGCTTCGGAGTATTCAAGGACGGGTTTCACAAAATCAAGGATACTATCCATGACTGCGATTCCAGTGCTACCCATTGCTATTCCTCCTCCCGGCCGTTCTTGGGATTTGCTGCGCCTCCTCCTTTCTAGGGTTTCCCTCCTACTCTGTTCCAGTACTATTGAATTTTAGGTTCGATTTCTTTTTTTTTTTTCTTTTTTTTTGGATGCAATAGTACCATTGGGAATCTTGTTGGATTGGCTTTGTTTATTATTGTCATTTTTTATTTTTCTGGTTCCCCTCCGTATGGTTGATTGCTGAGAAACGTTATGAGAGAAAGAAAATTACCTTTTTGAATTTGATTTGTTTTGGGTATTTAGCTTAAAATGGGTACGATGCCATAGCAGAGCTGAAGTTTTCCTTCTTCTAGTTTTCGAATAACACCAATTTCAAAATTCAAAAATCTAATTTCCTTTTTCTTTCTTTATTCAAAAAACTAATTTCCTGTTTTCTTTCTTTACGTCTTCTTTCTCTGAAAACGAACGATCGCTCAATTTTCAAGATCCAGTCTTTCAATAAAAGAAATTGAAGTTGAAATTTTTTCTAGTGTAGTGATGAACCGTTGTTGTTTGCAAAGCTTTTCCTCATCTTCACCACTGTTTGGGAGGAAAGAAAATTATTTTTTTCTATATCTGGAATGTACAATGGAAAATCTCAGAAAGAGTTAAATATAATAAAACAAAATTACTTAAAATTTTATATAATTTAAATTATTTAATCTTTATATTAATTTATTAGAACAAATAAAATAAAATGAAGGATTAATTATATAAATAGTATCTCATTTTTTCGATGTTCTCTTTTGCTGTCTAGCTGTTTTTTTAAATCAAATGCATAAATCTGAATTTTTATTCAAGTACTTCCCAACAATCATTCCTTCTCAACCGATCAAAGCTTATCTTAATTAGGGATGAAAATATCCGATATATCCGATATTCGACACGATATCGGTGATATATCTGATATCGGCAATATATTGTCAATATATCGGTTTTGGACCGATATATTATGGAAATATCAGGTCTGTGACACACGTGTGTGTTAGTTTAATTTTTCGGTAAAATATCCGAGATATATCGGGATATATCGGAGATATATTTAAATGGCCGCCAGTTGAAATAAAGCATTCAGCAGTTGCTTGATTAGATTCTGGCTTGATTTAATTTGGAAATATATCGATATTCGTATAAAAATATCCCATTGATATATCTAGATATATCACATATATCTTAGTAAATCCAGTATCGATATGTCAGTCGAAGCGGAATATTTTCATCATTGGTCTTAACTCAATAAAAATTATAATTTTTTTTTAATATATTTTGATTTCAAGGTAATAAACTATGTCAAAATTCTACCACTTAAACTATATATAATGATCATTTAAAATCCACTTTTATATAAAAATCAAAATATATAATATATAAAGATACCATTTATATAAATTATCCTAAAATGAATTTGAAACACCAAATAAAAATAATATATAACTCTATTTTTATTTTTTTTCCTAATATTCTTCCTCTACTTTCTTTCTCTCAAATTTTCTAAGATCCATACATACATAGTATGTGAAATTGTTTCATTTCATACATATGACGTATATAGAGGTGGCAATATGGGTTTAGTTCAATAGGCCAATCCACTTTAGCCTGGTTTTTTGGAGGATTATGCTGTAAAATTTAAGACCCGAATAAAATCATATCAAATTGACCCGACCCATTTTGACCCCATGGGCTATATGAGTTTTGTCCAAGTTGCCCCGAAATCTTTATTTAATTTTAAGTAACTAGCTTAGTAATTGAGATTTTCAATGATTTATCTATAAAAATCGATATTTTGGACTTTTAACCTGCTTTTATGGCATAGGGTTTTAAAATAATTATTATTATTATAATATATGATTAATATATTATACTTTGTTTTTTTAACTATTTTATTTTCAATTTTTAAATATAACTTTTTAATATAATTTATATGATAATTTAATATTTTAAAAATATTGTATGAAAAATTACTTAATGCAGTTGAATTAAATAAATTGAGTTTAATATTGAATATATTTTCATTTATAAGTGTCGTATTTTAAATATTTACCATTTCATTTTTTTGTATTTATCCTTTAAATTTTATTTGTCGTATATGTTTTGATAAAAGCGATTTGTAATGAACTATAAAAATTAAATTAAATTGAATGACAAAATTATCAGTATGTTTTAAATAATTTTATTACTTAAACGGGTGGTAAAAAAAAAATATTATTATTTTAAAAATAGCTAACAAAAAGTTATACACTTAGGTGGTGTTTGTTTTTTTTTACTTAACGCCGAATGTAACTTTATTCTACGACAGCAATTTAATAAAGACAAGATGTTTCGTTGCTTTTTAACATTGCAGAGCGAATGGGATGATAACTAACTGATTATTTTCGTGGCTCGCTCCGCCTCGCTTCTTAATAACACATGTTTAATTTAATTTTAATCGGTTTTTTAACGGGTTTGAGTTTATTTTCAAATCCAAGCATTTTGCCTCGTGATTGCATCAGAAAACCCAAGAAAATTAAAATTTTCAAAACGACAAAATATTAATAAAATAATAAATCATTATGCTGTCAAATGCTCTATAAATTCTCTAGATCTGATGATCAAACGGATTTGCGCCAAGTAATTGCCTCTCGAAATCTAGTAACCTAAAAAGTTTCGTCGACCTCGGCATGCTCGAAAATTTTTCCGATTTTCCGCGATGTTTCGTTATAATGTTTTTTAATAAATAATATATAAAAAATTCATAATATTTTTATTTTATGAAAAATATTAATTTTAATATAATAAAATAAAAAGAAAATATAAAAAATTAAAATTAAAAATAAAACAAAATAAATAAACGGTGAGTTTAAATTTTCCTGATTCGCCCCGCCCCGCGAATTTTTAATGGCATGTCGACCGAAAATAAACAGAAGTTCTGGTCGATGAGATCGCCGTCCCAAACCCTCCCGTTGTCATCCCTAGTAGTGCAAAGATATTACTAGCTACTCTTTTGTCAACGACAGTTTTTCTTATTTTTTGCGAAAAATGACTTTTCCGAATAGCCAAATATTTTCACTTTTTCTATTCGTAACTTTTTAAAAAAAAATTTCAAAGAATGTTCTCGCGAAAATTTAAAAAATTAAATATTGACGTCGAAAGCTATTCACCAAAGATTAAGTCAAAAAACAAACACCACCTTACTTATTTCTTAATATGGTTATATCTTCAAACAAAATGAATTTTCAAAACAAATAGGGTATTTTGTTATTATACCATTGAGAGGCATTTTTGAAAAAAATAATTTATATTGCTAACATTCTAAAAAATTATGCAGATGATTATGACTCAACGAGCATCAATGATGTTCATATTTCTAATATAAAGTCACATGTTATTATTTGATATAATGAGAATGATAATATGTGATTTCATTTGATACTTTCAAGTTTTTTTTTCAGATATGTTTTTAAATTATTACTTTATTTATTTGATATTATTTAGTTAGTTAATTTGGTCCTTTAGATATAACATTGCTTTATCATTATTTATTTATTTAATTTTTGTTTAATATTATTATATTTTTTAGACTCAATTATTTTATATATTAATTATTATTATATATTTATATATCATTTGTTTTTTTTTTTGAAGAATAATAGAATTTATAAAATGAATTATTATTTTTAGCATTTTTAAGGTTTTGACCCGTTTTGGCCCACAATCCGAATGAGTTAGGTTGAATTAGTCAAAAGCTAGGCCGAATAGAAATAAATCAAATTAACCCAACCCGTTTTGACTCGTGGCCCCAATGGGCTGGTCCGAAATTGATTGAGTTAATCCGTTTACCGGTTCTAGACATATAGGATGCAAAAAGAAACGACCTAAATATAGTCATTAGGTAATATGGATCATACTTTTCACTAGGCACCTCTTTGATCTAAAGATGAGCCTTAAATAATAATTAAAACAAGCAACAAACAAATCAGAGAATGAATCTGTATCATTTTTTATTCAGAGAATGAATCTGTAAAATAAAAAAAAATAAAAATAAAAATCAAGGAACATGGCATGTAAAATGACTCAATCAGCACCTGTATTTACCAAGGTAATTTAATATACATTGAATGAGAGGGACCTGTGACTTTTACAATTTGGGCTCCTCAGCTTTGCTATAACTCATTAAAATTAAGGATTGCAACAATCCAAAAGGCTTACATAGTGTGTTTGTCACTACCCAGTACCCACCCACCCACCCACCCCTCCAAAACTAAAGAGGGGAAATAAATAAATAAACGAAAAACATACATATGCTCTTTCAAGTGTTTCGAACAACTACCCATCATATATATATATATATGTGCAGGCATAGTAGTTGATACTTAAAAATAATCTTCCAAATGGTTAGGTCCTTTTATGGAGTAGGAAATATCTTGGAATGGGATCGTACCTGGAAAATCCGCGGAGTAATTGGGCAAGCTCAGAGAGGTCTGAGCGGTGCCCGATCCAATAATAACCTCGCAACAAAATCGACTACATGTACAAATTAGGTGTGATTGCTACAAGATTGAGTGATGAGTGATGGGAGAAGAGCGTGCATCGGCTAGACAAATCCATTGGGTCTTTCTCCACTTCTTGATGATGATCTCTTCTGCATGTCTGCATCATAATGTGCAAAAGCAGCATCTAGAGCCTGTACCCAAATAGCCGCCTCTTTTAAAAGAGTTGTAGTTCCAATCATCAAACACCAAACCAGAATGTTCTGTAGTTTGATAAACAACTATCGCTTTCTATTTTTATTGATTGTTTTAAGGGTGGGAAGATCTCAAACAGCATAACAAGAATGGGGGCAGAACCGAACCGGACAGGCAAGGTTGAATATAACCAATAGAACAGTGTCAACTGAGATAAAAGATATTGGGGGGTTTGAACCCAGTAACCGGGTGGGATTTCACTACATACAGCCCCCTTCAAGGAAAAAGCCCAGTGGTAGATTCCAGTATGATCCTTATTTCCTCTCAAAGTTCATACTTGCGAATATATATAAATATTTGGGGAAAAGAACACGTTTTATTGAATACAAAAGAGAGATCCTGACCTGAAGCATTGGTTGAACAAGGAGGGAAACTTGATGCCGAAAATCAGACTGCACAGATTCCTTCATCTCCTGAAGTTTGACAAAGAAATAAGGAAAGGATGAAACTACATATTTGATGCGGTAGGTACAGAAACCTGGTGTTTTTCCTATTAGAAACTGGAAACCCAGCACAGAAAATAAAACATTTAGAACTTGCAGTCATGTGGTAGACCAAATTACCAAAAATTCGCATGTTTTTCCATAAAAAAATAGACATTTTTCATGGTTCACACATATCCATGCACATGCTGCTTCCATCAAGGAATTTGTTGTTCAGCAAGATCTGATGGATTTCCTTTCTAAATTCATCAAGCATAAAAAGTAAGAAAAAACCAGTGACTTTTGGAATCACCAAACTATATGTCCGTAAAAAGGCACCAGAAAGTTTCATTTTACTTTAGTTAATTTATGTGTATTGCTCAGCATCATACAAAAAATAATATTGCATTAGTAACAAGTTGCATCTTAACTTGACAAAACATCAGCAAAAGGACCAAAAATTAGCCAAAACAGAATTGACAGAGCAACATGGCATTTTAACTCCACCGATGATGTGGAATACAAATTCTGTAAACAATTAAAATAAAATGTGCTTAAAATATATAGACAGAGAATAGAAAACTGGCTTTTGGTTAAAATTGTACCTGTAGCTTTGGATAAATTTGAGACATTGCATCTTTTAGCCTGCTTACCTACAAGTCAAGCCACCAGTTGAAATGACCATGTCAAAAGAATATGAAATTTATCAAAAATTAAAAAGCTGAAAATAATTTTCTACAAGCACTTCTTTGATCATTCATTCTAGCCAACATGCATCTCAGGGAAACATTTATTTTTCTATTTATAAATAATAAACTTTCCTTTGCAACCAGTGCTTCTTGTAAGAAAAATGATGCGGGGAGATTTTAATTCGTTTAAGATATGGCAACATTCATTCAAACATATTTCAGTGTCCTTCCAGACTCCCCACCTCTGTTACAGGAGCACAAAGTGAATTCATCTCACTCATGTAGCTCCATGGACTAGTTTAAAGGAGCTTACACATGCAAAATCGCTAAGGTTTTCAATTTACGTTCCAACATCAGTTTTCATTCATCTTATATTAAATTGCAACATCTTGAGCACCATGAAAAGTTTGGTAAAGGATCAGAGAATTTAAATTGAAAATGGAGCAACTTTTATTAGTGATTCGGAGAAGAACTACATGAAGTTTCAAACATCAAACCTTATGATCAAGCCAAATTTTGGTATGCAAAAGAAAAAAACACCAGCCTTCATCTTCATATTATATAGCATTAAAGATCCCTCAGTACATTTAACCACTTACCTTAGTATAAAGATATGCAGTTGTAATCGGATAAGATGACCAGAAGTGCTTCAGTAATTCTTGAATTGAGGTCCAATGCTGAAAACAAGATAGCCAGTGGTTATTAACAAAAGGTTATTGGAAAAATCAAAACAAAAAGATATAAAAATATGAAATCAAAACAAATATCCAAAAATGATTGCTATGGAGGCTCTCTTAGTAGCTTGATGGTGAGAGCCCAGGAAGGAGGATTCTTGTTGGGTTTTAAGGTGGAGGGAAGAGGTGGTTAAGATAAGGAAATTTCTTATCTTCTCTTTGTTGATGACACTGTTATATTATGGGGGGTTTCCCTTGATAAAGTTACCAATTTATGCTGGTTTCTCATGTGGTACGAAGCTATTTCAAGGTTAGAGATAAATTTGGAGAAAAGTGAGATGAATCCAGTTGGACTAGTAGTGGACTAGGAAGCATTGGCTGCAAAGGTTGGTTGTAGGGTAGGAGAACTCCAGTCTTCTTACTGAGGCTTTTTTTTTTATCATAAGCAAACATGTATTAAAAATAAAAAGTGAAAGGATGAGAAATTCTTCTCACTAAGTACAAACCTGATCAAGTAAAAGTATACTTACACCTTATAGGGACAATCTAAAACAAAATTGAACCGCAGAAACCTTAGATAAAGGCTCACAAGGAGGTCATCTCTCTTAAATACAAGTCAAGAGCCAACCAAGTAGAATAAAACAGACTGGGACTCCTTTAAAAGGAGTAGTACAAAAAGCCCATAAAGAGGCATAAAAATGAATAAGATCCCATAACATCTCTTCCGTTCTGCACCTCTCCTAAAAACTCCTTGCATTTCTCTCCTGCCATACAATCCATGAGAGAGTAAGACATGCAATATGCCAAAGAGTTTTTGCCTTTGATTGATTTCCCCAAACCTCAAAAGGAAATAATAAATATGTCTCCAATACTCCTTGGTGGTACCCACTCCAAATTAGTTGCTCTAAATGACTAGTGCCATAGCCCCAATGTTATTTGGACAATGCAAAAAAAAGATGATACATTTCAAATGGGGGCCACCTACCAAGCAAAAGCGGTTTGGGACAGTGTTGAGGAGCAATTTCACATAAGCTCTCTTTATGGAAGAGATAATACATTTCAAATGGGAGACATATTACACTAGACTTGAATACTCTTTATAACTTACTGATTTACTTCATGTCTTTACCCAGTAAACAAGGATTCGCTTTGGAACAAGGCTGTTAAGTGGAAGTATGGGAGGAAGGAGGGTGGTGATATTATAAGGTGAGAGACCTTTCTAGGGTCAGCTTATGGAAGCCTACAAGTAAGGAGCGGTTGCTCTCAACTCTAAAGTTCTGTGTGCTATTGAGGATAGGAAGGGAGTGAAGTTTTAGAAAGATGGATGGTGTAGTAAAGTCTTTAAAATTGTTGTTCCCTAAACTGTTTACTTCATCTGAGACAAAGAGGCATGGTAGCATATGTGCAGAAGCAAAGGGAGGGTGGAGAGGTTTTAAACCTCCATTTTGCTGGGAATCTTAATAGTTAGGACTTGGATTTCGCAGAGATGTTCCTTCTGCAACTGCAAGACCATTCCATGAATAAGGAGCAGAAGGATAGGGTGGTTTGGAAAGGTGAGAGCACAAGAAGGTTTTCTATAAAACCCTTTACTCATTGTTGGAACCGCATTATGCTACCCCTTTTCGAAGAGGGATAATCTAGAATCCTTAGGTTCACTCTAATGTGAGGTTCTTTGCTCAGGAAGCTTGTTGGAGGAGGTATTAACGTTAGACCAACTCCAAAAAGAAGAGGTTGGTTGCCAGTCAGCAAGTGCACTCTCTGCAACTCCATTGATAACATCATTCTTTATTATGTGCTAAGGCAAGGGTCTTATGTTTGCTGGTGTTCTCTTTATTTGGGATTCTATGAATTGATTATTGCTTAGTTCAGTGCACTCTCATGAGATGACTAGGTTATGCTAAGGGAAGAAGGAATATGAAGACTTAAAGGGCGGCTCTTTTATGTATTTTTAGGACTACTGGAAGCAAAGAAATCCAAGAGTGTCTGAAGATGAAGAGATGTAAATAAAGTTTTAAAAGTTATTTCCTTTACAATCTTGCTTTATGGATTTGGATGTATATTCATGGGAAATCTTTGTACTTTATTGATTGTATAGATTGGTTGAGTCCGAGAAGGTGGGAGCTGTTTTTTCATTTCCTCCCTGTTTTTTGTTCTAGCTTTGTTTTTCTAACTCATTGTATACCTATGGTGTACTCGTGCACTTTCTGCTTTTTAACACAATGTCTTACTTATCAAAATAATAAATAAATGAATATATAATGATAATAATAATATAAGAACAAACCATTGAGGTCTGGCTTAATGGTTAAGGGTTAGTGTTGACATAGGGAGGAGACCAGGTTCGAGTCCCGGTGGGGACAAAGAATGAAAGAATATATATACCTATCAAAAATAATAATATAACAACATCAATAATAATAATAACGATGAAACTAACTTGTAAAGTGTCATACAAAACATAAAATCTTGATTGATAGATAAAAATAAGTACATCTACAAATATTGGTGTCAACTCACATGTAGCAATTCCTCTTTAGTAATTGTTGGCAATCTATCCAAAACACTTTCTTGAGGATTCTTCCCGAGATTGAACTTGTTACTTGAGATATTCTGGGTCAATCCATTAAGAACCTATATCATCAAATAAGGTCAGTATTTTCCAGCACAATGATTTTAATATGTATCTTTCTTTCAAGCAGCAAATAATGACAATGTCTCAAACAAGGGTATTGTTACCTTAAGAGCAATATCGGGTTTAACTATGGGATCACTTAATCCTACAGATTTGATCTCAGAAATAAATCCTCTCAAAGAACCATATGATTCCTGAGTGCTCAGGCTGCATTTTATTTGCTTTGATCCAGCTAGGGTGTCTCCCAAGGTTTTTAATGCATTAGCTTGTTGAGAATCAAAATAGTCACGAGGATCCTGATCCAAGAAACACAATGTAAAATGTCTATATTGATAAGAAGAGTAGAAGAACAAGGATGTAATACCTTAATACAGAGTGGTGCAAGTGGAAGGTCACGAGGTGCCTGAAGATCCTCAATCTCAGTCATCCGTGAAATCCTTTCTGATCTTTCCTGGTTTACACTCCCTTCAGATTTTTCATTAGCTGCCTCAACTGCTAACAAAATACAACCATCAGGACATACACATGTATTTAATTGGAACTTTAGAGACACAAATCAAGATGGATTGTACAATAAAAAATAAACTATTGCTAACCCTGTTTTGACTTGGCGAGAGCCTCTGCTACAGTTCTTGTATCTTCCAACTCCACATCTACAATGAAGTTCATGAGTTAAAATTTTGTAGTAAAAATGTGTCATATATCCATCCACATAATGAGCAGATAAATGGGACTTAATGAGTTCAACAGAGTGCAACCTTCATTTTTATCAGCCAACAGAATATGAATTTCAGACGGGGCTAGTGAAAATTATGGCATTCATTGACTAAATATCCTATCACAGTGGAAGAGAATAACTCAAGAAAAAATCTTACTACCTATAGGTCTTCCTTCAAGAACAACTGCAGCATGCCGATTAAGATCTTGCGAAAGAGTCCTTCTGTATTGCTCGTATTGTGGGTCAATAGTTTCTTTGCTACCATCACGAAAGATCCCGTGATCCTACATATTAACCCAAGGGTGACAGAATCTTATCATGAGACTGAAAACACAAAATCCTTAAAATAAAAACATTAAATTTTTTAAAAATTAAAAATAAATAAATAAAATCCTGCAACAAGGAGATATTTACACTATAAATTCCATCCAGAAATGGGCATGCAAAGGGCACAGTAAGTTCAAATAAAGTCAGAAACCAAATTATTTACATGATAGAGAAGGCAGGAAAACAAGTAGAATTTGTTGAACTGATGCCACAAAACAAACTCAATATCCTACATATCTTTGGATACATTAGAAAACGGAGAAAATTTTTAAAGTAGAAACGATCCTTTAGATGTTCTCTCCTTGTTTAAGAAGAACAGGTGCATAGAGCAGAAACTAGCAGTATCTATAACCAGAAAATTTTCATAAACGCCATGCCCCAGCAACCAGCCTCTTTCCAATTCAGGCAAATGATGTCATCCTGAGAGCAAGTAATGAATTGGAAGGTTCTAACCTTCTACTTTAAACAAGCCAAAAAATTCAATTAAGTTCCATTTCCTTAAATAAATTATAAATTTTCATCTAGCTCCATGACTCATAATAACTCTCCTACTTAACTTGGCTTAAGCGGAACTCCCTTGTCTATATTTCAATACGCAGAAGCAGCATTAAAACATGAAAATATAAAAAAATTTACACACATATGCATACAAAATTTTCTTATCAAACTAGAATCTCCTATTTTAAGATTACAAAAGTATTTTGCAACTACGATTACGGAAAATGGATGTTGTTCAATGTACCGGAAGATGTATATAATCATCCCCCTGGTCAGCTTCCATGTCCAAAGTTGGATCAACCCGTCTGATCTGCAAACAAGCCATATCCAATAAAGAGCAAAAAATATTTTAAATAGAGTAATTAAGGTACCAGATTTTTTTTTTTGATAGGTAAACGAGAAATATAGAAAAATATAATTGTTTTTTTCTGAACATTTTGGACAACAATATTCTTTAAGTAGTCTCGGTGAAGGCACTAGGCCAATTCTTTGTATTTGCAATCATTCCTCAGAAAACCTTATAGATTTCATCAAAATTCACCATGTTTCTTTCAATCAAATTCTTAAAAGAAAAAAAAATTCAAGTCCAAAACGTGCCAAATTTGTTTTTAAAGTTGGAAAATTGTTTCTTGTTCTAGTGTTAAAAAAACCAATTGCCATAGGGAACCTAAAATTTTCCAATATAACACGCTTAACCCAAAATGAAGGGAGGAAGGGTACCTTTCTCCTCGCTTCACTGGCCAATATATCATCATGCTTCAGGAAAACAGCAAGTTCCTCATCTTCAGCAGCCTCTGCTGCAGCAGCAACTACATTTCTCGTGCAATGAAGGTATTCGGCTCTACAATATTTATTCCAGAAGTCCTTTTCTGTCATCTAAAACCCCAAAAAGGAATTACTGATGCCAGAAAGTAACTGATGAATCAAAGTCACCATAGTTTGTGAAAGACATTCATAATAGCAAAAGGTCCAGATAAAGGGAAAATGAAAGGTGATCGTCAGGATTTAAACTGCCAGAGCAATGGAGAGAGGCAGAGAGGGAGAGAGAGAGAGAGGGAGAGAGCTTTTTACCTTGTTGGGAACAAAATTCAAAAATGCCTGATGAACAGCTGGTTTCTCCGCAAAAATCTGAAAAATAATTTAACCATTAATCCTACAGGGGTGGGAAAAGTCTACAAAAGAATAAACTACTACCAAATTGGTTGTGAACAAAATTCATAAAATGCCAAACGAACAGCTGGTTTTTGAGCAAGAATCTGAACAATAAATTAAACTTCAAACCTAGAGGAGGGTGGCAAAACTATACAAAAGAATAACAAACAATAACATGATTGTGAAGCAAGAAGGAACAACCATCCATCAATGTAACCCACCAAGAGAGGAATTGTGAAATAACAAAATCTTCAATAAATCTTATCTTGGAACAAAGCATTCAACAAACATGTTCAACGGAACAAGCTTGCCAGAGAAAATAAAAAATAGTACTGTGAAAATATGAAAAGAGAAGGAAATGGGAATTTAGACTAGCATGAATCCATTTCATCATAATTACATTCCAATAGAAATTTATCTAGAACTAGGAAAATGAAAGAGGAAGTCACACCTGATGAATTATTTCGGGTGTCAAGTTAAATGTAACCCTGTTTGTCTGAGAAATACAAGGAAAAATAACGATCATTAAACTTCCATGCAAGTCTGTTAAAGGAACGAAATAGCATAACACTAGATAAAAGTTTATTGTAAAGAATGTATCATATGCACTCTTTTGAAGAGAAAAAAAAGTCACAAATCCACAGCATTTGTTCTAAAAATGAAAATTCTGTTAGGCTTAGGCCTAGAAGTTTTCCATTTAACTTGTAAAGCTCAAACATAGAACTAGAGAGACAAACAGACAAAGAGACAGAGAGAGAAGAGAGATCATCAATGTTGTACCCGACCATCAGTCGATGGTTTAAGATCTGATATCATGGCACTTTTGAACCCCACGCGCTGTTTGGAAGTTCTACTAATATCCCCATCCAGCAATTTCTGCACTTAAATTGGTTGGTGAAAAATATTAATATTGCATTCTCTAGAACAATTTTATCCAATAAAAAAAGAACAGCTGCATGTGGATGGTAATCTATTGGAGAAACACAAAGGTCTTCAACCAACAGCGAGCCTTATAAATTCAAGCATTATAAATCAAAAGTCACTCAAAAGAACCAACATATTTTTAAACAGTCTGCGGATAACTAACCTTCCTAGTTGCCCAAAATTCAGCTTCTGTCAAGACACCACTGAGCACAAATTGCTTATGAAGCTTCTGCAAATCACTGCAATGGATAATTTTTAGTAATAATGACTAAATTAGAAAGGAAATTTACAATAAGATAATTACTAAATTTAGCAACAAAAAGACCAGAACCACTAGAGTTTGAATTAAGGATGATGCTGATATTCTTTTCGGTGGATAGTTGAAGTTGATATTCTAGATATGACTATAAAAATAGAATATCCCCACAAGATGTAGACTAATCTTCTCTAGGACCAACAGAACGGGTCATACCTTAAATATGATAGCAAACTTTTTTATCACTGTCTCAACAGCTTGTCATAACTTCCACATTTATCATAGACCCACAGTTCCATTTCAATAAAACCAGTAGTACCTCAAGGCTATGTTTGGTTCCCATAAAATTTAGAGAGGAAAAGTAGAAGGAAAGAAAAAATGAAAGAAAATAATAATAGAGATAAATCCTACATGTTATTTACCAATAATAAAATTAAATGATTTAAGTATACATAATTTTCAAAGTAATATTATTTATATATAATTTGTAAGGCTTCTATTTCTCTCTAATATATTTTTTCTTCATTTGCCTATCAAAAAGAAAAAAAAAAGGATTTCCGGTCCTTGCAATTGGGATCCTCTGTTGATGGAGTGGTGGCTGCCTTGGTGAGAAAACTATCTTTTCATTTCCTGCAGATGAGAAGCATAACTGAATGGCTCCATTGGAACAAATTTTACTCACCGTGGATCAAAAGGCTGGAAGTTTTCTCTCTTTCGAGATGCGTGAAAAGGGAAAAGGCAGGCGGAAATGGTTTTCTGTTGAAGCCAAATCTTTCGAGATATCGGCAGAAGGAGATGGAAGGAAGACGAAGGTGAAGTCACTAAGAGAAGCAGGGGCTAGTATCTTGGATTCGCTTTGGAGAAGAGGGGCTGAAAAATTTACTGAAGGGTATCAACATCTGTACAGAGATACGTCTCAAACAAGAAGAGTGTTTGACTAGAAGGAGAATGGAAGATCTTATAGATTGGACTGCAGGGAGAATGCTTCCAGGAGATTTCTCCCGTGTTCGATCACAGACGCGGACAAGAAAAGGCACAAGCTTTTTCTCTCAAAGGGTAGAGATTCATTAAAGGATGGGATATTTAACAGACAATCTACGTGCTTTTGGGGAAAGAATGGAGTCAGAAGAGCCAAAGCCTCTCAAGGAGGCAAAGACCCGGGCCGATTTGAGCTAAACATTAGAAGAGAGACTCTCGAGGCTCAGAGCGGAGGTGGCAAGTGAATGGAAGTGGAAATCAAGGCTCGCGGTAGATGGTGATTGCATGCCGTGCGGATTCGGGGTGTGACGCCCTATTTCCGAGGTCATTTTGTTTTTCTTTCTCGCCATTCAGATCACCGCGCACTCCATCGCCAGCCATCGCCGGCGTCAGGCGCGCATCGGCTACAGGTCGCCGCCGGTAGCACCATCACCGCGCGCACGCCACGCAGCGTGTCCGTAGTTCCGCCGCGGCACGCCGCCCAAAGACTCGTCGCTAACGCGTCAAGCCAGGGGCTATCGCCGCATGTAAAACACCGCCACAACACTACCTCGGGAGATTCCTATCGCTATTAAGATTTTCGTCACGATGAATGATCCCGGGAAAACTCCGCCACGACACAAGCGAGACCCTTGTCGCCACCCGCCGCCCGTATTTCAAGCCCTGGTCGCGTAATATCGCACTGGCCGCCACAAGGCCGAACAATTTCTATCACGATTCAAACCCCAAAGATGTTCAACGATGTCGGCGACACGTAGATCCTGTCGCGACAATGTTAGAAAACTTACAGGCGTGAGATCCCAACCGCACGCATGCCCTGCTACAGGCGCCCAAGCCAAGTCAGGCCCCGGCCCGAGAACCATGTCGCGACACAAGGTTCGTGATTCTCTCGTCGCAAATGTAGATTTCTCCAGAAGGACAGACACTCAAAATGGGGCGTGAGCCCTTATGGTCTTCGCATCTACAGTTCCTTTTATTTTTTTTTCTCGCTTAACTGAAACCTAGAAAACTTGCCAAACTACATAAACCATACAAAATGAGTTTTATTACAACTCACTGCTACATATACGCAGAACTCGGCTTTACCCAAAATTTTAGAAAACACAAGCAGTTTCGGATCCGCCTTCTTCCCAACAACCCCAAATTTGTCCACCTCCGAAAATTTCCGAAGACGTGGAAAAATGTTTTCCCACGACGGGGTGAGCACAGCTCAGTAAAGAAATTCTCCTACTATAACTATTCCCCACCCAAGTGCACAGACAATGCCATGTAAGAAAACTGTTTCAAAAGATTTTTGCTTTATAAATCATTCCAATGGACAACCCTCTGAGAAGTTCACTGGACAACCCTCCGAACAAGCCTCATGGTGTGGGATAAAACTCCGAGACAATCATATCGATAAACTCCTCCGATCTTAAAACATATCAGATAACCTCCGATCTTAAAACATATCGACAACCCTCCGATACTCAAACAAACATACTGACAAATCCTCCGATATCAAAACATATCGACAAACTCCTCCGATTATAAATTCACTCAAAACTCATGTTAATATATTAGGCATGCATATATCAACATCCTTTTCACACAACCCCATGTTAAGTGAATCGTTAATTAACATAGAATGGGATTTTTCTACCATCAACCTGCATAAAACATCATAACATCAAAACAACAACCAAAGAAGTACTGCAGTCTCGTAATCCACATTCTCGAGCCGAATACAACCTAAAACCCATCACGCTTACTCTAAACTCATGAACTAACCCAATCGCCGTATGAATCTCATGGCCATTTCATGGCCTCGATAAGAATACCTGCAGTAGGAGAAGCTCCTCACCTCTTGCAGGTAGTTATGAACTTAAGTCGTTGGTTCTTCCTCCCCTCTTCCTTCTTTCTCTCTTCTTTCGCTTGCTTTTTGGCTTTCCCTTTCTCTCTCTCCTTTTCTTTTTACTTTCACGCACCACCTCCCCTTCCCCTCCGATTATAAATTCACTCAAAACTCATGTTAATATATTAGGCATGCATATATCAACATCCTTTTCACACAACCTGCATGTTAGTGAATCAAGCAATTAACATGAAAAATGGATTTTTCAGTCATCAACCCAGACAAACATCATACATCAAAACAACAACTGGTCGCAAGTACTCGTGTCCGAACTAACATTCTCGGGAGCCGTATCACAACCTGAAACCCATCACGCTTTACTCTGAACTGGCATGAACTAAACCTTAATCGTCAGTGTCGAATTTCATGGCCATTTTTATTGGCCCTGACAAGAATACCCAGAGTAGGAGAAGCTCCCTACCTCTTGTGTAGTTAGTGAACCAGAAAGCTGTTGGTTCTTCCTCCCTTCTTTCCTTCTTTCTCTTCTTTCTTTTCGTTTTTCTGTTTTTCTTTTTTGGCTTTCCCTTTCTCTCTCTCCTTTTACTTTCACGCACCACCTCCCCTTCTCCTCTTTCGCTTTCTTTCTTCTAGTAGTCGTTGACTGGGGGTGAGTCACCACACCCCCCCCTCACTTGCCTTCGCAGGCAGTTAAGGTCGCTTCATGCGCCTCGACCGCTTTATGTACCTCACACGTATGTTCCCAATCGCCTCACCACATGGGACACTGTCAATTCCGACATTTTGCAATTTTCTCAAAAAATGTGAAATGAGAACTTGACCAACGAACCGACTTGTTGCAATTTTTCGAGACGATTTCAACGGTGAAATCTTTTTCGTCATCTAAAATCTAGAAAACTCTCAGCTTTTTTTTTTTTTCCGGGGCTATTTCAGTTGTTTTGCCCTTTTTCTGAAAAATTTAGATTTAAATTTTTCACGGGTTTTACATGGGGACTTTAAAATATTTTCTGGTATGCTGTTGGATATCCCAACCAGATTCTCATCCTTTGTAGCTGGTTGGACCGTGGGCTAAGGTGGCTCGAGGTTGGTGAATGGAGAGCACTGCTTAGTGTTTCAACCATGACCCTTCTTATCGAGTTCGCCTTCCTGATGAGGCTATTTGGCCCTAGAAAATGGCAGAGTTTCGTGGCAACATGTTGCATCCGGAATGGGAATCCTACAATGGCCAGGTATAGGGAAAGATCAAAAAGAAGAAGCCTCGATGGGTGGTGGTAGGTCTTCCTTTACACCTTCGAACAAGAGAAATCCTAAGGACGCTAGCTGATAGCTGTGGTGGATTTGTGGCCTTTGATAAGAATACAACTCTAAGAATAAAGCCCTTGTGGGCAAGAGTGCTGGTAAAAATGAAAGAAAAGGTCTTAGTCGAGTCAAGAAGCTATGAGTCAGATCTCGAGGGAGATTCTCCCTCGGGTCATGTGGTCTTTCCTTCAGAAGGCGAAGATGGAAAATTCTTGCAGCCTAAGAGGAGATGAGTGGAAGAAGCACGGCCCCAATGCATGACTCAGAGGCATGTGTGGAAAGCTCTATCTTAGGAGAGGGGAGCTCGCTCGACATGCCGAACTAGGAGGTCAAGATAAGAACTTCTGCATCGAGAAAAAGACCCTACCCCCACAAAGATCGTGCAACGTGTGATCCCCAATGAGAAGATCTTATCAGGTGGTTTCATCCTTCGTGTTCTGTCAGATTGCTCGATGATCCTACCAAAGAAGGCCGAAGCCCATCCCCAAGGATCTCAGCCTGTGGCTTTTGTTTAGGAGGTCGGCAGTTAAGCGTCCATTTTCAAGTCGAAGGGAGTTGGACCAAACCTGGGGTTGAGTTGTCTGAGACTAGCCTAAGAAGATGCAAAAGTGCTTATATGTTGGGAGTAAACAAGGGTAGGAACCCTAACCCTTTTTCTCTTCTTTGGGATTAGGGTAGGAACCCTAACCCTTTTTATCGGAAGAACTACGTAAATGCTCTAGAGAAAGGGCAACATAGAAGATATCATGGGCCAAGTCCTAGCCAAAACTAGCTTGATGGGGACTACCCAAGAGAAGCTAGCCTTAGAAACAAGATGATGCAAAGGGTTATTGTCAGAAGGCATGAGGAAGGAGCCCCAATGATACCTTTGGAAGAGGTATGGGTCCTAATTCTTTCTCGTTTCTTCTCTCTTCTTCGAGCCCAAAGGTCCTCCCGAAGGGATTTTCAGCCAGATTTTATCGAGGGATGTATGGTCACAATGATGAGTACGGCGCACTCCAAAGGGAGGTCTCTCCATCGTAATGTCGCGAGTGTGTCAACAACAATTCCGATTTCTTTTGTTCCGATTCGATCCGGGCTCAAGAAGTTCCCGTGTTGTCAAGGTTTGGCAGAGGAGGAGACCAAGAGAGCGCTTGGGAGGAAAGTTGCTTCCTAGTTTTCAGCAAATTCCTAGGCTTCTTAGTAAAAGGATACGAAGGGGAGATTATGTCCCTGATGAACAAAATTTGTGAGAGAAGAGATAAGATCAAAGGAAAAGGGGTGCAAGGTGCAACTAAGTTTGAAAGGGAGCTCAAAATATTGGAGTGGAATGTGCAAGAGGAGTTCTAGAGGAGGGTCCAGCCAAAGGGGCAAGGGGATTTCTAACAATTGATAATGAAGTTTAGAATCCTTTCGTGGAATGTGAGGGGGGCAAATGATGCCAAAAATGGAAATTTATTAAGGTTTTTCTAAAAACCTTGAAAGTGGATGTGGTGTGTCTTCAAGAGACTAAATGGAGATCTTGTTCCAATAAAATTATCAAAAGTTTGATGCCCAATAGGTTTGTCAAGTGAGGCGCCTCCTGTTATGAGGGAGCCTCTAGTGGAATAATGATTCTATGGGACTCTACAGTGGTGCAGTTAGTTGGTCTTGAAGAGAGCTGCCATACCTTATCTCGCAGATTTTCAAATTGTGGAGATAACTTTTCTTGGGTTTTTACGAGCCTATATGGGCCTTCAAAAAGGGATCTCAGGAAAGAATTTGGGGAAGACTGGGGACAATCAGAGGGATGTGGGAAGACCCATGGTGCCTTGGGGGTGATTTTAAGGTTTTAAGGTCTCCGAATGAGAGAAACAAGGAAGGGAGATGGTTAGAAGACATGAGAAGATTCTCCCGAGTTATTGATGACCTTGTACTGAAGGATCTTCCTCTTAAAGGTGGTCATTTTACCTGGATAGGAGGTTCAGGAAACCAAAGAATGGCTTGGTTTGACAGATTCCTAGTTTCGGATGATTGGGAAGAGTATTTCGAAAATGTCTCTCAGTGCATCTTGCCAAAGCATCTCTCTAACCATTTTCCTATCCTTTTGGTAGAGTGAGTAGGGGGGGAGCACGCTTAGAGGCCCCCAAGCCGTTTCGTTTCGAAAATATGCGGCTCAAGGTAGAAGGTTTCCACAACCTCATTGATGATTGGTGGAAAAGCTTTCTTTTCAAAGAAACCAATAGCTTTGTGTTGGTGGAAAAGCTAAAAGCTCTAAAGCTTAAGCTTAAAAACAGGAACAAATGATGTGTTTAGTAAGGTTGAAGATAGAAAGAGTCAAGCCCTTCATAATCTGGTCAGTTGGGATGCCCCAGTGGATCAAAGACCCTTATCTTAGTTTGAATTAGAAAGGAAAGCTGAGGAGATTGAGTTTAAAAATTGGGCCTTGCTTGAAGAGATTATGTGGAATCAAAAATCCAAAGAAATTTGGCTAAAGAAAGGTGATAAAAACACAAGGTTTTTGCACAAAATGGTCAATTCCCATAGAAGACACATGATATTAATAGCCTGAAGATAAATGGTGTGTGGTTCAGGAAAGGTCAAGGCCTACAAACTAGTATTGTTAGTGACTTTCAAAACTTTCTCACAAACCAAGGTGACTAGAGAGCTAATCTAGTAGGGTTAGATTTCTCAAAGCTTGATGAGCTGGAAGCAATGAGGTTAGAGCTGCCTTTCACGGAAGAGGAAGTAAGAACAACTCTCAAAGAGATGAATGGTGAGAAAGCTCCAAGGCCTGATGGTTTCACTACTGCTTTTAGGAAGTTTAGTTGGGATTCTGTTAAGAACGATGTAATGACAGTCTTTAAGGACTTCTTTGAGACATGCAAGTTTGTGAAAAGCCCGAACTCTACCTTCATAATGATGATTCTAAAAAAGGAAGGTGCTGAAGATTGTAAGGATAATAGACCCATTAGCTAGGTGGACAGTTTTTATAAGCTGATTGCCAAAGTGTTGTCAAACAGATTGAAAATAGTGATGAACCGATTGGTAAATAAAGCCCAGAATGCCTTTGTGGAAGGTAGGCAAATCATGGATGCTTCCCAATAGCTAACAAAGTGACTGACTCAATGGATAAGAGGAAGGAAAAGGGTATTCTTTGCAAATTAGACATAGAAAAAGCCTATGACCAGAGAAACTGGAATTTCCTCCTTATGGTGCTCAAGGACATGGGATTTGGTAGCAAATGGATTGGTTGGGATAAAGTGGCACATCTCCACAGCTTCTTTCTCGATGATCCTTAATGATAGTTCGGTAGGCTATTTCAAGTTCAAGGGAATTAAGGTAAGGGGATCCCTTATTCCCTTACCTGTTTGTCCTAGGAATGGAAGTTTACTCCCTTTAGATTGACAAGGCAGTGGATGGAGGTTTTCTAACAAGGTATTCTCTAAAGGGAAGAAATGGGGGTTTTTTGACAAGGTATTCTCCAAAGGGCAGAAATGGGGCTTTAGTGAACATCTCACATTTGCTTTTTGTTGATGATACCTTGGTATTTTGTAGGGATTCTGAGGATCAAATGGCATATCTAAGCTGGATCCCTCTGTGTTTTGAAGTGTTGTCTGGGCTGAGAGTTAATTTGGAGAAAAGTGATATCCTTCTAGTGGTAATGTGGAGAACTTAGATCATCTGGCTAGGGAGCTAAGCTGCAGAGTTGGGACACTCCCCTCAACCTACCTCGGCCTGCCGCTTGGTTTAAGGTAGAATTCAATCAGGTTGTGGAAAGGAATAGAAGATAAATTCAGAAGAAGGCTTTCAGCCTAGAAGAGACAGTACATCTCAAAAGGAGGAAGACTCACGCTTATTAGAAGCACCCTTTCCAACCTTCCCATTCACCTAATGTCCTAATTTAGGCTGCCTAAGTGTGTTAAAGGTAGACTGGAAAAAATTCAAAGGGATTTTCTATTGGGGAAGCTCGGATGCTAGAAAAATTCATCTTGTGTTAATTGGAAGATTGTTAGCCAGAGTAAGAGCAAGGGAGGGTCTAGGCATCAGAAATCTTGATCTCCTAAACAGAGCTTTGTTGGGAAAATGGGTTTGGAGATTCACAATTGAGGAGAGCTTTATTTGGAAGTCATGCATCAACACTAAGTATGGAGCATAAGCTGGGGGCTCGTTCACCAAAGATCCTAAAGGGAGCTATGGGATTGGCCTTTGGAAAGCCATAGCCAAAGAAAAAGCCCAGTTGAAGCAAGACTATGCCTTGGTTCTTGGGGATGGTAGAAGAATAAGATTCTGGGAAGATTTTTGGTGTGGAGGGTCCCCTCTGTGTGTAACATTACCGAACCTTTATAGGATTGTTGTCTCAAAGGGGGCTATGGTAGCTAATTTTTGGGTGGTTTCAAGAGAGGCAAGGACTTGGGACCCTAAGTTTGAGAGGCTTTTCAATGACTAGGAGTTGGAGGCAGTTCAAGCTTTTTTACGCTTACTAGACAACAAGGCAATCCGTTTTCAATCAAAGGACATTTTAACTTGGAAGGGTAGTGGTAGTACCTCGAGGACTTTTACAGTAAAAGCTTTTTACAACATCTTGGAAGGCACACCATCCACTTCAGCCCCTATTAATACCCTTTGGAACCCTTACATCCCCTCTAAAATTGGTTTCTTTGCTTAGGAAGCTTGGTGGGGAAAGGTCTTAACCACAACTCGGTTGAAGAGATGAGGTTTCCATTTAGCAAGCAAGTGCCCTTTTTGTGGGAGGAAGGAAGAAGAGCAGGAGCACATTCTAATCCACTACCCTCCAATTTGGGGCAATGGATTGATCTTCTTTCACCCTTTGACGTCAATTGGGTTTGCCCCCAACTAGTAAAGGATCTTCATCTTAGTCGCATTTCCCGGCTAGAAAGAAATGAAAAGCCTTGTGGAGAGCTACCCTTTTAATCCTCCTTTGGGCCATTTGGAAAGAAAGAAACATAATCATCTTTGAAGACACCACCTTCTCAACTCTCAGACTAAAGCTCTCTTTTATCCGCACCCTCTTTGCTAGGGTTGGTTGTATTCCAAACACGGATATTTCTTTTGTACAGATTCTATGGCTATGCTAAGGAGATCTCCCTTATTTTTTAGGGTTGGTTTGTGCTTTCTTTCCCTACCTTCTCTCCTTTCTTGGCCTCTATGGGCCTTTTTGCATACTCCTTGTATACATTTGCTTTTAATGAAGGGTTCTCTTCTTTTGCCTATCAAAAAAAAATTATTTATATTTAATTTTCTTTGAGATTTTCATTAGACAATCAAATATAAGAAAATCATTATCCTTGATATTTTTTTCTTTCCTTATTACTTTCCAAGAACCAACCACAACCTAAATATACAAACAAACTTTTTTACCACCCATATCAACATTTTATCACAAATTTGGCATTCATAATAGACCCACATTCCTGTTACCTTTTAAGCTATTCCTGAATCAATTAGCTTCACAGTAATGAACTAATGATAGTTTCATCAAAGGAAAAATTCTTTGAGCAAGAGAACATCAAACTCTTCTTCAGGGACAGAATTTCTAAGATATATTTAATCATTATTAGACACCAATTTTCAGTCTCATTTTTCAAAATCAATTGTATCAACAAATTAGCAAGAGAACACCGAACTCTTCTTCAGGGACAAAATTTCTAAAATGTATTTAATCATTATTAGACATCAATTTTCAGTCTCGTTTTTCAAAAACAACTGTATCCAACAAATTAGCAAGAGAACACGAAACTCTTCTTCAGGGACCAAATTTCTAGGATGTATTCAATCATCATTATCAGAAACCAATTTCCAGTCTCATTTTTCAAAATCAACTGTATACAACAAATTAGACACTTCCTTGCAATAATTAATAAAGATGGCATGGATAAAAGTTAAGAATACATACACTACATATTTTCAATACATTCTTTAACAAATGTTCTCACTGCTCATGCTTTTTTTTTTCTTTTTTTCCTTTCTTTTTTTTTTTTTTTTTTTTGATATATAAGAAGAAGATATCTTAACAAAGGCCACCAAAATGGCAACCCAAGTATACAAAACATATACATACACCCATCACCAACCAAAAACACAAGCATCCAAAGAAACAAAGGAAGAAAGGATTAAGCCATCCCACCTTCACCAAGAACCCAACCAATCCAAAAGGCTAACTCTCAAATACATGCACTTGCATGGGAACATATAGAGAAAGAAGAACAAGAGAGACTGAGAGAATGCACACCACAAGGACAAAAGATAGAAATTTAACACACTAGAAAACACCATATGAGCTAATCTGTGTGTAAGAGAGCTACTAAAAACCTATGGAAGTCAGATTCAAATCAAAGCAAAACTAGATCTTATCTCATGCAGATACATAACAGTGTAGCTGAACAGCTACAAACAGGTTATAATGCTAGAAATCTAGATTTACCTATCCTCTCGCAGTAGCTTAATGCGGCGCTCCATTTCTTTGGTACTAAGTTGCTCATCAACAAGTTTAACAGCAGATTTTTCAGAACCAGCCTTTGAAGCATCGCTGAATTTTGCAAGGACTTTGCCTGCTCAGGAGGCACAAGATGTGAAATCTACAGGATAGACAAGTTTAACCAATACATTATGCAGATACAACTAGAAGAATTGTAATAAAATATTCTAGATTATTGGTTGTGGGGTGGGTGGCTCAGACAAAACCTTTGATTTGATCAAAAAATGATAAAAGAGAAATACCAAAAGATACTTATTTGATGGTCACCACTAACCACTTCCGATCTCAAAGCTTTGGGTTTTCTTTTCTCATAAAACATTTTACACATTATAGATCATTTATACAATTAACTACTCTATGGTTTCGTACCCTAGGAGTTTTCAGCATGGCATGAAATAACATCCTTATGACTTTGTTTGCTAGGAAATTGAGAAGAAAAAGATCCCAAATTTGAAATATGATCCAAAACAAAGGTACTTAAGCTTGGATGATGGCTCAAAATCAACCTTATGAAAAGCTTATTAGGGTTTTGGGTGAGTGGGACGGGTGTTGTATACACCTAGCAGACCACTTAACTAAGACTCATCCTTTTTGATAGGTAAACAAAAGTTCAATTAGAAGGAACCTTAAGGGGAGGGGCCACGCTATGTACAAACGGGGTTATTCTTAAATGCACGCTCTATACAAAGCCATAGAAGATTTTCTTTCAAGCCCATTGAAATTTTTAATGCCAAACATCAGGCTAAGGAAAAGTTATTGAAACAAAGAAAAATGGTAGTTTCTCAAAATACTGGAAATGATATTTATAAAGTAAGAGTATACACAACCAAGATACAATATATATATATATATATATATATATATATATATACCTATATATATATATATATATATATATATATATATATGCTATATATATATGTGTGTGTGTGTGTGTGTGTGTGTGTGTGTACATGTATGCACCAAAAAAAATATGCGTACATGTATATTTGCACCAATACCTACATAATTATAAAACTAAAGGAATGTTTAGAAACTGCCCTAAAAGACAGTTTTCGGTTCTTCAAACTAGAATTCCATTTTCTAACATACAAACACATTTGAAGAATTACTTCTGAAAACAAATTTTGAACTTTGTTCAGAAAATATGCTTTTTTTTTCTTTTAAAGAAAGAACAAATTTGAAGTGTTTTTACATAGTGTTTTGATAAACAATTGAGAATTTAAAAAATACTTTGAGAACTTTTGAATTATAATATAACGCACTACTTCATGGAGATTAAGCAGAGAAAACTGATTTCCCTTTGAGTTCCCAAATAGAATTGTCTTCCTCAAAACAATTGTTTTTGTGATTTTCAGAATTGTTTTTAGAATAGTTTTGCTAAAACTTTTCCAAATAGACCCTATATCTTTAAACCAATGCTGACCATGAGAATCTTAAAAATATGTACAAGAAATGCTGAAACTTACCCACAAATTCTCGGCAAACTTCACGGTCCGGATAGCTTTCAAACTCAAAAATGTAACCTCCACCCTAAAAAGCACCATGTTTCCAGTCTTGAGAAAGGTGGCCACGTTGAGCATAAATTCAATCGATACACAAATGGACTTCAGGAAACCACAAGGAATCACAATTTTTTGGGGAAAAAATTACACTATCTTGAAGCAAGTTTGAATGGAAGCAAGGATATAAACTGCCTGAAGATTCAACAAATAAACAAGGAATGCAGAAGGGCATAAGTTTAGAAATACCATTTCAGGGTCTTGTGTGAGATTAAGCAGAGCAGGTTTATTTGGTACCTCCTTTGTAACTTTGTGACCTGAAAATTCACAACGGTAGAGTAAAACTCACTGACAACCTTATATCATAGAATAAGGCCCTGTTACCCAAGAATACCAATAATCAGACAATAAACATAAATTGTTAAGAATTCCTAACATGGTACTATATAAAAAAAAAAGAAAATTTTTAAGTAGTTCTTCAAGCACGAAAGTGTTAAATATACAAACTTTAATAAACAATGCCCCCGCACTACCAAAAAAAAATCAATAGAAGCAAAAACCCAAGGAATGTTGGATGCACACAATTCGTGTCAGCAGCATTAACAGTAATTAGTTGTTCTAACATTAAAATTAAGTACCTTTAACGAACCGAAACTCAACATCGAGCCTTGCAGATGATGTGGGGTCATGCGGCATGAATTCAAATCTGTCCTCGGTCTGAACAGAGTAACACTGATCAATACGAAGAACCAGGACATCCAGGAAAAACGAATAGAAAAAAAATCCAAACCCTTTTTTTAAAACCAAATTTAAATCCCAAATCACCCAACACAAAATGAACCGTATAACATCATTAGACACTGTCCATCAACAGTATGATGCCTTACAAATTATAATCCCATCTCGTCCCCCAAAACCAACATTTACAATAAAAAGAAAAACAATGAACAAACTATAAGCTCGTAAGCATTAAAAAGAGATTTCGTGAATACAAAAAGAATTAAAAGTTTACCAATTTCAGAACACCCGGAACTCCAGAGCCCTTCACTGACGACTTGTACCTAGCACGCTTAACGACCTGGCCAGACATGTTGGACGACCAAGCGATGGGAACGAAATTCAAATTAATTTGAACTGAGAATCCAGCGTTAAAGATGCTACAATTTGGTGAAAAGCGGAATGAGCATGGATCTAGGAGAATGCGTGGATCGAATTAAACATGGACAGGAAGTGTGTGATCTAGGGTTTTCCGATGAAGGCAAAAAGAGTTCAGGTGTTGCAGTGTTAGGGTTCTGGGGAAAATATGAAAGCGACTGTTGAATGGAGATGAAAAGGAGTGGAAAGTGCCATCTCCATGCCGGAGGGCGACTTGATACTCGCTCACTCTTTTATCGAACCTTTTCGCCCACCTCGTTCTGGCTCACAGCTATACTACTCTCGTTGTGGGGACAAAGTAGATATTTGGTTAAAAAAAAAAAAAAAATTATTTTTTAAAAAACCTTATGTTTTCATATATTTTTAAAAAAAAAAGTATTTGGTTAAAAAACCTTCAACAATCCAAATTTTGTAAATCTAATTTTTCCATATATTTTCCTTAAAAAATAATTCATGTTTAACAAAATTATTCTTTTTTCATCCTATGTTTTTATTTGCATGTATCTTATATTTATAGGATGGATTATTTTTACAAAAGAAAATACTTTTTTATTAAAATAATGTCAAAATAGATAATTGGCCTTTTTTTTTTATAACTAAATATTGTGTTACAATGTAGTAAAATATATTCACTTTGACTCAAACATAAGCTCCTTAACTTTTTTGTATGTCTGTCTTTTTAAAAGCACAGACGTTTATCATTGGTATAGATAGGAAGCCCAAATGGTCTTTATTGTATTTTAATTTTATGGATTAGTATTAATCAATTATTAAGATTTGTTTATTGGATTAATAAATATCAATTATGTAATATTATTAAGTAAGCGATCGATTATTACGTGGCGGTAATTAATGCGTAACTAACGTATTGATGCCTTGTGGATTAATACGTAAGCGCGTGATGATACATGATGGTACTAGATGATATCATTATGAGGGTCCTGCTACCATCCCCGATATGAGTCTGCCGACTTCCCCATCCGAGCGAGAGATTAGGGTTTCAATTAGCACCTCGGTGAAGCGATCATCTCCACTCTCTACTCTCGATTTTCAGCTTAACGGTCACTTTACGGATAAACTATGGATCACTGCTTTGGTGCGGAGTACGTTTTAGTCACAGATTTAGGATATATGTGTATGAACATCAGCATATTGCGATGTCTACATAAGTTTTCCAAACGATTGGTATCGGAAGCCAAGAATCGGATCGCAATTATGGTGGCCAGATTAATGTCGTAAGCGACGTATTGATCGCCGACCAAGTGTACGTAATTGACGTATTGATAGTCTATGATGGGTACCGGACTATCTGTAATTATCTATTTATGAAGTCACCTACCAAATCGATATATGGCTTTTCTACGACACGTCGTGAGAGATTAGGGTTTGTTAGCATATCGAGTAGAGAAACGTGTCTCTCTACCGGTTTTTGACAACGATCGCTACGGAGAAACTATGGATCTACTTTGGTGCGGTACGTTTTAGTGCAATTTCGAATATGTGTGTATGAGCGTCTTCTGCATTCGCGTGTCTACGTAGTTTTTTCCAACATCTACTTCTGAAATTAAATTTTCAAAAGACATTTTAATCAAATAAACAAATATCAAATTTAACCATTCCTTAAACTTATGTTCAAGATAACTTTTTTTTTATCATGTATAAAATTATTATTACTTTTTTTATATCTATTAACTTTGTATATTATGTTGTATTAATTTGTTTTTATAAGGATTCGAATCTCGATTTCTTATTATCTCGTAGCCACTTCCCACTCCTTTATCACTAGAGTCAAGCCTCAAGGACATGTACAAAATTATTCTTTTTCATCCTATGTGTTTACATATATCTATTAAATGATGGATTACTTTAAAAAGAAAAAAAAATACTTTTTATTAAAATAATGTCAAAATAAACTAATGACAAATTAAATTTGAAAAAGTATTTTAATCAAATAAAAACTATATCAAATTTAATCACTCCCTTAAATTTTTGTTCAAAATAACTTATCTATACTACTCTTAAAAGTATGAATTTTTTTATAAATACACAATGCACAATTATCTCCCTACTAAAACTTGAATCTTGATTTTATGCCTTCCATATGTTCACGATTACCCTTTAACCACTAAGTTAGAGCGTCTCAAAGGGGCTAGCTAAACCCTCCCTTTTAGCTATTTTATATAACCGACTCTTAAATATTATCTCAAAGGGGCTAGCTATCACGCTAGTTATTTCCCATTACCACTATTTGGTTAGCTACTTCTAGGTAGGGCAAAGACGTCAACTATTTTGATTTTTACGCCAATAACACTCCAGAGGCTTCATCGTAGAAGATCGTCTTCAGAAGACATATATCATTTGCTTCAGGTACCATTATAAATATGGTCATTGAAAAAATCAAAATTTTAAATTTTGAATTTTGTAACCATTATAAATATGACCATTATTAATAAAAATCAAAAATTTAAAAATTTGATGACGTGGCGTAACATGTCAGCATGTGATGTAATCAATACGGTGATGACATGATATACTACATAATATTTTAGATTTTAATAAATAGCGTGATTGGAGTGAAATTGAAAAAATGATTAGCTAAAGTAGATAATGTAATAAAAAAAATATTTTTACTAACTAATTTACATAGCTACCTTTGAGTTGCTCTTAGGCCTCATTAGTCTCATTGACTTCAAAATAGCCCATTTCTTATCATGTTAACATGTCTTTAAAAATATATTAAAAAATAAATAAAAAAGAAGTCCTAGTTATAAAATGAGATTTCATTTTTAAATTGAAGTCACGGTTCCCAACTAATGAACTAATGCTTTATTTTTTAACTATAGTCATAATTGACAGTAAAGACTTTTGTTTTTTGCATTGAGGTTTTAATTGTCAATTACGTTTTTAATTAATTTTTAATTTTAATTTAATTAAAAAAAATTTATTATCAATCTTACAATATTTAAGTTAAATGACATATAAATAAAATATACATGCATATAATTTATTAAATTAAGATATTTAATTTGTTGAATTTTGGAGATATTAATTTATTTTGATTTTAGTAGATTTATCTTTATCAAAATAAGACTATATTCTAAAGTTTGGATATCGATATTCTTTATTATTTCAAAACATATGTTCATAACTTTGAGTAAAAAATACTGCTGTTTTTAAATACAACATATATGTCTTGATATTTCGAAATTAATTTATACAATAAATAGAAAAAAAGTCTACTATAATAATTTCATCAAAGTTATAACAAAATAGCCACTAAATATTTATCTAATACAAAAAAGTATCTAAACCTCTTTCGGTGGATTTTCTAGTAGAATTCATCCGTACATAGAAAAAGCATGGAGATTTGGTGAATGCGTAGATGTGCTAGGAAATTATAGTATTTTTGAACTGAAATTATGTCAAAATGTAATTTATGTTCGAATGATAAATGGATCTCCTTGCCCCCTTAACAGTTCCCTATATTTTAAGTGAAAAATATATTGAAAATGAGATTGCATAAATTTAAATTGAAAGCCCAAGAAAAATTAGGTCATTATCTTTGAAATATAGCAAATTTCATTAAAGATTGGTAAAAATCGAATGATGAAACGAAAACTTGAAGTGACCAAGCCTTTTAGAAAGAGAACATTTAAAACTAAGTTAGAAATATGAATAAAAAAGCTACTGAAATTGTAGAAGAATAAGAAAAATGTTGAAATGTTCTTACATTGGTTTTGAGTGTTTGAAAGTCAGTCCCTTACTCGGATGCTTTTATTCCCTTTTTATAGGCATTTCTTATTAATTTCTTGTACTTTACCGTTAAGGCCCGAAATTCTTGATTTAACTCATTATTTGGAGAAACTATTCTTACCCTTTACCATTAGAAACTACCTTCAAACTATTTATCACAATAGTTGTCGCGCCTTCAATAAGGAGTCTCGCTCCTCGAGTAGCTTTCCACAATTCTTGCTATGCTCTGGATATGTGGCTTGGAAAAATCTTTCATACCTTTTACTTTTGAGACAATGTTTATTACTGATTGGTAGCTTTGAAATTTTTAAAAAATTCGAAATATCACTAAAAAACGCTTTTCGTGGGAACGGGTTTTATTAAATTTAATAGACATATGCTCTGATGACGGTCCCATTCTTAATTAGGCCCGAAGAATTATTTAGTGTCAGCAATTGCATCGCACTCTGATATGGCCCATGAGCCATGTTTGTATGTCTTAAAATCCTAAAAGATATTCTTCTGGATGAAACCCAAAAATTCAGCTTTCAGCCCATGATGTAGAGTTCCGACGACAAGAACGAGCCAAGTTAGATAAAATTAAAAAATAATTATTGATTCCCCAAGAAAAAGTTCCCGTCATCTCGTAATTTAAACACTCATAAAACTTTTGTTATTTAACACTGTAAGAAAGTTTTGTTCTTTTAAAGAAAAACCATCCGGCTTACCGAGAACTTAGAATTTCCGTCTTTATTTCCCAAAAATAATTTATTTTATCTTTCAAAAACAAACCCCACTTCATTGATTCACAAACACCATCAAATCATCAAATGAATTGATGGAAAACCATCAATTAAGATGAATTCACATCCAGATGAATTCACCACTAACCAAATGATAAATCATCAATTTCAACCACCAAAGTGAAAAAAGAGCAGACCCATTACAACACCATGAAGGAAAACCAAATAAAGGATCTATTTGCGTCGTTGAAGAATTCACCGTTGTAGTCATCAAAGAAGACCGCTAATCTGCTACCAAGATTGTCGGCGACGATAGCGCCCTTTGTCCCGTCGGCGTTGTCGAAGGTATCTTCGGTGTTGTTGGAATTCTCGATGCTTTTCCTTCGCCGTTCATCATCGCTCGTGAAGAAGAAGAAGTTGCCAACGATGAGTTTTGCTAAAAGATCAACTAGTTTATGATTTTCTTGATGATGAATTTCTTGATTTCAAATTTCTGATTGAAGAAACCTGTTTTGGGTGATTTCCAAGCTTTCTTTGATACCAAAAATCAAAACTATTTATTGATGTTTGTTCGAAACTTCTCCTAAATGCAGATTTTTTGAAGAATCATCTTGAATGCATTCTTAAAAAAATTATTTGAAGCTTTCAACTTGTTTTGAACGTTTCCCAAGGTGTAGAATTTGAACATAATAATAAGTACACCCTTAGAAAAATTCATTGGAGTTTTTTGGCTTATTACGAAAGTTTTCTTAGATGCAAACTCTGAAAATAGTCGATAATACATATTTGAAAAAATTATTTGAAGTCGTTTGGCCCTTTCAAAAAAAAATTTGAGTGCATTTTGAATGATTTTTGACAACCTCTGATTGATTGTCCTTTCACTTGAACTTTAACTTTTATTTGGAAGATTATGAGTCGTGCATTGCCAAAGAATTTGTTGTCTGCAGAGCAAAAGCGACTTCACAATTAACTCTCTCTAAACATGTCGAGGATACACTTGCACTTTTCTTGTGGAGACTTTAGAAATTATTTGTAAGACAAATTCAATTTGGAAAAATGGCAAATAAATATTTCGGTTACAAATTGTAATTTAGGTTAAAAATCCAAATTTATTATCTAGATATCGGATGTGGCTTAGTTTCCATAGTTGGAATGGAGTCTGTAAAATCTAGGTAGCACGTCAAATTTCGTCGAATTAGGACATTCGAGTTGACACGTTTTCGAGAAGCATCGGGGTTCGAGTCTTAGAAAAGCGTGATGCGACAGTCGCATGTAGCGTCTTCGTGTCATAATAAGTGGTATGAGTGAAATGATAAAATGGACCAGTAGAGATAGTCTTGGGAATGTCAGCCCCGGAGAAAGAAGGGACAAAATTGGCATTTTCAAATTTTAGGATTGGATAATAGGACAAAATGAGAATAGTTCTGTCTTCTTCAAATATCAAAAGAAAAAGCTGATGGGGAAACGGGGAGGAGGATCACGTGTAGAATTGTGACATTTTTAGAGAGAACATCGACTTCTCTCTAAAATGTCGGGCGATCGGCCAGTCGTAGGTCGTCGGGATAAGAAGGGGCTGGCTGCCTTGGAGAGGGAACTGACGTGGGTGTCAGTTTAAGGAGTTTCGACAAACTCAGTGAATTAGAGTTTATCCCTACTTGGGTTTTACACTTTATTTAAGTGTTTTATAATGTTTCGGTTGGTTTGGCGAGTGAGGGCCGTTGATCGGATCCCAAAAACATGGGACCCAGAATTATGGAAAAATTTTAGACATTTTTGGTCGGTCAGGTGTTTGTTGAGAATTTGATTTGGGTGTTTATATGATAATTTATGGAATAAATTATGCTTTGGTGTGTATAAGGTCGGAAATGGCCGTGAAATTGGGGTTCAGAAAGTGAACGACGATTGGTGATTTTTCGGGAATAGTAACCGAGGGTTTCACTATTCCTGAGAATAGTGTTCATAAAATAATTTTTGTGAAATAATGTGTTTGGTTAGTAATTCCAAATTGAATTACTTTCGTGTTTGATCATTAACCCACGTGAGTTAATTTTGATGTAATTGATGGTGAAATTACATGACATGTTTGTGTGATTTAAATTATGTGAATATATGCATGATTATATATTTGCATATGTTATAGACTGTAATGGAATTGTCATAATGCATTTCATATGCACTGGGACACCCTAGGACGATAGGAGTGAGTGCATGAGATGAGTCTAGAAAGAATAGTTTCCGAGGGTTGTCTAAAAAAATGATAATTATCGGAGGAGTGAGTAAATAAAAATATCGATACGTCGAAGGCGACGATTAGATACATCGGAGGGTAGTCCATAAATAATATCAATCGTCGGAGCGGCCCAGATGAAATAATACGACGGAGGTTGTCCCTGAATAAACGCATGGGTTCTCATACGAAGTAGGCGAGTGTGAAGAATCGGTGAAGACTCGGGAGTGAGATGATCAGTTAGACATTAGTAGGATGTCATTTCTTGAATGTGTATTTCACTAGACATTACGTATGCGCTAGGTGGAGAGTAGCCCGCCGAGGTGATTCGGCTGCGGCGTCTTCCATGCTGTCGAGAGATACTATTTTACGGGTACAAGGAGCATGCGGGGAGGCGACGTCTGGGGCGAGTTTTAGAAGAGGCCAGGAATGTGGCTTTGATGGTTCTAAATGTATTATAATTGTTTTAATTTTAATATATGTTTGTGTAAAGTAAAACAATTGAACTCTGGAAACTATTGGATATGATGGGATATATATATTGATGAGTAGTGTTGTGTGGGCTGGCCAATTGTTTTTACTCATGATATTGATGTTTGGGACGGAGTTATATACGGGGTTTGTATTTAGGTAGAGCTCCTAGTACAAAAGGAGACTCTTGGGTTTTCGTGAAAAATGTCGGGTTACAGATATTCCACGAATGTCCATGAGTTGACGGGTAGTCAACGGACCCCGAGGTTTGGG
Organism: Tetrastigma voinierianum; assembly: GCA_016808115.1. NCBI lineage: Eukaryota > Viridiplantae > Streptophyta > Magnoliopsida > Vitales > Vitaceae > Tetrastigma > Tetrastigma voinierianum. Next base: position 1,511,625 of record JAEQBH010001453.1, read on the forward strand.
GCTTCACGGCAGTATCGAAGCAGGTATCGGCTACCTAGGGCTTGAGGGGATTTGGGCTTAGGCCATAGTCTTTAAGGTGTAAGAACATCACCACTAGGTGTGGTTCGATGTTGAGTTTAGGTATGAGATTACCTAGGAAGTCACATGACAAAACTAGGACACTACATGCATGTGTTTGGTGTGTTTTGTGTGATTTGATAAATTTGTTGTGTGAAAAATATGCATAACATGAAATATTGTGTTGTGATTGAATTGTGTGCTTAGGTGGATAGCACATAGGAAAATTTATAGGAGTTTACAATGTGTAAACTGGAACAAGAAAAAAATAAAATAAATTTAAGCAATTTATTTGGTTTGTTAGGAAATGAAAAAAAAAAATAGATAAAATAAATTTTAATAAATTTATTGGCGTATTGGAAAAATGAAAATAAATAAATATTTTTTTGGTATTTTCAGTGTTTGAAGAAATGAAAAAAAAAAAAGGGAAGAAAAAACGAAAAATAAAAATGGAATGGACAAATGAAATTTCTTGCCCATTTGGAGCATAAAACCGAAATTTGGAGCACGGGGCTTGGGCGTAGCGGGGACATGGTATTATGTGAGGGATTCTGTAGCGGCGACGGGTTCGCCCAGCGGGCGCGCGTGGGAGTTGCAGCGCGAGGCGCGACGGGGCCCCTTGCCCGGGTGGCGGCGGCGCGGGGAGCGGCTGGGCGGGCGCGCGGGCGTGCGGCGGGCGGGCGCCGGGAGCTCGAGTCTTGTGGTAGGCAAGCGCGGGGCGCGCGGGTGCGTGGCTGCGATGTCTTCAGGCGCGCGCGCGGGAGTCTGACGTCTTGGCCCCCAGGCTTTGGAGCCTGTGGTTGGGGCGTGTTTTGTGCCTTGGTGAGACTCGGCTGTTTTGACCCCGGTTTTGACTCGATGCATTTCTGAATTGAATTTTTGGACTCTTGTTCATGAACCTAGGTTCATGAACAACATTCCTCCGATAAAAAATTCGAGAAAAAAAAATAATTAAATTAAATTAAAGTAAATCAAATCAAATAAAATTAGACAAAATTTCGAAAAATAAAATTTCAAAAAATGAAATTTTGTTGATAAAAATACTAAAATGCATGTCGATTGCCTTACATTACACGTAAATGCAAGGATAATGGAATTATCTAGCGATTTATGTGTATGAATAGTGTCTCGAGCGTGTTTATGCCTTAGAATCTTTGTATTGAATTTAACTTGCCATTGGCATACGGATGGCTACAATTAGGTGAATGAGGACATAGAGGACGTCCACGGGGTACTGGTCGAGCACCACCAGTGTTTGATCAGCGGTGCTTGTAGAAATTTAATAGGTAAATCGTGAAATTTGTATAACCTGACGGGTATATAGCGGTGATCGGGAGGTCTAATAACCTCCAGAAGTTTAGGGCACATCATCCTCCGACATTCATAATGAGAGGGAAGTCCAGATGATGTGAGCCAATTTAGTTCATCTGGATCGAGAAGGTGTTAGAATTTATGGAGATTACCTCGACCTTTACCGAGGATTAGACTAGGCGTGATTTCGAATTTGAGTGAGGCCTAAATAGGGTGGAAATGGGCAAGGACCTCTAGGACATAGAGGAGCCTTTGTAGGTGAGTTCTCCCACAGGGATTAGGGGCGAGAATAGGGATGATGTCTTGTGATATGTCGAGGTCATGTCGAGATCTCAGACTCTACTCATAAGGACCTGAGGACTACGAGATCAGTCTGAGTCATCTTGGGGATGGATCAGCCGGACACCATGTGGTCGTTATCGATTATGAAAGATGTGAGGCCACCATACGCAGGACTCGCACTGTGGTATTTCAGTGGGGACAAGCATGACATTTTCCCCGCACAAGATACGAAGTCCAGTGTCAAGGATTGGCAATGTCACTAGCTAGCCTTACCCCCAGAGGACGGCGAGACCAAACTTAGATCTACCTCTAGTAATTTGCGAAAAGGTGGATGTTTCCGCATGAGCTACCCGGACTACCTCCACAGTGCTGAGACTTCTGCATCAGTTACACTCAGCACACCCACCTGCGACCTGGCATAGATATACCAAACAGCCTTGCAGAACTCGTAGTCCAGCTTATGTGGAGCTATTGACAAGGGGTTCATCGACCGTTACTTCACCATGGGATGTCTTAGCTCTATTTATAAGAAGAAAAGACCCTTCAACAAATGATTTCATACAAAATAATGTGGTTACGATCAAGAATCGATACCATTACCAGGATTGATGATTTATTTGATCGGGCTGAGAGGAGCGAGTCTACCTCCAAGATGCACCTTCGACTGTTACAATCTCACCGAGGGTTGTGGAGACAAATATCCCTAAGACAACGCTAGACACGCAGGTACTTGAGTTTACAAAGGATGCTCGACTATCTAATGCTAAAGAACATTCATGGATCTCACGTGATAGTGGTATTCCAACCTTATCTAGATCACTTGTCGAGTCTCGTGGATGATATTCTGACGCATCCCGCTAGAGTAGAGCAAGGAGCGCTAATGGAAGATTGTTTTACTGTTTGTATATCATCAACAGACGCCAAGTTCAAAGAAGCGAAGCTAGCTTTATCAGGCGAGATTTTTATTACACAAACATTGGGGAGGCCAATGACCCGCAGAATGAGTGTTGATGAGCCGAGAGACCGAATGTTAATCTCGAGACACGTAGTTCTGGGATCGGGCCGGGTATTACAGAGATTCAGAATAATGTTGTCCATTCGGGGTAGATCGTAGGATTTCGCCTTACGGGATACGGACTTCATGGTCGGGACGACTCGACCATGGAGAGAGAGAGATCGAGATACTCGAAAGCACTCCGATGCAGCGCTGGTACATGAGGCAGGATCAACCTTCTTCTGGGCCGGAAGAGGCGTAAGACTTCTGTCACACGAAGCTTCGTGACCATAGCGCTGATTTGGCATGTGAGATGGATCGCCCCAAGAGACAGGGATCCTGCACTGTGGGACAACAGTCCCACTATCCTGTAGAATAGGAGAGAGCACGTCATTCCTCCACACCCTAGTACGGTCGAGGAACCCAGCCAGCTGGTGGGCACAAGCACTCCTAAAGAGAATGTGTAGCGAGGGCCTGATGGGGCCTGGGTCGTGGGATGATCGTAGTTGCAGCCGGAAGCGTAGTGGACCTAGATTGGTAGACATATTGGTTATTGATGTCAGCTTGGACATGGATGAGCTGGCACCATCTGGTTGTCGCATCAGACCTTCGGCCGGGTCATTACACCCGACGCTGAATTTTGACGGGGCTGAGAAGCCAGAATATAAGGCGTTCTTCCTTAGGGATGTAGGGTGAGAGTTGACCCGAGCAGGTCGGGATTGCGACAGATCTCTGCATTTTGCCTCAAGTGGTGGACCCCGAGATCAAGGCAGGTCACAAGATGGCATTATCAAGGTCAGGCGATCAGAACATCGCTACGAGCCCGGGTGTGGGTGCACTAAGACGGCCATTCACCACTGTGAGTGTGGGTTGAGTTTGTCTTAGACTACGTCCAATGAAGACTCATAGTTCGATTCAGCAAATGAAGAATAATTAAAGTGTGTTGGGCAAAGCAATAAGGGGGCCGTTAATCCCCTCAAGTGAGAATCCTGGAGTTAGGGTGTAAGAGACCTGGGGAGATATCCCAAATTTTTGTGTGAGTGTAAGAGGCTCGAAGTGTGAGCCGAAGAGTTATGTTAATTGAAATGAAAACACACTGTCAAAGTTATCACGAGACTAGAGTCAGTGATGTGGAGTCAAGTGACTCCTCGAGAATCAGATACCCTTCGCAATCAGACGGGTGTCATTGTTTCAAAGAGTCTCTCTGGGTGATATGGATGTCAGTCTGGCGACATGGATCAGCTGGATACCATCGGATTGTTAGTAATTGTGACCTTGGGAAGGTTAACGTTTACACACAAAGTAAGGGTTGTGTAGGGTTACATGGTGGATTATATGTGTGTTAAGGCGTTACATGAGCATGCGTCTTCGTTCTTAAGTAGACAGCACGTTTAGGTGGAATTCCGCCTACAACAATAGTCACCCAGCGAGCATACGCATGGCGCCATATGAGGCATTGTGCGGGGAGGCCATGTAGATTACCGCTATGATTGACCAGCGGAAGAGCTCCATCACTGTCCCGACTGATTAGAGACACCTCCGAGAAGGTGAGCTTGATATTTAATAACGTTTCACTCGCCGCCTGTAGGAAGAGCTATGTAGATGTATGACGCCGACCAGGAGTTCGAGGTCGGGGATCACGCTGGGCGTGATGACTAAGAGAGGAGGGTCGCCCGCAACCAGGAAGTTATCTCGATATTTACTGACCTTTCGAGATATTCGAGTGGTAGACATCATATGATCAGTCATGCTATCGCCAAAGATGTCGTGTCCACGAGGTTTTTCACGCTCCATGTCTCTAAGTATACCCGCATCCAAATTTCATGTGGTGGATCGGGGACGTATCGAGGTTGACACCGACGGACCTTTCGGCGAGGACCAAGATGCATTTTGGATAGTCGTGGATCGTGTTCATGGTCACAAGACCGCGAAATAGTGAGGGTGCTATGGCGGCACTATGGAGTGGAGGAGTCAACGTGAGAGCATGAGGACACGATGCGGGCCACCTATCCCTTCTAGTTTAGGGATGAAGGTACGTGGTTTAGTCGTTTAATAATTAAGTGACGAGTTTACATGCATGGTAGAATGCACGTTGCATATTCATGTGTTGTGTTGTGATTGTCCAGAATTTCAGGACGAAATTCCTTTTAAGGAGGGGAGAATGTAAGACCCGAGAAATTCCAATTTCTGAAAAAATGGCAAAACGTAATTTCTACTATTAAAATTGTAATTTCGCTAAAAACTGAAATTTATTCTTTTAGATCTCTGATGATCTAAACGGATTTCACTGGCTTGAATCGCCTCCAAAATCTACTAGTACGTCACCCTCGTAATTCGGAAAGAAAATAAGTCACACGCTTTTCGATAAGACGCGGTTCTGCAAGGTCGAAAATGATTTTTATGCGACGAAAGTCACATATAACACGTACTCATGTGCCATATGGTATGAGTAGAGAAATGATAAAATGACTACCGAGATAGTGCCGAATGTCAAACTGAGAGCATGAATAAATTGGTATTTTTTCAAAATTTTAAGTTGGATAATAGGACAAAATGAGAATAGTTCTCATCTTCTTCAAATATCAAAAAAAAAAAAACGTGGGAAACAGTGGAAGGAGGATGCAGAGTCAAGGATGATTTTTAGAGAGAGAACATCTGACTTCTCTCTAAAATATCGGGTGATCCGACCGTCGGTAGTCGTCGGGACAAGAAGGGAAGCTACTCTACGCGAGTGACTTCGCGTGGTACCATTTTCATGAGTTTCGACAAACTCCGTGAGGTAGGGGATTTATCCTACTTGGGTTTTACACTTTATTTAAGTGTTTTATAATGTTTCGGTTGGTTTGAGGCTGTGAGGGGCCGTTTGATTAGTACCAAAACATGGGACCGAATTCTGGAAATTTTTTTAGACATTTTTGGTCAGTCCATGGCTGTTGGGGACTGATTTGGGTGTTTATATGATAATTTATGGAATAAATTATGCTTTGGTGTGTATATACCGGAAATGATCAGAATTTTGGTTCACAAAGTGAACCGACGATTGGTGATTTTCTGGGAATAGTAACTGAGGGTTTCACTATTCCCGAGAATAGTGTTCACAAAATAATTTTTGTGAAATAATGTGTTTGGTTTAGTAATTCAAATGGAATTGCTCGTATTTGATCATTAGCCCACGTGAGCTAATTTTGATGTAATTGATGGTGAAATTACATGACATGTTTGTGTGATTTAAATTATGTGAATATATGCATGATTATATATTCAGATATGTTATGGGATCGTAATGGAATCACATTATCATGCATTCCATATGCACTGGGACACCCTAGGACGATAGGAGTGAGTGCATGAGATGAGTCTAGAAAGAATAGTTTCCGAGGGTTGTCTAAAAAAATGATAATTATCGGAGGGTAGTCCATACCAAAAATATCAATCGTCGAAGGCGGCCCAATTGAATACATCGGAGGGTAGTCCATAAATAATATCAATCGTCGGAGACGGCCCAATTGATATATACATCTGAGTTATTGTCCACAAATAAACATAATAGTTCACACGAGGCTATGCGAAAGTGTGAGGGAGCCTTCCAAGTGAGGACTCTGTGGTATTATACTGTCATTAGACATTCAAGTAGATCATGCATTGGGCTTAATGTGTGTTTCTCTACTTTGGAGCATCAGATATGCATCTTGTGGGAGAGTGTTTTGTACTTAGTGGTGATTCCACTCATCGAGCATTAGCTCACCCCACGAGGATACTCTTTGCTGTACAAGGAGCGTGCGAGGAGACGGCTCGTCCTAGAGACTGAGTTTTAGAAGAGAGCCGAAATGTGCCTTTGATGGTTCTACATGTATTAGAATTGTTTTAATTTTAATATATGTTGTATAAGAGTAAAAACAATTGAACTCTGGAAACTATTGGATATAGTTGGATATATATATTGATGAGTAGTATTGTATCGGGGCCTAAGCGGTCGTTTTTACTCATGATATTGATGTTTTCAGATGTGTTATATGTTTTGTATTCGGGGCAGCCCCCGTACAAAGGGAGACTCTCGCCTCTGACTGGTGGAAAAATGCTCCAAGTTACCTCGATATTCAATTTAGTATTCCGCTGGCCGACGAGCAGTCAACACTCTGGGTTTTCACATCACATTATTCATTCTAGTTATGCCAATTATTCATTATTTTGGTTTTGCAGCTTGAAATTTAAAATTTTGTCATAAATGTATTTTTCCTTGGCTCTTTTTTCCAGGAGTTTCTTGTGTTGGTTCAATGGCTTCCAAACCGGTTCCATCTTCATCAAGGTAATCTCACTCCTTACTTGTACTCATATACTTCATAGCCTAGGATGACAAATGATTGTCCCGAGGCTCTTATCTCCCTTTCCAATCTTTGCTAGGTGGCTATCGGCCTACCATTTTTGCTTGGTGGAGAGAGGATAATTGGAATGTCTTCTTGTACTTGATTTGTTGTTGGAGACTCATTGAGCACTACACCGCACAGACGCACTACAACCATGACATTGCATTAGTGGATCAAGGTGGCACTAGGCCTACCTCTAGATGTGTGTGTTTGCATGTGACTGAACTAGTGGACCAGCATTAGGCCTACCTTTTAATATTTGTTGAAAATTTACTTTGAATAATTATTGAATGATTGTTGCTGTTGGGACATGTACACTTTTGAGAATGCTACATTCCCTCAATTTGGTGGCCATAAGGCCTACTTTATTTATTTATTGTTATTGGGACGGGCATGATAAAAAAAAAAACCAAAACCCCTTTTTCTGTACCGTGGCCAAAAGCCTATTTTACCTAACTCCCCTCAGCTCTTCGATCCTCTTCCATTAAGTCATAGTCGCGATTATGTAAGCCGTAGTTGCGACTACGCTACACGGATACTAAAAACAAGTTGTCATAGTCCTCAATCATAGCTTTGGGTCATAGTCGCGACCGTAAAACATTGTGGTTGCGACCACACTGCAAATCACCTCATATAGGGTTTTATGGTCGTGACCAAGGTTGAGACCACACTACAAAGTACCTCATACAGGGTTCAATGGTCACGACCACACTATAAGATATTGCCATAGTTTTTATCCATCTCTTGTGTCATAGTCCTGACCATGAAGCAGTGTGGTCGCAACCACACTGAGAAGTTCATCACACAGGGTACCATAGTCGTGACTATATTGAGAAATGCTGAAAACAATGGCTGCAAAAGAGGTTCATGGTCGCTAATTACGACTTACGTGGCTCGCACTATTACTGAGAAGTACAAAACAAGTGATGGGTAGAAGAGTCTACGGTCGTGACCATGAATTCCCTACAGGCGTGGATCACATTGGAGAAATGCTGAGAACAGTGGCTATAGAAGAGGTTCATGGTTGTGACCATGAACTACTGTGGTCACGACCACATTGAGACATGCTGAAAATAGTGGTTGAAGAAGAGGTTCATGGTCGCGACCATGACCTGTTGTGGTCGCGACTTCACAGCAAGACGCTGAAAACAATGACTACAGAAGAGGTTCATGGTCGCGACCATGAATTGTTGTGGTCGCAACTACACTATAAGATGCTAAAAACAGTGATTGTAGAAGAGGTTCATGGTCGCGACCATGAATTGTTATGGTCGCTATTATGACTGCATCTTCCAAACTTCTTCATTCCTTTTCCAAATTGCTTGATTTTTGTCTTGTTTTTTTCATTTCTAACACTTGCATTTGAATGTGTAGTGGCTACAAAGCCCACTTTCCTTTACTCCATTGAGGTCTTATTTTCTCAGTCTTAGAGTTATTCTAGGACCTTTTCATCCATCTATCATTTCATTCCACAATCTAAAGTGATTATGATACCCTCTCGCTTAACTTTGTCCAGTGTCTCATTGTGGGAAAATAGGTACTTCAATGTGGGCCAGAGTTTTCATACCTTATTTACTTGAATATTTCCACCATTATTTCCCCTTAATCTTATATGGTCAAGAAGTCTTCCTGGGAAATCAAGAGGGAATCTTAAAGAAGCTCAGGTTATTTAGTGAAGTGGGCCAAAGGCCAATTTTAGCGCCAAATCCTATCTGAACTCGGTCTCATACCTACAATGAGCTAAGTGGGACTAACTTTATGAAATCGAGGATATATAAACTTGAAGAAAAGCAATGAATGGGAGGGAACCATTGACAAGAAGTCTATCCAACCAAGATATTTGTACTCATTTCTCTAACACCCAAATAGTCCTAGACTCACTTACAGATTTTTAGAAACCCAAGAGGCAACAACAACACCCTCGAGAAATCACAGGTCGGGCGGAATACTAGCTAAGACACATTTATCTTAACATCCATATTTCATCCTAAAGAATGCAGTCCCATTAGAATAATATACGACTACTGAGAACTTATTTAGATCTAGTTAGATCCCAAACCCTACTTTAACCTTCCTATCAAAGATTTGCACCTACTTCCCTAGGATTAAAGAGGTCAGGAGACCTATTTTATTTATTTTGAGAATATACACTACATATAATAGGTACCTGATGAGTCTAAAACTCATATATTTTTAAGCCCAATTTTCATGTATTTTTAAGACTTAAAAGTTCAATTTAATATAAAATCATGAAGTATTCACCCAAATTTATGTTTTGTAGGAATTTAAGGAAAAGAAGTAGAAATCGGCAGAAAAGAAGAAAAAATCAACACTGTGCAGCAAAAGAGTAATGTCGCGACATCGCCACCACATCGCCGCGACATCAACTCAATGTCGCGACATCGGATCTTCAATGTCGAGACATCGGTTGAAGTGGGTAGAGCAAAAAACTTCAATGTTGTGACATCACCACGACATAGCTACGACATCATACTAGACTGAAACAGAAAAGACAATGTTGCGACATCATAACACGACCTCAGGAGTAAAGCGACATCAACATTCAATGTCGCGGCATCACAGAAGCAGTGCCGCGACATCAGAAATGGCTTAAACACTGGAGACATCAACATCCAATGTCGCGACAATACAATTCCGATGACATCAGATAAAAGCAACCAAAGTTGAAACTTAACGGACCAATGTTGCAACATCTCCACGACATCTACGCGACATCATGACCAATGTCCCGACATTAGACATTCAATGTCACGATAGTGACAGTGAGACTCATAACACCAATTCAATGTCACGACATCGGGTTAGTAATGTCACGACATCAGCTGAAAGGAAAAGAAAAGAAGATCCAACAATGTCGCGACATTAGACGACAATGTCACGACATCAGACGACAATGTCACAACATCGGAGTTCAGTAATCAGAGGCAATGTCGCGACACAAGATTTGATCCACTACATAGTAGCTTCAATGTCGCGACATCGCCATGACATCGCCACGACATTGATTGGTCACTTAGAATGCAGAATTATCATAACAGATTTTCAATGTCGCGACACCAAAATTGAGCTACGACATAGCAGCTTTAATGTCATGACAATGTCGCAACATTTTCACGACATCAACACTAGGGCATAATTTTTCTTGGGCTTTTTGAAAGCCGTGACACTCGCCTGGTTTTTAGGGCCCAAGACACGAGCCTATAAATAGGAACTCCTTGGGAGGAGTGCGTATCTTTCAGCCGCTTTCATCTAGTTTTGTGCTTTTTGGAAGAGTTGAAGTCTTGTTCTATATACTTTTCTTTTTATTTTTCTTTACATTTTAATTTTCTATTTATTTCCTTTTAGGATTAGAGTAGTAGATCTGAGCTGATTCCGAGCTGGATTGATTGTAAATCGATGCTTCATTTATGTCTGAACTTTAATGAAATTTGGAAATTTTTCTGGAATTCGTTTTACCTTAGTTTTGATCAAAATTTCAATGAATTTGTTTAATCAACTAGTCATTGTCATTGATGATCCAAATATGGAAGGCTAAGCTCCCTCTAGGAAAAGTTTGCTGTTTTGATTATTTATTGTAGTATTTTAATGCTATTTTATGAATGAAAACTGGAATGATTTAATTGGTATTACTTTTACAATGAGCTGTTCGGAATATCAATGTTCTATACCTAGAAACTGTATATGTGCTTTGATTTCCATAAGTCCCCCTGAGTGACACAAGGATGGACGACCTGAGAACAAAGAGCGGTCATTTAAGGGTATATTGTACTGATATTCATTGAACTAATGAATTCTAAAGATCACTTTGATACATCACTGGTGATGTTCTAACCTCTAACTTCAAGGTTCCCTCCTGGGTGACAGCAAGAGTGTTTTCGAGGCATAAGATCTGCCTACTGATCTATCTGTTTAATCTTTAGAGGTTTCACCTCAATTGGGTAGAATAACTCAATCCTATGTTAGCTAAGAATATAATCAAGGAGAGAGAGCATTTTAGCGAATTGATGGCTAAGGTGCCAATTGTATTTGAGAGGGCTTGCATTTTCCTGTCTATAGGAGCAAGTAGTTTCCAGTCCTAAGAGATGGTTGTGAAGTACCGAGAAGGAAAAGCGATTAGATCTTAAAGAGGATCAAGTCCTACAAGTAGCTTTTTAGACCCATTTACCTGGTTTAGAAATATGGTTATTTAGGGAGTGAAATGTGTAGTGTCAGGAGGCATTCCAAGGCCACACTACCCTGCTCTTGGGCAATTCCAAAGTTCATGTCCATAATTGCATTTTTCTTTAGGAACTTTGTAAATTGATAATCACAACATTGATTTCATTCCTAGTATTATTTCAGTCCAGTGAACTCTCTAACCTATGTATTTTAGAATTTCTTTACTTCTTTCATCTAATTTATGTTTAGAAAGTTGAATCTATCCTGGAAAATAGAGGTTCAAATAGTGAGGATCTTGAGTAGTAGGGGTAGTTGATCTTTAGATTTTCCAATCAATCCCTGTAGGAATGATATCTGGACTTATTATCCACTTTATTATTTGTATGACCTGTGCATTTGTAGAGAATTAGACCAAAACCAATTTTAATTGAAAATTATTACATACATAGCAAAAAACAGCCTTTATATACATGGTCTTAATAAGTTTTCGGCACCATTGTTAGGGACTGAATAGTCTTTGGTAGTAGTGACAGAAATTTAGCGCACACACACTCATCATATTTTGGTCAAAAACAATTTTTTGGCGCTGTTGTCGGGGATTGAAATAAAGTTTAAAGATCAATATTCTTGCTAAAAAAGAGTTGCTAATTTGGACATTTTTCTTTTATCTTTTATCAAATTTTCTTAAAAATTTTCAAAAGTAATTTTAACTGCAATAGCTAATTCAGCTATTGATCTTTTCATTGAGCTAAACATAATATATTTATGTTATCTACTGATCTCACTTGATCTTAGTGTATTTGCATTTCAGGTAGTTCTTACATGCATAGAAGACCAGAAGTAGAACTGCTACCACTGGACATTGAATTGGAGAGGACACTGAGAAACCTGAAGAAAGTGGGAATTGTTGAAGTATCAATCATGGTAGAGCAAGGGAGACACAAAGAGAACACTCCAAATAGAAGCAGCTTCGAAAGACCTAAAAGGCAGAACTATGGAAGATTTTGTAGATCGACATTGTGAGATTTAATACTCGCAGTCAGAAACCAACAATAGAAGCAAACAATTTTGAGCTAAAGCCTGCACTCATCACCATGATTCAGCAGCACTAGTTTATTGGGCATCCTAGTGAAGACCCTAACGAGCACATGGGCAGATTTCTGAGAATGGCCAACATTGTAAAGTTGAATAGGGTAAATTCTGATGTGATTAAGTTGCAACTGTTTCCCTTCTCCTTAAGGGATGTAGTAGCAAGTTGGTTTGAGTCACTGCCCTATAGATCAGTAAACAACTAGGAGGAGCTGGTTGAAGCTCATTTGAGTAGATTTTTCCATCCTGCTCTCACTTCAGAAAGGAGAGGAGAAATTATTGTATTTAAGCAAGGAGAAGATGAGAGTCTCTACAATGCCTAGGAGAGGTATAAGAAGCTGCTGAAGAGGTGTCTGATGCATTGCATTGAATAGATCACACAGATGGATATCTTCTACCATTCCATGAATTACCCTTCCAAAGGTATCATTGATGCAACTTGTTGTGGTGCATTCAAGAGGAAGAGTGTTGAAGAAGCCAATCAGATTATAGAAGATTTGGCTAAGAGTAACTACAGAGTTCCATCTGAAGCTTAAGGGAGTAGTAGTAGGCTTAGAGGAGGTGGTGTGATTGAGTTGAACAGGATGTCAGCAATTGAAGCAAAGCTAGATGCATTAATGAGCAAGATGGGTCATCAAGAAAGAAGAGTTCATTCAGGACGTGAAGTGGGAACCGTGGAAGGAGGTGAGCAAAAGTGTATAGCTAATAAGGGACTTGCTCATGAGGGTCCCTATCAAGTGGAGGAAGCTCAATTTGTTAATGGCAACATAAGCTACAACTTTAAGCCCAACACTAACCTACCAACCCACTACGCACCACCATTGAGAAACCATGAGAACTTCTCATATGGAAGTGGAGTACAACAAGGTCAAAGACCAGTGCAAAATTTTCAGCAGTAGTATGCTCCACATGGTTTCCAAGGACAACAGTAGCAAGGCAACCTAAGAGATGAAAACAAAGGCCAAATGAGGCCTCAGTCTTTTGAGGAGAAAATGTTGAGCTTCATGGGTGAGAACAATAGACTATTGAACATACATGAGCAAAAGTTTGCTGAGCTAGTAGCATTCCAAGAAAACACAAATGTGTTTCAGGCCAATACTAATGCATTTATGAAGAATCTGGAGACTCAGGTAGGGTAGCTGGCCTTAAATATGCAGAACCAATTTAGGGATTCATTCCCTAATGATACCAAGAAGAATCCCAAAGACTGTATGGCAATCACTCTCAAGAGTGGTAGAGAATTGGAGAACAAAGAAGAAGAGAAAAAGAAGTTCCTTGAGAACCAAGAGAAAGTAGAAACTGGTAGAGATAACAAGCAGTATGGTTCATAATTGACTGATGAAAGTGAGAAATCAGAAGTACAGAAAGAACAACAAACTGGGGAGGACAAATTGAAAAAGAAAGAGGAAGTAAGAGCTTACCAGCCTACCATTCCATTCCCTCAAAGGATGTAAAAGTAAAAAATGGATGAGCAGTTTGCTAAATTCTTGAATATGTTCAAGAAAATAGAATTCAACATTCCTTTTGCGGAGGCATTGGCTCAAATGCTTCATTATGCCAAGTTCATGAAGGACATCCTGAGCAAGAAGAGAAAGCTTGATAAAGGAGTGGTGAGCCTATCAGCCACTTGCAAAGGCAAAGGATCTTAAGAATTTGCCATTGAAGATACAAGATCTAAAGTGTACCTTCACCATTCCTCACCATAGGGAACTTTTGAATCGGGGAAAAGTGTTAAAGATTTGGAGCAAGTATCAAATTGGTGCCATTATCTGTAGTAAAGAGACTCGGTTTTGGGGAGCTTACTCCTACAACCACGACTTTATAGATGGCAGATATAACTATGGCTCAGCCAGAGGGAATCCTTGAGGATGTATTGATCAAGGTGGGAAAATTTATTTTCCCTATGAACTTTGTGGTGATCGACATAGAAGAAGATAAACAAGTTTCACTGCTGCTAGGCAGGCCTTTCCTTGCCACTGGAGCAGCCTTGATTGATGTGAAGAAATGAGAGCTCACTCTCAAGGTGGGAGATTAAGAAGTACACTTCAACTTGAATAAGAGCTTGAAACAACTTGATTTTGATGATGTTGAATGTAAGATTATAGAACAAGTAGTTCCCATCAATTCTGAACTAAAATATGATCATAAGATTCAGAGTTCAATGAATGAAAATGAGATGAATTTCCAATATATTGAGGATCTTGATGTTAAATTTATGAATGCCAGTTTTGAATTAAAAGAAACAGTCTTAAGTCTAAATGAACACAGTGTAGAAAAATTAAGCAGTAATGGAGAGAAGGCACAGGAGATTGAAAAAAAATTTTAGGGGTTAATTATGAAAGAATTACCCAAACACCTGAAATATGCTTTCTTAGGTGCAGAAAAATCAAAACTAGTTATCATGTTAGCTGACTTGACAGAAGAAAAAGAGTTGAAACTGATAGAGATTCTCAGAAAGTATAAAGAAGCAATTGCCTGGTCAGTCGAAGATTTGAAAGGAATCAGTTCTTCTATATGCATGCATAAAATCCTCTTGGAGGAAAATGCAAAAACATCAATAGAACATCAGAGAAGACTGAATCTAGTTATGAAAGAAGTTGTCAGAAAAGAAGTACTGAAATGATTGAATGTAGGATTCATTTATGCAATCTTAAACAACCCTTAGGTGAGCCCAGTCCATGTGGTTCCTAAGAAAGGCGGATTCATTGTCATCGGAAATGAGAAGAATGAATTAATTCCAATAAGAATCAGACAGGATAGAGGGTCTCGTGATAGATTACGTAAAATTGAATAACGCCACCAGAAGGATCATTATCCTTGCCTTTATTAATCAAATGTCGGGATTGTGATGGTAGACACCTCATTTCTCGTTTTCGATGGATATTCCGGGTTATAATCAATTTTCCATAGTCTGCTTAATTTCAAAGGAGAAGATCATTTTTATTGTCCTTATGGCACCTTTGCTTTTAGAAGGATGCCATTTGGACTATGTAATGCTCTTGCCACCTTTCAAAGGTGTTTGATGTCTATTTTCTCATATTTGGTGGAGGAGGCTATGAAAATCTTCATGGATAACTTCTCAGTCTATGGATCTAGTTTTGAGAAATGCCTGGAAAATTTGGAAACTGTACTTCAGAGGTGCCAAGATAAGAATTTTGTTTTGAATTAGGAAAAGTGTCATTTCATGGTAACATAAGGTATTGTCTTGGGCAATGTACTTTCATAGCCTAGATTAGAAGTCGACTACAATGTTTTATGTTATCAAACTGATGCCACCTTACTACAAATAAGATGAAGTTTTTGGACATTTCTTTCTTTTCAGTTAGATTTTACAAAAGATTTATAAAATACTTCTAAAAATTTTTAAGACCATCATGCAGATTGTTGGAAAAGGATGCCAAATTTGATTTTGATGAATCATGCAGGTTTGCATTTGAAGAAATAAAATCTAGATTGGTTATAGCTCCCAGCATGGCAACATCAGAATGGACCAAAGATTTTGAAATCATGTGTCATGCCAGTGACTATGCAATGGGAGCAGTGTTGGGGTAAAGAATAGAGAAAATTTTCAGAGCAATATACTATGCCAACAAAACCTTTAATGAAGCACAATAGAAATTACTCAACTACAGAAAATGAGATGTTGGCAATGGTGTTTGCTTGTGAAAATTTCAGGTCATACATACTAGGATCCCATGTTATCATACACACTAATCATGCAACAATAAAATATCTGATGGTAAAAAAAGATGCAAAACCAAGACTGATCAGATGGGTATTATTACTCCAAGAATTTGATTTGGAAATTAAGGATAAGAAGGGGAGTGGTAATGTGATAGCAGATCACTTGTCAAGATTAAAAAAGCCTACTAAAGAGGAAAGAGGGACTAAAATAAAATAAATTTTTCCTGATGAGCAGCTTTTTCAGGTGTCGGTATAAATACCTTGGTATGCTGATATTGTTAATTACTTAACTTGTGGAATCATGCCACTCGAATTCAGCAACCAACAAAAAAGAAAGTTGAGAACTGATGCCAGAGTTTATATATGGGATGACCCACTATTGTTTAGGTGAGGGGCAAATCAAATCATCAGAAGATGTGTACCAGAAGCTAAACAAGGTAAAATTTTGGATAAATGTCATGCATCACCATAGGGAGGACACTTTGCAGGAGACAGAACAACCTAGAAAATTCTCCAATCAGGTTTTTACTAGCCTACTTTATTCAGAGACTGTTATGAATGGGTTAAACATTTTGATAGATGCCAGAGAATGGGCAACATAAATAGAAGAAATGAGATGCCTCTACAAGGAATCCGAGAGGTGCAAATTTTTTATGTATGGGGAATAGACTTTATGGGACCTTTCCCACCATCATTTGGAAACTTGTACATTCTACTTGTTGTGGATTATGTATCCAAATGGGTGGGAAGTCAAATTGTCTAGTATTAGTAAAGAATGCTACCCGGTTCCTACCGAAAAGTATTCGGCCCACCCTCGCAGCTAAACGAGCCGAGCTTGAGCCTTAATTTAGGCTTGATAAATTTCGAGCCCGAGCCCGAGCCGAGCCTCGAGCCGAGCCGAGCCTGGACATTAAAAAACGACGTCGTTTTTATTATTTGCCTTAACCCAAAATAAAAAGTTAAAAACCCTCAGGTCAGGTCTCAGCCGGCAGCCCCTAAATCCCTAATGCAGACGACGCCTCCCTCAACCCTCTCTCTCTCCTCGCCATTGTCGCCAATTTGAAAATCAAAAACCCTATTACCAAATTCTTCCTATACTTTGAAGGCACCACCCACCGCACCACTCTAGCAAAGGCAAATCTAAGTAGCCCACCCAAATTTCTTCTTTCGTTCTTCCTTCGTCGAAGACAAAAGCCATAGGAAGAGATCCATTGATGATTTGTAAGCTATTTTTTTATTTATTTTCTTTGGGGAATTTTTACCAAATCATTCTTCAAAGATTCTCCGAGATCGATCCTACTGCAGTGAAGACTCGGTATCTCGCTAGGAGGGGAAATCTGTATTATTAGAAAAAGTAGATCCCTCTCCCTGTGGAAAGCCCCAAGCTTGAGTCGAATTGTTGTTCACTGGGTAACCCTGGGTAGATCCGTAGATGGGGATTGGTTGATAGTTCAGAGATACTAGTGAAATCCTCATTTCCTTTTTTATTATTTGTTTTTTTTCTTTCTTTTGGTCATTGAGGTGGAGTCCTAACTTTTTCCTAAGGTTTGCAGCGTGTCCTCTGTGGGATTTAGCAACCTTCTGATGGGCGGCACTTGACTATTATTTTTTCCTCATAGCCTTTGGAGTTAGTACAGTAATTTTCCCTCAAGATTAATGGAGGATGTTCTTTTCCGGCTCGGGCTCTTTGTCTTGGCTGAAAATGTTTTATCAGACCGGCAGTCGTATTTTGCTTCTTTTCTTCTTTATTCAATTCAAGGACATTTCATTATTCCTTGTACGTGATTTTCTTTTCCCTTTTTTATCAATAAGATTTTCCTCATATTGTTTTGTTGGAATTACTGGTCATTATATTAAACCAATGAGAGAAATGTTTGCTTAAAAAATTTGAGGCTCTATGGAAGTTATTTGATCAAATGATATTCTTTATGTTATTTCTCATGTCAGAAAAATAATTCACTTCAGGTTTTAAAATTACCGTAAA
This sequence comes from Tetrastigma voinierianum, assembly GCA_016808115.1. Taxonomy (NCBI): domain Eukaryota; kingdom Viridiplantae; phylum Streptophyta; class Magnoliopsida; order Vitales; family Vitaceae; genus Tetrastigma; species Tetrastigma voinierianum. The sequence goes on from JAEQBH010001453.1 coordinate 1,529,569, forward strand.
ACTCTGCCAATTGCCACCCAAATAAGAAGTACAATATATTGGTAGGTTTCTCAATTTTTCATTGCTCTTAAATATTTGCTTCCTTTTCCATAGCAAATATTAATATGTGAAGCAAACTATCAAATAGTAAATGATATCAGAATTTTAGATATTATTGGTTGATCGTTCTAATCTCATACTTTTTTTTGGCAAGAAACCTTTTAACATTCCCCGGCGTGAAAACTAACAAAGTGTCTCCTGAGTGGTCATTTGTTTGACTGGCCGATAAATGAAGCTTTGATGACATTGGCAAATTGGTGGTTCCTTTCGCTTAGTTATGTCAAGTGGGTCAAAGTGCGATGCTATCTCATGCTCGAACTCAAGTAACCTTCAAATCGGGTTCTACTCAAATAGAAAATGTTGCCACATTGATATAAATTTTCCGTATACCAATGTGTGTGTAATTGTTCTCTGTTATTGATTTTGCTTTGGTACTCTTAAATTGTCGGTGATTTCGTAATAGATTGAGTTTGATGTTGGTTTTATTTTTTATTTTTCTTATAATTTTTCGTGAAGCAAGTGAAGAACTCAACTGATTTATTATATTAGTTCTTCGTAGCTTTTGATGAAATAATTTTAGTTCATAAATAATCTCCTCACTTTTCAATGATCCTCTCTTAATTTTCAAAGGAGGATGTGTTCGTGCATGTGTGTGTAATTTCTGTTTTTACCACTCCCTTGTTTTTTTAATTATTAATTTGATTGGAATTCTTATTTGCTAGTCTCGCTAGATACCAAAAAATGTCAAATACGGATGAAATGTCAAATCCGTGATGATATGGATGAATTAGAATAAACGATTGAATCATCTTCTCATCTATGTCCAAGCCAAACCAAAGAAAAAAATCGCTTGTTCGGGGATGAACTTGATGTTGTAATCAGAGTGACAAGACAGGTGATAGGGGCAAACAAAAAGCCACCGCAAGAATATTTTAGCTTATAAGAGGGAAGAGGTGCTACTAGTCATCTAAAGAGGCATTTGAAAGTTTGTGTGCCTCGCTTCGTCACACCTGGGAAATAAAAAAGGTCCCTCAAAGAAGTTTTGGTTGCCATTTGAGGTTACAAGAAGATCAAGGCAAACTTTTGTTATCAACCTATCAATATGACAGCACAAAGTTAGAGAGCTTCTTGCTATGATGTTTGTGCACGAGTACCCTTCAGGATGGCGGAGCATCGCTATTGTGTTATTTGCCAAAATCTCAACCCAAGATATTAGCCAATCAAATGCCACACTGAGAACCGGACAGACAAAACTTTTTTGCGCTGAGAAGGAAAATTGAAAGGGGTGTTAGCAAGTGTTGACAAAATCTACTTAACTAGTGATTTATGGACGCTAAATCAAACATCAGTACATGTGTTCAACTGGCCATTACTTAGATGTTGAGTGGAATTTACAAAAGAGAATATTGAATTTTGTTGCTTCGCTCTCCTCACACCGGGATTGCAATGCCACTGTGGTTTTCAATGCTATTTTTCGATTGGGATAGACAATATAAAGCTTCAATTATACATCGATAATGCATCTTCAAATGATTCGTGAAGAAGAAGGATCTTGAAGGATCATTTTGCGTAGAAAGGAAACTTTACTTTAACAAGAAGATATTTCATGTTCTGTTGTGCATGTTTTAAATCTCATGATGCAAGATGGACTATCGTAGATTCTGGTGATGTGATTGAGAATATCCTGAAATGTAGCATGAAGATGTCTCTTCAAGGCTTGATAAATTTAATGAAACTGTCAAGCAATTAAAGTTGTCAACTCCAAACATCTAATACTTGATGTTCCTACTAGGTGGAATTCAACACATGCAATGCTTGAGCGAATACGCTTAAAGCAAGAGCCTAAGGTTCAAGGAAAGGACTCTAATTATAAATGGTTACTAACTAGCAGATTTGACACGAAATGCCGAAATTTAAATTTTTATGTTTAAAGAAGCTACGTGCTTTCTCCTAAGTAGTATCCGACCTCAAATTTGTTCCTTCGCCAAATTTGAAAAAGCAAAGCTGAAGATGAATGAAAATTCCTCAGACACTAGAGATTTCATGAAAAAAATGACTACAAAGATGAATGAAAAGTGACAGGACCCGACCCGGATACCCTTCCAGGGTACCCCGGGTGGTCCCGCCTAGTGGAGTCCCATTGTACAATCCCTAGGGAATGCATTAAGGGGCCCCACCTAAAAGAGAAGTAAATACTACAAAGACTACAATACTCCTCAAATATATAGAAAAATAGTCCACGAATCGACCTATCCAAATGTAGGTCACAACCACAACATACATAATAAGGACTCATATTAATACTAATGTCGAGCATTCTAAGAGTATTCAGGAAATTAGGTTGTCACAACAGGTCCAACAACCCAAGACAAATGGATAATAAAGTACCCGCAGCTGCCGCTAAAGAGCGCTAGTCGACCGGGGCGCGAGGTAGGCCCTACGAACCCGCCCGACCTAGTGGAACAGATTTTAAAACAATAAACGGGAGAAATAAATCTCGTTGAGTGGCATAATTTATAATGGAAGATAATATTTTGTTTTCAAATTTTCTTCTCAAAGACCTCACTTCCACTCTTGTAAAGTTCCCCCGCTTAAACATTTCACAAACCCAACTTTACCCCAAGTCCAAATATACAATTCATGCTCAACAATTTAGCCGACAATAAAGTTACTTAAACTATACTATGAACTATACACAACATAAAGCCAAGCATAAACATTATAGTCATCATGTAATAAATAACCATGAAATGCACCATAACCACGAGTATCAAATAGTTGTACCATATTCAGAAAGATAAATCAATAACGTACATACCACATACCCATCATAAACCATACCATATATATACCTATCGTATACCATACCATATACTCATCATGACCCGTATCATGTACCCATCATATACCGTACTATCCCTCCGGGTATCCACAATGTACCGTACCATATATCCTTATAAACCGTGCCACATACTCATCATAAATCGTATCTACGTATTAATCTATAAACCGTGGGACACCCCACCACGACCCTCAACCTCGAAAGGTGTCGTGGTAATACCAATAATGATGAACCGGTTTGACTCACCTCACGGTCGTGGAAATACTGTATAACCGCTGGATGAATCCAACCCTCAATGGTATACCGTGGCAAACCCCGCGTATCACCAAAACCGTCGGTCAAACCGACCTCACGCCAACGTGGTAAAACCCGTAATACCCAAACCGCTTCGTCAAACCGACCACGCCAACGCGGTAAAAACCCGCCAAATACCCAACCGTCGATCAAACCGACTTTCACGTAATGGCAACTAATAAAACCGGTTTGGTCAAACTCGACTACCTGCATTCGTGGCAACCACTAAACCTCCGGTAAACCCCGGCCACACGTGGCAACCAATATAACCGTTCCCTTCACACAAAAATTCTCTCCCAACACCAGACAGAGCCGCCTCACAAAATCTCACGATCCACCTTCTTAAACAAAGAGTTTTTCAAGATAGTTTACAACTTCAATCTATGTACCAAACCAAACACCACCGACTCATCCACCTAAATTACGCAAACTTTCAAATATTTAAAATGACGATAAAACCTCACATTTAAATAATAACTTGTTTTATATGAAAAACCGAAAAATCATGTTCAATGCAACCAACCATCTTATCAAAACAATATATATGTAAAGTATTTAATCACAATAGATATATCAACACAATACCCTCAAATCGCTTAAAGCATATAAACCACTCACGACTATAGATGCTCACTTCCGTCCCACCCATGGATCTAACTGCGAGCCCAATATAAACAAATACTACGATCCCAAGCATTTAACACGATATCAGAACCCGGTCCCGAGGAACAACTTTGAGAACTTACGAGTCACTCGGATTGAACCGGCAGTCCACACGCAGATCGGCCCAAATTCGCATCGTCCGGCGTCATCTAAATTGTCACCCTTAGTTAATCTAAACATATTCATTTCACTACAATCTAATTTCAATTTATCGACTGGTACCCTATTTCGCCCGACTTCAGACACCCGAAACAACTAAAAATGGAAAACTAACCAAACGATGTCCAAAATTTACAAACTACGATATCAATGGAAAGCCCAAGAGACCGTGAACAGATCGCAAGAGCCTCACCTTGGTCCAAAGGTTTCGTGGTGGCCGAAAAACTCGATCCAACACTACTGAATTTGTTTCGTCGTGATCTTCAAACGGTGATGAACTCAGAAGAAGGACCACTTGAAATGAATCTGGGAGGGTCCAAAAATGGTGGAAAGGAGCTATGGTGGTCGAACTGGCCTAAATGGCCTGAAAATCAAGAAATTACCGGCGGACCCACACGCCGCCGCCGCTCGCGGCCCGATCCCGCTGGCCCGGCGGGCGGCCGTCGCGGAAATTTCACGGCCGGCTTCGCCGACGTCCTCCTCCCACTCCGTCCGGCGTGCGGCAGGCTGCGGATGTGGTGGCCGGAATCGGCTCCCACGACTAAAACCCGATCGGCCTAAAAATGGGTCAAAACGACCCACCCGGATTTTCAAGCTTGGGATTTTCTCTCTTAGGTTTTGGGGTTGGATCCTAATCCTGGGCACCCAAACTAGGCTTATATAGAGCCTAGGTTGTTTTTGGGCAAAATCCGGCCGATTGAAAACCCATAAAATACCGCTCGTCTAAACTTTACAGGACCATAACTTCTTATCCAAGTCTGATTGATCGCTCTACCGTCTCGTGAACCTTCCGTATTGACGAGGCCTATGAAATGGTGTCTTAGTCAACCCAAAATTATTCATCCTTGAAAAAGTCAACTTGGTCAACTTGGTCAAACTTGGTCAACTTGGTCAAACTTGGTCAAACTTGTTAAAAACTTGTATTATTCTATGACTCGGCTCAAAAAGTTTGCAAAGTATCAGAGAGTGTAATTTATCATGGCAATTTGGAGTGTTGTCTGATCCTCAGAAAAATGTGCAATATAAAATTTTGTTTTCCACATATTTATTATGTTGAAGAGTGTGATAGTCATATTAATGAGGTTCGTGAACTTCACATGCACTTTACTCATTTATGCATCTATAAGGGGCGCATAAGCGTTAACACTGAAGAATGTCAATAGTGATATCATGTTTTAAAGGAAAACGAAAAAGGATGCCTTTGATGCGTAATAAAAATCATTCCCATGTCATTCCCGAAAATAAACCGAGTTGGACATTTATCTTGAAGAATAAATTTGCAAAGTTCCAGCGATGAAAATTATGATTAATTTGATGCTTGAATTGGTGGAAAGTCAATGCTATGAAATTTCACGCTATCTAAAAATGCAATGGTATCGCACTATCCATTCCAATAACTACCGTTGTTTCAGAGGCCGTGATTTAGTGCTGGGAGGAAGAGTACTTGATCAATATCGGGTTCAATGAAGCCCAGACTGCTCAAGCTTTGACGGTGGCTGGGATTGGTTACGCTCATGATTTAGGAGTGAAGCTTTCACCAACTGTAAGTATTTTTTTTATAATCGCATTATATATATATATATATATATATATATAATTAAAAGTTATAATAGATCCTAATTAAATTATTATTTAATTTGCAGGTTGAGGACGAGTCACCTTGACTTGATGTCATTAATGCCGAAATGTGTTTAAAATTTCATTTGACTTGAGAATTTGAATGTTATAATCTTTAGTATTATTTCTTTTTGGATTTTAATTTTCTTTGGGATTGTGTAGAATCTAATCTTAATATTGGGAAATTATGATGTGCATTTATTTTTGAAGATTAAGCTTTATCGATAAATCATTTTAAAGATTATGATCTATTTACATAATTTGGATTCTTCGATTGTTGTCATAGCCTGGCTGTGTTAAATCATTGTGTTATAATTTTTAGTATGGGTTTATTGATAAAACCGTTGTTGTAGCAAATTTATTGCGTATGTTAATAATTGCATTATGTTATGTTGTTGCAGCAGTATATTGCCAAATAGTTTATGTTGTTATGAACAGGATTATGCTTGGGTCAAACATGGGATGATATTTCCATTTCTAGAATATCTAGATAGGTGGGTCATAACTCATTCTGCCTATTTCAATTTGTTAAGGGAAATTAGTAGTCTTTTTATTCACTTGCCATTACAATGTTGTATTATTCTATTGGCATGAAGATTCAACTCCAGTCCATTTTTAACTTAATAGTGACTTTTTTCTCCATCGATTTCACATAACCTGGGGCTTGCACAAAAGCAAGCCGAGGTGACTGGGCGGCAATTGAGGAGGCATTTCTAGCTAAGCATGGGTTTTTTGACACAAGCCAAGGAACCGTGCAATTATCTCGCACAAGCAACCCGGGCTGGGCTCAAGAAGCCACCGGTTCAAACCGTGATCTCGAATCCTGGGCCTGCAACTGCGCAAGTCTCAACCAATTTTTCTAACGTTTATACTTCCATCATTCACAATTTCAGTATATGCAAATGATGCAGAAGCATCACAAGAGATATTCCTCTTTCATAAATCTAAGTGAACTTGTCTTCGCTATCAAGAAATTTAATATAGTTGCATAGCATTCTCGTAGTCAGGCTCGGCCACCTTGATTCCACTTAAGGTTTCTTTGTCGCTTGCTTATACTCTGAAAGTTGAAAAGAAAGCAGTTTTATTCTTTCCATTGAAGTGAACCACTAACCGAAATGGTTCGTAAAGATTTTCAACTTTGTCTTATTAACTTTATACGTTTTGGTTCCATACCAACTTACACAAGTCAGACAAAACACTTTGAAACCATTTACTGCCAAGGTCTAAAAAGGAAGTACTGAGGAATTGGGTTGGGAAATCGAGTAAATCTAATTAGTAATTGTAGAAAGATATTTCGATTGAATATTTGGCCTAAAAGTATGATTGAAATTATTGGTTTCCTAATCTTGTTATCGGGATTCTGGCCAAAGATTCTTGAACACCCGCTGCCGCTTCTCGGTTTTAGCTTTTCAGACCGAGTTTGATGTCTTTTGTCACAAGTGTGAAGTTCCTATGCCTTTGTTAGGATGCCCGGATTTTTTTTCCTCAACCACATATATTAAAAAAATGATTTATTTTTTATTTTAATTTTAATTTTAATTTTTTGGTTTGTTATATTTATTTTTTAGTTCGACAAAACCGCAGCCGAGATAGCTTATCAGCTTTCTTCAACCGATTGCTATATGTTTGCTCCCAGGTTAGAATCTCTATTTATTTGCCTATGCTCATCAAAATTGTATACAAAGATAGTAGCCAAAACTTAGCTTTACCTATATTTTAGGTCAGATAAAAATTGGGAATCGGGTTCAGAAATGCATCGAATGCTCATTCCTTGTTTCATACACCTTGGCAATATTGTCATCTCGTGGTATAGATAACCTCCCGAGAAGCATTATTACAATTTTAGCCTCGATTTTGGTTTTAGTTTCTTATATATTAAAAGGTATTTTTATTTTTATTTTTGGTTCGCCTCATCAAAACCGTAGGTCAGATTGCGACATGATTTAGTTTTCAACCAAAACGCAACTTTTTAGCTATATTTTTAATCTGTCTTAGTATTTATTTTATTTTTTTTTGGCTCTTGCATCATTAAGAAGATAGCGGCCAAAACTTAGCTTTAGCTGTTTTTAACGTTGTATAAAAAACTTGGGAATTACAATTATGTCCGTAGCCTTTGTTTAATCTAGATTAATATTCATCTTATCTGCTATTTTTCATTATCTCACCTTTAGCAAATTATTTTTTTTTTTCATGTGTATCGTGTTATCTTTCATTCTTTATTATTTTATTTATGATAAATCTTTTTTTTTTTAATTATCATCAAAATTCTTATCTTCTAAACTCTAATACGAGTTGTTTGATGAGATATGGATGTTATATTTTAAAACATCCATATCATTATCTTCTTTTCGGGTCCTTCTATTTAGTTCGGATCGGGCTTGAGCTCGTTAAGCGCTCGAGCCTGCTCATATGGAAATGGCACCTTAACGGTACCTCAAGCTGCTTCTTTTAAAATCAAGCCAAGCTTGAGCCTCGATTTTAAGCTCGCTCAAAAGCTCGGCTCTGGCTCGAGCTCACTCATAAATTAACAAGCCTAGCTCGAATGTTCGGTCTTTACTTGCTCGGCTCTAATGTACCTCTAAGCTGTCCTTAAATGATGCCAACATAGTTGTGGGGTTTATTCAAATAAATATCTTGAGCAGATTTGGAGCCCCAAGGGTAATCATTAGTGATGAGGGAAGCCATGTTGTAAACAAGTTGTTTACAAAACTGATAAGCAGATATGGAGTCAGACATGTTATGAGATTGATTTATTACCCTTAGTCAAATGGGCAAACAGAAATATCCAATAGGGAGATAGAGAATATATCGGAGAAGACAGTCAACACAAGCAGAAAATATTGGTTAGTAAAATTAGATGATGCATTGTGGGCTTACAGGACTGCTTATAAATCTCCTATTGAAATGTTCCCATACAGAATTGTATTTGGAAAGCTTTGTCATCTCCCCCTTGAGCTTGGATATAAAGCTATGTGGGTAGTCAAGAAGCTGAACTATGATTTCCAAGTTACTAAAGAGAAGAGATTACTCCAAATGAATGAACTGGAAGAGCTGAAAAATGAAGCTTATGATAATGTCAGGATTTACAAAGATAAAATCAAAAAGTGGCATGATCAGAAGATTCAGAGGAAAAATTTAAGAGTATGAGAGCTTGTCCTACTGTACAATTTAAGGCTAAAACTTTTTTCAGGAAAACTCAAGTCAAGATGTTGTGGTCCTTACATAGTAGTTATAGTTACCCCTTTTGGAGCAGTAACATTGAAAACAAATTCTGGAGATGAGTTCAAAGTGAATGGTTAGAGGCTAAAACATTACCTTGGAGGAAGATCAAATGAAGAATAGTTCCAGATTTGAAGAGATCAAAAGAATTGTTGAAAAGAGAACACATGGCAACAATGTCTAGCCAAAGATAGAAAATTGAGCAGCTACTTGGGAGGCAACCCAAGCAATTTTTACTACTTTACAGTTTGATTTTGTTTTATTCAATGTGTTTTGAATAGTTTAGTTGGTAGAGTAGTTTTGTTAGAGTTTATTTGCAACTTATGTAGTTAGATTTTGTTAAATTTTAAGACAATGAAGTTACAAAGAGGTATGAAGTTCAATGGAAAGCACTTCAACTCGAACTTCATGATGCAGAGTTTACTACAAAGGGGAGTCTATTTCCTTGACTTAATCTTTGAAAATAATGCACATACTAAGTTTGGGGGAGTGTCATTTTTCTGATCTAGAAATTGCATAGTAGCTTTAATGTCCTTTGTTGAATTTTAGTTCGAGTACTTTACAATACAAAGAATATTTGTCAATATCATCGAAGCCAGAACATGAGCCATTTTTGTCCATGCTTGAATTGAGATACTTAGTTCTTTTTAAATTTATATTCACAAGCATGAATAAAGTATGCAGAAATGAAAAGGAGGAAAACAAGTAAAATTTTGAAAGAAGAAAATGCCTTCTCAGTGTTACGACATTGACAGCAATGTCGCAACATCAGCTCTAAAAAGTTCCCTAATGTCGTGACATTCAATTCTAATGTCGTGAAATTGCCCCCAATGTCACGACATCGACAAATCAATGTAGCGACATCGCATTTATAGAAGAGCGACACCTAGAATGACATTGAGGTAATGTCGCGACATCAACACTTGATGTCGCAACATCAAGGCAATGTCACAACATGGAAATTCCAATGTCGCGACATTGAGTTGAGTCAATTAGAAATACTAAGCAATGTCGCGACATCAAGGCAATGTAGCGACATGGCATTTTCAATGTCGCGACATTAAGGTGGGTCACTTAAAAATTCTTTGTCAATGTCACAAAATCGACACACAATATCGCGACATCGCACTTAGGGCATCCCACCTATTTAAAGGAACGCTTAGTGAGAATTGAACATCCAAACCAAATCTTGCCATCTTTAGAACCCTAAGCTTCTTAAAATCTCTGAAACCTAATTCCTTTCCACCCAAAAAAAACCAAGAAATGTTGAATCGCAACTCTCCTACCCTAGATGAAGTCGTAGGAAACATCGTTAAGGAGGTTTTGAGAGAGAGAGTTGAGTAAGAGAACCAGGAGACTGCTCTTACGGAGGAGGTGAGGGAAGAGATGGAGATTGAGGTAGAGGCAAGAGATGCCAGAGCGTTCTACACGGATAAGGGAGTAGACGCTTTCCAGAAACACCTCGCTAAAAAGGGGTTTGTAGAGTAGAGAGGCTTTTGAGAGATCGTGGTGCAATTCAAGGAGGAGATTAAGAGAAGAGGTTGGGAGACAGTGAGCCATCATAAGGAGCCAAGCAGATGGTCCCTGGTAAAGGAATTTTACGCCTCAACTCAAGGGGTAGAGGAAGGATCCCGGGAGCATAAGCAGGTCGTGGGAGGCGGGCTCTTTCAGTGGTGCGCCATCTCCCAACTCCTAGGACCGAGTGTGAGAAGATCAAGGCAGTATGAAAGGCTTCAGAGAAACCTCGACTTCGAAGAGACTCATTGTGGATCTCGACCGGAGACGAGGAGAATGGTAAAGGACGAAGACCATCTTCTAACGCCTCTAATTTCAGATAGCGAGACCTTACCGAGGTAAAATAACTTCGTCTACTTCATCAACTCTACCCCTAAAACCCTCAAAACATGTCTCACTAAATCGACAAGACTCTGCACTACTCCCTCACGGAATCGGGCCATGGTTATGATCTGAATGTGGGGAGGATCATTGAACAATCCATCATGGACTATGTCAATGAGAACTTTTCTAGAAACACCCCCCACCCTGCCTTGATCACTCTTTGCACGGGTTGGGGGGTGTACATTCAAAGGAACTGCAGGAGGAACAGTGCCCAAAAGCCTCCCCTCTCACTCTTACTGGAATCACCAAAGGTCCAATAGAGGGTGGAGAAAGAGAGAGAAGAGAAAGAATGAAAAAGAGGAAATGGCAGAGGCAAGATATGCCCAGGAGCCACCCTAACCGGAAAGGCCTAGAAAGAACCACAAAGGGAAGAAAGGCTTCGATGTCATTCAGAGCAACTAGTGCCCCACCCCACTCGTGAATGAAACACTCGAACCGAAACAGAGGTAAGTAGAGAGTTGAGGCTGAAGAGAGCAGCAACTTTGAGCTACTAAGTTTATTGAAGGAAATAAAAGAGGAAATGAGAGGCAGAGATGAGCAACTCAAGGAGGAGCTAAGGTGGAGGGACAACCACCATAATGAGGAGTTGAAGAATAGAGATAATAATCTAATAGTAGCCTCTCAGGGAAAAAGAGGAATGAGAAAGAGAGGAGCTGGTTTGAGAGGAGCTCAGGTTCGAAAGTAAGAGGGAGAAAGCCTTTATAAATGAACAACTGAAGAGGGACCAGGAGTTGTTGAAAATCTTGGAGGTCAGGGAGAAGGAGATGGAGTAGAATATACTTCAAAAGGAAGTTCTGGTGTCTGTACATAGAGCTAATCAAGGAAAATCAAGGCCACCATCCAGAAGAGGGATGAGGAATTGGAGTCCACCCTGAACTTCAGGGAGAAACTGTGGACATAGAGCCTAGATATGGTGAACGCAAACATGATCAAGATATATCAAGCCCAAGGTGACTTTGAAAATGCCTTGAATTCTATTGGGTTGAGACAGAATGAGTTGATAAGGCAAAATGCTATCAAGCAAAAGTGGTATTTCCTCAACAAAGGGAGTATTAAATATTAATCGTGACTCCCCACAACCCTCAATCCCTGACTTCACTTCATCCAATGCTAGTTATAAATATGAACCAGTAAATCTCAAACCCTTCAAATACCAAAGAAAAAGAAATTAACTCAGATCTCTCTCTGTAATTCAGTCCCTTGTAAATGTACTTCAAGTAATAAATAAACATTAGTTTCAAAATCTGAGTGCAATTGTGTTTCCTCCTTCTTTTATCTATTTCCTGTGCATTTTACATTTTGCAATAAACCAAGTATGATTAATTTGGAACTCTTGTGTTGCTTTGATGAATAATTGAAAATTCAGTGTACTGAATGCACAAAAGCTATGATTGCTTGTTTTGGGATAATTTGTCTGATTGTTTTTGTAATTGTTGTGATGAAAAGAACTGAAATGTTGGATCAAAATGAATGGTTGAATTATACAATAGCACAACAATATGTTTTAAAACAAACCAAACAAAATTTTATGTTAGTGAAATTAGGCTGAATGAGTGGAATAGATTTTACGTTGTGGTGTCAAGGATAAATAAACTGAATTTTTAAATTCTAAAAAACTGAAATTGAAATCAATGTTAATAAGGCTTTTAATTATAGGTGATTGAACAGTATAGTTCAGGACATGACTAAACTAACACATTGGTCATAAGTACCTCGAAAACGGATTGTGCTTGGGTTAAAAACACCTTATTAGATTGACCTTCAATAAATCTTAAAAGGTCCTAGAACTTGTTGTATTATTATTCAAGGTGAAATCCTAGGCATTACAACTAACAAAACATGATTTAGGTCATCCTCGATAATGAGCCTCAAAGCCTACTCCTTGATATGCTATTAAAGATATACTTTAAAGTACATTATTCGTTTCAAATGTCATTTTTATCATCAAAGTCACCATGAAAAACCTTAACTCTTCCTTAAAATCTGAACTTGTAGCAAAGAACCCTGAGTTTGCCCAAAACTGCAAAGTAAGTGCAACAAAAATGAACAAACGGACAAGTTTAGGGGAGTAAAATTTTGAAAAAATAATAATAGAAAAGAATGAGAACTAAGGATGGGGAAGAAAAAGAAGTAAGAAAGAGATGTACAAAAGAGGTACACTCAAAAACAGGGAAACTAAAAAAAAATGTGTTATTTCAAGGAGGAGTGAGTTTTGCCTTGTAGCCTGCTTCTCTTGAGCAATTAAGTCCTTAGGGGTGTTCTACACCCGCACCCCACGCTGAATCGGTATGGGGAGTGTCAACCAAAGCTTGTTAAGGGTAGCAGAAAGCTTAAGAAGGCACACATTAAAATGGCCCCCAAACTCAACAACATGACAGAAAATAAATCTTATGAATTAAGAAACGAATTGAAACAAAAAGTGGAGAAAGAAAAGTCACAGTTGGGAACATGAAGAAGATGCACCAAATCAAGTTCGGGGGTGCTTTTGGAAAAGTTGATTAGAAAATGAGTTATTTAGGCAAGAATTCAAATACAAGAAAACGTATGCAACCGTGAATATGAACCTAAAATATCCTATTATCTACCCAAGTACCCTAGCCATACATTACAAGCTTAAAACACCTATTTAATTATGAGGGTTGTGTTATGCCTACATCAGTGGAGAATGATATGACCAACAAGACTATGGGACCTAAGTCACTCTAAAGAGAATACCATTCTGCATAGTAAATCTTGAAAGGCTACCTAATCTACAAATTAGTCATAAAGGGAAAAGCAACACACACTCACTAGGTCAAGAACTGTAATTGTTTACTGACTATGAATTATATGTTATATTGAATGATCAAAATTAAAAAATTTTAGGATCTTGGAAGTTAAGCTTAATTAGAATTGATATCACAACTAAAATGTTATGAGGCCAAATTGATGATTTGATCGAAAAGATTATTGAAATGAAAAATGTCCTTAAAAATCAATTTTTATTGTTTGAACGCCCAACAAGATTTTCGGCTGAGACAAACAAAACTTTAAGTTTGGGAGAATTTGATGAGTCTAAAACTCATCTATTTTTAAGCCTAATTTTAATGTATTTTTAAGGCTTAAAAGTTCAATTTAATGTAAAATCATGAAGTATTCACCCAGATTTATGTTTTGTAGGAATTTAAGGAAAAGAAGCAGAAATCACAAGAAAATAAGCAAAAATCAGCATTGTGCAGCAAAAAAGCAACGTCGCGACATCGCCACAACATCGCCGCGACATCAACTTAATGTCATGACATCGGGTGATCAATGTCGCGACATTGTGTGGAGAGTGTCATGACATCAACTCAATGTCGCGACGTCAAATCTTCAGCCGTCGCTGACATCGATCGGCGGGTAGAAAGGAAACCTGATGATCGCCACACATAGCCAATGGCATCACACTACACCGAAACGTAAAAGGGCAATAGTCGCGGACATCACAACTCGTTACGACATCGTAACACGTGCCCTCAAGAGTAAAGCTACACCAATATTCAATGTCGCTGATATGACGTGGCGAATGCCATACCAGCATTTATGTCACGACATCAATCAAAGGAAAAGAAAGAAGATCCACACTTTCGCGGAAGATCGGGACAAGAATGTCGCCAGCATCAAACAAAGAATGTCGCAACATCGTAGTTCAAGAACGAGGTAATGTCACACACCATCATCCACTGGCATAGCTTCAATGTCGCGACATCACCACGACATTGCCTCGTCACTTAGAACGCAAAACTGTTATTGCAGATTTTCAATGTCACAACACTAGAATTGAGCTATGACATAGCAACTTCAATGTCGCGACATTTTCACAGACACGCATTATGCAGACTTTACCAGCTTTTCAAAGCCATACCCGCTTTTATACCCAAGACACGAGCCAATAAATAGAATTCTGAGGAGTGGCAAATTTTCTCAGCCGCTTCATCCAGCCAGGTTTTAAGAGTTGTAAAGTCTGCCATATAATTTTTTATTTTCTTTACCTTTTAATTTTGTTTCTAGATTTATTTTCCTTCCTTTTAGGATTAGAGTAGTAGATCTGAGCTTATTTGGAGCTGGATTGATTGTAAATTGATGCTTCATTTATGCCTAACTAAAGAACTGGTACTAATTGCTTACTTCATTAATCAAATCTAACTAATTGGTTTGACTCAAACCTAGCACTACTGGATGATCCAACATGGAAGGCTAAGCTCCCTTCGGGGAAAAGTCAAGTTGTTTGACTATTGCTCAGTATTTTAATGATATTTGAAGGAATAAACTGAACATTTAATTGGTATTTATACTCATAATATTGTCTACTGATATGGTTTTATACCATAGAGCCGGGACTGCGGCTCGATTTCCCAAGAACTTCCCAGCAGACAGATAAGACAACAAACAAGAGCAAAGAGCAAATTACTTAAGGTACTGAAAACTATGATCATCAACCATGATCTGAAGACTGATACATCACCGTGATGTTCTAAACTTTCACTTAAGGTGTGACGCCCAAATCCTCGGGGTCCGTTGGACAACCACAACCCCATGCAGATCATGACGCCGTAACCCGACACCACACCATATCAGTCCCCTTTCCCGGACCCTGATTTAATGAAATCCACATTTCCGCATGTTTCACCCAAAAATACAACCCGTGCAATTACATGACAACCTCGTCCTAATATTATACAACGAATTAATCGGGTCCATACGAGCAAATGCACACACAAACCATTTATCCCTACTCAAACATATACACATGACCATAGAATTGTATAGTCCATAAGAGTTTATATTTCTACATTACCTCTTATACAAAACATATATCAAAATTAAGAATCTTAATACATGTTTTAAGCAAAATATAACCAAAGTCACAATCCCGCTTCTCATTATCTACTCTAGTGCATCTTCCCGTACATCCTCTGTGCTTGAAAGGGTCCCATTAACCAAGGAAGACGCCCATCGTGAGCCGAATCCACAGTGGCTACTCCTAATCGGTGCATAATATCAAAAGTAAAAAGCACACCTAATCACGATTATGTCAATCCTAAATGGAATCTACATGACATGAATGAGATGCTACTCCTCATGATCCATGCACCAACTCACTGATCAACATGCAATATACTGGCAATAAAACAAGCTCAAAGAAAATGTTTTTTTTTTTTTCAATTCAAACCATTTGACATACTTCACAAATAGCTTTATTATAGCTATCGATATTCACAAACTACTTTATCAAAGCATCAAAACCTCTTGATTATTCATGCACTTGTGACTGTCCTTAGACCTAAAACCAACATCAACACCAAAATTAATACTACTCTTTTTTCTCATGCACTCACACCCATTTCATATATGTATCATGCGATAAATGCAATGCAATATGCTATCATTGCCTATCACCATGCTATATATATGGCGCTACGGCTATGCTCATCATGCAGCTTCTTGTCCATGCAACACCAAGTTATATCAATGAACACATAAATTCAATTTATTCTATGATCTGTTAATATATCAATACATGCATACATTGACATCATAAGTCATTACCACAAGAGTAAGGACATACTTTAACCTCTAGGCCTAATTGTGACATATCGAGTCCACAGTAGCTCAAGAACAAGCCACATGTATCTGATCCATACACAAACTCAGTGCATTTCCTGTCCATGGATAATTATGTCAACATGCATATAATCACCAAACAACATAAACCACTTCAATGTATTGCACTCACAAGCCGCCATCACAACTACAATTTGCACACTTGGTGCTACAATTAAATTTTTAGAAAATATAATCTAAATGCCACCAGGCATATGGTTTACTTCAACCTAAGGGGCTTCCGTGATGCTTAATCGGAGTTAGACAGAAAGTTATGGTCGTCCAAAGCTCTGAGAATCACATGGAATGTTGACTCACGCGCAGAACCAGCAAGGGCCTACTGTTTTTCATCATTTTTGGATATAATATAGTTCAAATTACATTAAGCTATATATGGATGGATTCTAGACTCAAAGGGCTTTCCATAGAGTTTAAGAACACCCGAATTGAAGTTTGGAGGATAAAGTTATGGCCATCCAAATTTGGAGGCCTCATATGAACAGTAACCCAGAAAAATGTGTTTTTATGGTTCTCTAAACGCCATCCAAACAGCCCCTAAGGCTCAACCAAGACTAAAACGACTCCTAGATGGAAAATAAGCCCGAGTAGGAAGGTTCTCTACATCTTGGAGCGAAGATGAAACCTTTCGAAGACCATGAAGCTCGAAACCCACGGCCTCCCAAACTTTTCGCTCAAATCTTCGACTTAAAATTTTGATTTCTGGTATGTCCACGCTGTCATTCTACAAGTACCTACTTTAAGTCTTGGCCTGATGTGAGATGACCATTCGAGCTTTGTAGATCTTAGAGAGAAGGTGGAGCTTCTCTCTCTAACTTTTCTTCTCAAATGATTGGTGTCTTCTGACTGAATCGCGGTCAAGCCTGCATTCACGCTGCAGAAAGCCCCTTGGTCGAAAGGGTATGAACTTTAAATTCAAGCCGACGGATTCGACCACCCGATCTTCAGAGATCGTGAGAGAAGGAGGAGTTTCTCTCATTTCTCTCTCTAACTCAAGCCCATTGTTTACACCTGCCGAAAATGGGGAGAAAATGTGATCTTTTCTTCTTTTTTCCCTTTTTTGTCCCATTTAAGTTTAAGTTGGACGCGAGGCCCACTTCTCTCCATGCGTCCATGACCCGTCCGGGTTCATTTATAACTCAAATACGATTTATTTTCAATTCAATTCATTTTAAACAGAACTTAACTCCAAGTATTTCACCCCGACTCTCGTGAAAACTCGCCATCGCAGCCATCGCAACTCACCACCCAGAAAAACATGAAAATTCGATAGTGTCGGAATTCAACGAAACTTTTCTTGGTCACTAGATTTCACAAGACGAAAAAAACGGTGCAATCCGTTTCATCATCCGAGATCTAGAGAATTTTCTAAGCTTCCTTGAGCAATTCTAGCAATTTATTTTTATTATGATTATCATTTTGCCATTTTTGAAAATTTATAATTTTCTCAGGTTTTACATAAGGTTCCCTCCTAGGTGACGGCAAGAGTTTGTTCCCGAGGCATAAGATCCGCCTATTGATCTATTAGTTTAATCTTTAGAGGTTTCACCTCAATTGGGTAGAATAATCTTAATCTTGTGTTAGCTAAGAATCTAATCAAGGAGAGAGAGAGCATTTTAGTCGAATTGATGGTTGAGGTACCAATTGTATTGGAGAGGGCTTGATTTTCTCCCTTGGCTGAGCAACCAATTTCCATTCCTAAGAGATTGCCAGAAGTAACAGGAGGAAAAATGGGGGCCAAATCTTAAAGAGGATCAAGTCCTACAAGTAGCTTTCTAGACCCATCGACTGTCAGAATGTGGTCATCTGACAAGAAACGGTGTCATGAGGCATTCCATGCTGAATACACCGCTTCAGGCAATTCCAAAGTTCATGTCCATAATTCATATTTTTCAGAACTTCAAATGATAATCACAAATATCTAATTTCATTCCAAAGTGTTATTTCAAGCATGCTGAACTCTCTAACCTATGTATTTTAGAATTTCTACTTATTTCATCCAATTTATTTTTTAGAAAGTTGAATTATATCCCGGAAAATGTGGTTCAAATAGTGAGGATCTTCGAGTAGTGGGCAATGATCTTTCGATTTTCCAACTAACCCTAAATGATATTTGACTTATAATCCACTTCTTCTTATCAGGTGACCCACTTGCAAGAGAATCGTATCTCAAACCAATTTAATTGAAAATTATTACATACACAGCAGAAAACAGCCTTTATATACATGGTCTTAATAAAGTTTAAGGCCATGGCTGAGGACTCGAATAGTTCGTAGCGTGATACAAATTCAAAACACACTCATCATATTTTGGTAAAAAAATAAGACTCACTCTTACATCACCTTCATACCACTACCGTCTGGAAGTCGCCTCTGCAGACACCCCCTATACCCGAAAGGGGTTCCATAATCGGGGTGAGTAATGTCAATAGAAAAATTCTACAAGGGCTACCTCACCTAAAATGCACATGCAATGGCAAACTATGAAAACGTTCAATCACATTCCATATAAATAATGCAATCATATATGGAATATTACGGTCGCGGCGAGATGAGACTCCTCATGCCCACAACCCGAGTCCCGACGACTTCACACTGCAATGCCAAGTGTGAAATCCAAATACCGTGTTTCAACAAACGACTTGAACCATCGCGATAACCCCACATTCACTAACTCTATCAAATCTCGCTATTGCTCACGTCACGCCTTTTCGGTCACACCAGAGATTCATCGCTCACCTTCCGCCGACATTTTTACTGCTTTCATCGCCGGGTGGATCATGTCTAACAAAGATATAAATTGTGGTCTCTTCACCCTGGAGTGGAGGGACCCATTTCCATCTGATACGCCAAACACACGTAATTTATATTTACATCGTTTATACAACTGAATCTCGGGATGACATGGTCCCATTTCCGAGCTCACCACACATTCACTAAGAATGGTGAATAACAGTACCATGCACCCACACCCGACTCAACGCGATGACCGTGCATATGAAATGCAATCATGTCATTTCATGCTATGTCATGCTACATGCAACATTTATAAATTCCGGATAATTATATTTCCTATATATAATTTTCATTCATCACAATTTTCATGTTAATACATCACACAAACACATATTAACATGATTTTTACACACAATAACATATTATTTATTTTTCCAACAATACACACAAATGACCTAAATTCGGAACCCATATAAAATATGAACTTTCGGTCTTTTCATTGTCACACCGGTCTCATCGATATCAAAACACACCATTAAACCTCAATACACTCAAATTCCTTATCAAAACCAAACTTTAACCTAACTCGGATCATTCGAAACCAAATTCTGTAATTTTACTATTTAGTCCGGTAAATTGGACTAAATCACATGACCTATCACGCTCAACACAACCTCCCATGACATTATATATTGAGCTAAAATATTCAAAGTAGAAAATTTTCACTGTGAGTTTGACGAACTCCAAGATTTGTAATTATGTGTAGCTTGTGATGGATCAACTTTTCTTCTCGCTCCGACGAAAACCAATGACTGACTGATGATCTTAGAGAGAAACGAAAACCCCCTTTTCCCCTTTTCTCTCTCTCCTCTCCTCCCTCACGCCACTACGCCTGCTTTTGTGCCAAACAATACATTTCTTTGAATTTTCTGAACTCTTTTTCTTGTTTTTTTCTTTTTTTTTTCCTGCTTATTTTCTTATTTTTTGTTTTATCTTTCCCATTATTTCCCCATCACACTTACTTCACGCGAGCCATTTACACAAGTACACCATATGTCATGCCATGTGTCACCCGACACCCGACAAAAACTAAATTTACCGTTCAACCGACGAATTGGACGGGTAACTAGATTGCTAGACACCAACTAAGAAGTCCGCTTTGGCCATCCGAGATCTATAAAATTTACGTCCGAAATTACTGCTTTACTTCATTTTCTCGTAAAATTGAATTTTTCTCTATTTACACGTGATTTTGTGGCAGGAATGCTTTTAAAATAAAATATGCTTTTCAAAATCACTACTAAACAAACTCTAAAAGTAAGGTTGATAGTATGAAAAAACCCACTCATTATCATCCCTACGTCTAACTGCACACACACATGGATATACTTTGCATTATATTATTGTAGTACTCTATTTTAATAAAGAGCCTAAAACTACCAATACACCCTATCTCCGTATGACTCTAAGCCCGATCCACCTCAAAGGGCGAACCAACCAAACCCAGTGACGCCTTGCGGTTTTTTAGTTATCGTTTATTAAATTTTTATTTTCAAGTGTCACACCGAACTCTACCGACTAATGATGATCCGAACCCAGTCCAAGCATCCGGACGCTTTCACTTATCCATCAAAACATTTTTATTAATTCATTTAGCTGCGAATCCGCTTTCGCCATGCCCATAATCATTTAAGCAAATATAAAGCAATCTCTAAGAGGGCCCATAAACATTAACAAAACATTTTTACAGTATACACTATGCTCTTTCAAGATGATACAAAAAACAAGTTTCGTGGTTTAACCCTTTGTTACAAAACACCAACAAAAGATGATATGCAAAAATCGAGTATACACTTATACGCCGTGACTTATGACTCTACGCGCCGCGATTCGGGGCTTCTTCTTTCTTCACACTGCTTTATAGCAAACTGGCACTAAATGAATCGGCTTTATTTCTCCATTTTTTATTTTCAACTTTTCAAATTGCAACTAGCCCTCATATCTTTTAATTTTAATGAAACCTATTGGTTTCTACTATACTTCATCTTCTACTCCCTTTTTTATTTTATACCCTTATGGAAATCTAAATTTTATCCTTCGTTTAGTGCCAAAATTTCCGGTTCACTAAATTTATCATTTCATAACTTGTCAATTTATCAATTTTCCTTAAACCTAAGTTTGGCCTAATTCAGGTACTGCATTATAAAAAATACAGGTACCTGTGGTAGTTTAGGCTGCTATACCTCTAATTTGCAGTGGAATGCCCAATGCACCTAGCAACAATTGCACACACAAGATCGCTTCTTCACTTTCCCAAGGGCTTCCTCTGGGCCTTGTGATTTCTCCACAACACTTTGACTAGCTTTAATCTTCGTCTTCGCAATTCTTTCACTTCCCGAGCCAAGATTTTACCGGTTCTTCTCACAGGTCAAACTTGGCCTAAGCTCAATCGTTCGAAGAGACTACATAGCCTGATCCCGGTTACACCTCCAGCATCGAGACATGGAAAACATTATGGATCTTTTCCAAATCTAGAGGTAATGCTAATCAGACAAGCATCGGACCTAATTTTTCGATTACTCCTATACGTACACAACTGGGGCCCAACTTGCCCTTTTCCCGAATCTCATCACCTTCTTCCAAGGCCATACTTTAAAAACACTTTTCACCGACCTCATTCGAATATCCTTCTTCTGCTGCCTGATACACTTCATCTCCGTCACACTTGAATTTTTCGAACATTTTGAACTTTTTTCGCCTCAGATCAAATCTGGCCAATCACTTTTCTTTCACTGACTCACCCAACACCAATGTGGTTCGCATTTTCTTCCATATGTACACTCGTAAGGCGCCATTCCAATACTTCTGATTGGAAACTGGTCAAGGTACACAAATTCAACTAAAGGGATGTGTCATCCTCAACCACCATACGATCGTGACAACTTCTTAACATATCTTCCGGTTCCGATCACTTCCACTGGCCCATCCACTCATGTGGCCACAGATTAAAATTCAACCGAGTGCCCATGGCTCTTGCAATTTTCCCTAAAATTCACAACCCATCTTGGCCCGAAATTACTGGAGACAGTGAATCCTGTTGAACCAACTATTTCCTCGATATACGCCTCGCTAAATACGTCGGTCACGGTCATCTGTAGGAAGTGACTGACTGTCAGACCCATTCAATTACGACCCAAACTGAGTCATGCTTTCTCCTCACACGTAACCCAACCAGCAAATCACGGCAGCGACGGCCCATTTCCACTCCAGATTCGATAGCCTGTCCTGGAAGTTCTGATGCCCGCTTACTTTTTCACACACCCGACACTCGTTACAAATTTAATATGACTTTTCATCTTACCACTGAATAGATTTTCAACTGATACATCTTTGCATACAGATATATAAAAGGATCCAATGTACTTTCTGCGATGGTTTTTCAATATCAACACGGTACACAAACCCAGCCTATAATATAACAATCACTTCACATCACCTGTGAACCCCGCTTTTACCATCTCCAATCTCGATCTATTATGGCGTAAATTTTCATCTTTTCAGGCTCTGAAGACTGATTCAACAAATCTTGGGCTCGCTACTTCAATTTCGCTACCATTTGACCATCGTTTACAATGACAAACTGGCATTTATCGCCAAGCGCTGAACTGCCTTCACTAAGGCATCAACCACTGCATTATCCTTTCCCTGTGACAATCAATCACGCAAACATAATTCTTTTATCAATCTGATCCCAATCTTCTCGTTGTTCCCAAGTTGCTTCCTCGCTGTGATAAAAATACTTAAGACTCTATGACGGTGTAAATGAAACACTTTTCTCCTATTAAATAATGTCTCCAATTTTCACCAAATATAATCACAAACACTCTAAATCATGTGTGGGGTAATTTTTCATGTGGCTTCACTGTCTCTGAAGCATGTTACCACTTTAATTTCCTCCCTCATTAAACACATCCAAGTCCCACATTTAGTGAAGCATCAATATAGATCACATATTCTTACCGCAGGCCTACCGGAAGTTGCAATAACTGATCTCTGCTAAGAATGCTTTAGCTTTTCAAAAACTTCCCTTGACATTTTTCAATTTATCCATCTTCACACTTTTTTCGACAACTCAGCCACCCGCTGCAACTGATAGAAAACCCTTTAACAAACTTCAGAGGAACTCTGCTACCTTGTGAAACTACGAATTTCCTGTGGACGACGTGGCTTCCATTCGACAACCACTTCTATTTTCTGGATCCACTTCTGATTCTTCTTTCGATACAATGTGCCTAAGAAAGGATACTCTCAGCCAACCAAAACTCACACTTGCCGAAGTTTCACAAGTATTAACCTTCTCTTTTCAAAATCTCCAACACTACCCGAAGGTGTGTGTCATGACTTTCTCGATCTTTCGAATACACAAGAATGTCGTCTATGAACACTACGACAAACTGATCCACATACGTTTGGAACACACGATTCATTAAGTCCATGAAAGCCGCTGGAGCATTGGTCAAACCAAACAGCATTTCAAGGAACTCATAATGTCCATATCGTGTTCTAAACGCCGCCTTACGCATTACTCCAAGATCTTTAATTTTCAACTCGTGATACCTGCATCTCAAGTCAATTTTGAAAAGATACTGCGACCTTTCTCAATTTGGTAGTCGAACAAATCATCAATTTCGGTAATCTATACTTATTCTTTACAATAACTTGTTCGATTGCCTATAATCAACGCATAGCCGGCGTGTACCATCTTTCTTCTCGACAAAGCATAGAGCTCCCCATGGTGATACACTGGTCGAATAATCTTCCTTTTCTGGGGCAGCTCAGAACCCACTTCACCCCTAGCCCTCTCTGCTCGCGCTCAAGTGGAGCCATCTCTATTACAGCTGTACGGATGCCCAAGGTGGCACCCGGCACAACGCCGATAGCAACCAACTCCTCCGTGGAGGCAATCCTCAACTCCTTCCGAAACACGTCCTGAGTGTCACTAACTAAGTAGTGGATATTGATACACTCAGCCTTGCCTTTACCGTATCGATCACATACAAATAGTTTCTCACATCCAGACCATCTTTCTCAAGAATCAAGTGACATCACATTAGAGAGGTGATTCTACTCCGCGATGAAAATAACCTCATCATTATTCTGTCCTTACTTCGGCCACTTCTTTCATTCTACAATCAACTATCGCTTCTGTTTGGATAACCATTCCATCCCCAATATCACATCAAATTCCCTGAAGGATAACTCAATCAAATCTCCCAAAAATTCATGCTCTCGTATTTTGATGGGACAATCTTTATACACTTTGTTCACAACAACACTATGCCCGAGCTGGTTCGTTACCAAGATATCATACTCTGCCACTTCTAAATTACCCAAGTCGGGTATGTCAAGACACACATATGAATGAGTTGGACCCTCGGGTCTATCAATGCATGCGCCAAAAGTATCAAAGATAGTGAAATTACCGACATCATATATCGGGGGCATCGCTGTCTTCCATCGCTTACCGCATATGCTCTAGCCGAAGCACGAGCATCCCGTCTTCCTCAATCAAATCCATTCTAACACTCTAAGTGATGCAAACACTCTGGCCGCTTCCGCACGACGTAAACACATTACCCCAAGCCTGTGAGCCGTGGAAGGGACGTGCCCTAGTACATTCTCGCATTTTGTGCCCATGGATCCACAACCCATGTGCAAGGCACCAATAATCTCCAAATAATCTCCCTCAGGTTTTCTTCCACAATGGGAACAACGAGGAACATCTGCCCTCTGCAGGCACCTCTCAGGCATTCTGCCACCGACCTACACAAGAGGATAGTATCCCATCTGGGTACCGAGTCAGAGGGTCGTCTCGGGGATCCCGTGTCCCCGAATTCTTTACTCTGCTGATGAGCACTGACCGACCGATTTTTCTTTCCATGTCTTCTATCTTTTCTTTCATTTTCCTCTTTCTTTACTCGTTCCACATTTAGAGCGCATGCCGTGATTTTGGAGAAATCGTCATGGCAAAATCCTGTGACATGGGCCCAAATATGGTCGCTTAGGCCGTCTTCAAACTTACGACACTTCTCTTCTTCACTTCATTTCAACATATCTGGGAGCATACTCAAGCCAACCGTGAATTCCCTCTCACGTATTCTACTACACTTGATTGCCTTTCTTCTCAGATTATGAAATCCTCACGCATATTGTTTTAATAAATGCGCTCACATAATGCTTATTTAACCTTATCCAAGAAGAACCTATGTAACTCTCTCTCGTGAGCCACCCGGTCACCTAAACCCACCACCGATAAGCCCTCATCCCGCAAAGAATGAGGTCACACATTCCACTTCTTCACCAGGCAATGCATTTGCACAAGCATTCGCCATTATCTCGAGCTAATTTTTCTCGCCATACAGGTTCATCATCCTTTCTTTCCCATAAAGTCTATTGGCCTGGGCACTTGGCCATTCTTCAATGGTTGATCGCCGCGGCACCGCAGCCGGTTGCCCTGGCTTCAGAAGGCTCCGAAAGCCAACCGCCGTGAGGATGTACCCATGCACTTTACTACTTGTTCCAGGCTCATTTGTCGGGGTGGGGCATGAGATGCTTGGTCCACCTACCACACCAGCAGATCATCAGATCGATTTCTCTCCCTGGGTCACCTCGACTCATGGGTGCACCGAACTATCCACGCTACTCTATTAAACCGACAAGAACCGTGTTAGCTATATCATCTCTTATATGTAAATGCTATGTATGTCAAATACCATTTTCAAAAACTCTTTTTCAAAATCGCTTAGGTCTCCCTTTTCCGTAAACGCCTAAACCTAGGCCTGAATTACTAAATGTAGCGACCCCTAAGCCCGATCCGACCCGAAAGGCGAGTCCGAACCGAAACCCAGGGACGCCTGGTTTATTTCTTTTAGTTATCGTTTTATTAAAATTTTATTTTCAAAAGTATCGCGACTCGAATCCCCTACCATTCGACGATGATCCGAACCGAGTCCGACATTCGATTCTATTTATCTTATCAAAACATTTTTATTAATTCATTTAGTTATGAACGGTTTCACTAGGCAAGCCCATAATCATTTACAAATATAAAGCAATCTGGTAGGCCCATAAACATTAACAAAATATATTTACAAAGAAAACATTCTATGCTCTTTCGTATGATACACAAAAACAAGTTTCGTGGTTTAACCCTTTGTTTACAAAACACCACTTGTTCAAAAGATGATATGCAAAAATTCGCAGTATACACTTATACGCCACTTTCTATGACTCAAATAAGGCGATCTTGGGCTTCTTCTCTCACACTGCTTGCTAAAAGAAATCGAGTACTCAAATGAATTTTAGCTTTTGTTTTCCATTTTTTATATTTTCAACTTTTCATAAATCGTAACTAGCCCTCATATCTTTAATTTTGCAATCCAACTTGTTTTATTTCTACTATGGCCCATCTCTACTTCCTTTTGATTTTTATACCCCTTTATGGAAATCTAAATTTTATCTCGTTTCAGCCAAAATTTTCTGTCACTAAATTTATAATCATAACTTGTCAATTTATCAATTTTCCCTTAAAACCTGGGAGCCAGCTCCAATTCATACCTGTATAAAAAAATTTATTATAAAATTCTGTATTTTGCTACACATCCCCTTTACCATTTGAGCATGTTTCAAGGGCTTCAAACATCTATTTTGTATAGTAATGCTTTTTAAAAATAAAATATAATTTTCAAAATCACTACTAAACAAACTCTAAAAGTAAGGTTGATAATAAGAAAAAAAACCCACTCATTATCATCCCTACGTCTAACTGTACATACATAGATATACTTTGCATTACATTATTGTAGTATTATATTTTAATAAATGGCCTAAGACTACCGATACACCCATTCTCTCTTTACCATTTGAGCCAGCTTCAAGGGCTTCAAACATCTATTTCGTATAGTAATACTTTTTAAAATAAAATATACTTTTTAAAATCACTACTAAACAAACTCTAAAAGTAAGGTTGGTAGTATGAAAAAACCCACTCATTATCATCCCTACGTCTAACTGTACACACACACATAGATATATTTTGCATTACATTATTATAGTACTCTATTTTAATAAAGAGCCTAAGACTACTGATACATTCATCCTCTCTTTACCATTTGAACCTGCTTCAGGGGCTTCAAACTTCAGTTTCGTATAGTAATACTTTTTAAAATAAAATATACTTTTCAAAATCACTACTAAACAAACTCTAAAAGTAAGGTTGATAGTATGAAAAAACCAACTCATTATCATCCCTAAGTCTAACTGTACACACACAGAGATATACTTTGCATTACATTATTGTAGTACTCTATTTTAATAAAGAGCCTAAGACTACCGATACACCCATCCTCTCTTTACCATTTGAGCCTGCTTAATGGGCCTCAAACATCTATTTCGTATAATAATTCTTTTTAAAATAAAACATACTTTTCAAAGTCACTACTAAACAAACTCTAAAAGTAAGGTTCATGGTATGAAAAAAACCCACTCATTATCATCCCTACGTCTAACTGTACACACACACATAGATATATTTTGCATTATATTATCGTAGCATTTCATTTTAATAAAAGAGCTTCAAGCATCACCGACATACACTCATCCTCTCTTTACCATTTGAACTCCGTCTGGCTTAAATCTGGGCCAGATAAGAATACTTTTAAAATAAAATATACTTTTCAAAATCACTATACTAAACAAACTCTAAAAAAGTAAGGTTGATAGTATGAAAAACCAACCTATTATATCCATAAGTCTAACTGTACACACACAGAGATATACTTTGCATTACATTATTGTAGTACTCTATTTTAATAAATAGCCTAAGACTACCGATACACCCATCCTCTCTTTACCATTTGAGCCTGCTTGAAAGGCTTCAAACATCTATTTCGTATAATAATACTTTTTAAAATAAAATATACTTTTCAAAGTCACTACTAAACAAACTCTAAAAGTAGGGTTCATAATATGAAAAAAACCCACTCATTATCATCCATTCGTCTAACTATACACACACATAGATATACTTTGCATTACATTATTGTAGTACTCTATTTTAATAAAGAGCCTAGGACTATCGATACAATCATCCTCTCTTTACTATTTGAACCTCGCTCTCTTAAGGGCTCAAACATCTAGTTTGTGGTAAGGGCACTTTTGAAAATAAAATATATTTTCAAAAATCACTACTAAACAAAACCCTAAAAGTAAGGTTGATAGCAATGAAACCAACTCATTATCATCTCTAAGTCTAATTCGCACACAATAGCTACGTATATACTTTACTACATTACTGTAATAATCTATTTTAATAAAGAGCCTAGTTACTCACCGACATACACCTATCCTCTTTACCATTTGAGCTGTCAGCGTCAAACATCTATTTCGTGTAGTAATACTTTTTAAAATAAAATATACTTTTCAAAGTAAGGTTTATAGTATGAAAAAACCCACTTATTATCATCCATACGTCTAACTATACACAGACATAGATATACTTTACATTACATTATTATATTACTCTATTTTAATGAAGAGCCTAAGACTATCGATACAACCATTATCTCTTTACTATTTGAACCTGCTTCAAGGGCTTCAAACATCTATTTAGTGTAATAATTATTTTTAAAAATAAAATATACTTTTTAAAATCAGTACTAAACAAACTCTAAAAGTAATGTTGATATTACGAAAAAAACCCACTCATTATCATCGCCACTATTGGTAAGCTCGAAAATTGTTTGTCCTTTTTTTTTTTTTTTAATCTGTTAACTTTGTCTTTTAAAAAAAACATATATTCACTTTATTTCTCAAAAAAACATTTATCCACTTTTGTATCATATCGCTATCCTGTTTTTGTAGAAAAGAGAAACCTTGCTAGCTTGGTGGCAGGTCAACAAGAGGAGAAAGCTTAGATAGCAAGGTTTCGTCGGTAATAAACCTTGCTAGCTTGAGAAACCTCCTCTGGAAACGATGAGGATCACTGTAATGACCGCCGACGAACAGATCATCTCCTTGGACGTTGATCGCGACGAATCCGTATCCTCTTAAACCTTCGCGCAATTTCTTTTCATTTTTTCTGTCTATAACT
This sequence comes from Tetrastigma voinierianum, assembly GCA_016808115.1. Taxonomy (NCBI): domain Eukaryota; kingdom Viridiplantae; phylum Streptophyta; class Magnoliopsida; order Vitales; family Vitaceae; genus Tetrastigma; species Tetrastigma voinierianum. The sequence goes on from JAEQBH010001453.1 coordinate 1,558,827, forward strand.
CTTTGGTCGATATTCTTATCCAAAATTTCTCTCATTTAAATAGGTTGAGAATGTGAAAGCTCTGCTCGAGGTCGAGGTGAGATTTTGTTTGCTTATTTTTGTTTGGTTGCTAGTAAATCGTAGGCAAAAGGGAAAATTTAAGCCTTTTGGTTTTAGATCTTTATCTAGGCTATTCAAGTGGGTGGCTTTGCACTCTAAAGAGAAAGAATTATTGGTTTTTATTTAGGACCTCGTTAGGGCTTTCTAATTTTGTTTTTTTTTTTTTTTTTGTGGTTCAGTTTTGTTTGCTACCAAACGTGTAATTTCTGATTTGAGGTTTGTTGTGCATGTATGCATGTCTGTGTAGACGCGTGTGCCGCTGCAGCAACAGCAGTTGCTGTTTAATGGCAGGGAGATGAGTAATAGTGAGAAATTGAGCGCACTTGGTGTTAAAGATGAAGATTTGGTGATGATGGTCTCAAATGCTGCCCTAAGGTATACTTTAATCTATCTTCTTTTGAAAGGTCTGGCATGAATGTCTGAATTGGTCCTGAGGATGTTCCGGTTTTCTTTCTATATTTGGATTAATTGAAAATGTGTATGTTCCATGAGATTGATAGTGCCTTTATATAAAATTTTATTTCTTTAGGAATTGTGTTTTAGAACTTAGAACATACACATATATGCGCACACACACACACACACACATATATATATATATACACATATGGAAAACATAACTCTTTGAATTACAACTCAGTTGGAACTATGTGTGTGGTTTAAAGTATTAGCCAATGCTGGGAATGTAATAACTAATACGGTACAGAATACCCTACGGGAATTTAACTGCCAATGTTGCTACATAATGGCCAACTGTATCCCCCTTGCATGAATTTAGCAATTTTTGGGTTTCTAACTTGTAGTGGTTGAAATACTTTCAGTTCATCTGCCAATGCTTTGAGCTTCAATCCAGATGGGTCTGCTGTTAACCCTGGAGCTCTACAACAACAATTTAGACGTGATTCTAACATGATGGCACAACTTCTTCAGGTGGAATAGATGGTCACAATAGCCAAAGATTTATTTATTTTTTGCACTATCTAGCTGCAATCTTTTGTTCCTTGTTGCTTTTAGTTTTATGGTGTTTTTGGTCCTAACTATTTAATTTCTGCCATCATGAATAATCCATTGACCATACAGAGTGATCCTGAATTTGCACAAGCTGTTCTTGGAAATGATCTGAATAAGCTGCAGGAGATCTTACGCCAGCGTCATCGCCATAGATCTGAACTTCAACGTCAACAAGATGAGGAGCTTGTAAGTAGCTTGCATTTTTAGTTCTTCTGCCTGATTTCTTACCCTCTTAATTCTTATGCCTTAACATGGTTATTTTCATTGCTTAGTAGTATTTTATTATCTGAGTTGTTTTTGTGAGGATCATGATTCTTAGATATCAACAAGTTAAAGCTTTGTTTTTGGTTTTTTTTTTTATGAGGTTCACCATGCTGTATGTTTTGTTTTTCTATTTGAATCACGTTTTTTCTGGTTGGATATCACTAGTACTCCTTATGTTAAATATGCTTCTCATTCTATGGAAAAATATTTCTCAAATGTCCAAACTTGTGTTTAAGATAGATTTTATGTTTGTCACTGTTTTTTCCTTATTTCTCAAAGATGTTTTAGTAAAAATGAAAACTGGAAGGTCGAAATGTTTTCTCCTGAGGCTTACTCCTGGCTTCAGTGGTGATTGCACCATCTATTGCTGTGATTTAGACTTGTTATTATATGGTTGTTTTTTATTATTTAGTTCTGGTAAATGTTGTTTTTATCTAAGCATGAATGGTTTATTCATACTCTTGTTATTGTACAAGTAGGCCCTGCTTTATGCAGATCCTTTTGATGTGGAGGCACAGAAGAAAATTGAAGCCGCCATCCAACAGGTTAGTGTTTTTCTTCCTTTTCTCATGTGTTAGTAATTCATGAAAAGAAGGTTCACTAGTAAAAAAATTCACTTCTTGTATCTTTCTGCAAGATTCCTTCCGGCCCCCCCCACCCCACCCCTGCCCCCTTTCTCTTAGTAATTCATAAGCTAATTAGCGTTATGGAACAAATAAAAATCGGATGTCCTCCAAACAAGCATTTGCATCTTAGGAATGGCATTTGAAGTGGCTTAAATCCCTTTGAACTCCAGTCATGACTGCTCTTTCTTTGGTGAGAGCTGATGTGTTATTTGATTAATTTTTTTGTATTCCATAATTGTAACAATGACATGATTTTGAATTTAATCCTGTACTTTCCTTTTGATTGAAGTTTCTACTTCAGATTGTATTGCGTTCAAAGGTAATTGTTGTGGTTTGTATGCCCAATGCAAGGTCAGAACCAACATTAGATAGATGCAAACTTTCAACTTCATGCAGCGTGCCAACACCATTACTCCTGTTACTTGTCAGGAATTTCCATCAATTCTAATAATATATATATTTTTTGATAAACCCTAGGAAGGAGTGTACCTGTGGCAAGGAGAATGCCAAAATCCTAAACACAGAGGGTTTCTGTACATCAACTTGTGATTTATCCTTAAATTCTAAGAATATACACTTTACTTGTTTTTTTTATTTTTTTATTTTTTAATGCTGTGAGCTGATATCTTGCCCCAGAATGTATATGAAGCCACAAGCACCCACCCAAAACTTCTGAAACTTGTGAAGTAATAAGTAATAATCTATGATCTTCTAGAAGGGAAGATTTTGCATTAGTCCTATCTTGAGTAAATCAGTAGAGAAGCTTGAGGAGGTTATATGCATGGCTTAACTAAACTTTTGATATGGAGAGTTGAGATGTTCCTTCTATCGATTCCTTTGGCAGCTAATCATGTCACAGTTATGTTAGCCAAGTGGGGAATTTTCTACTCATGTTTTGAATTAGTAGTTCTAACGATTTTTATTTGTGCATCCCATCAGTATTTAAAGTAGATAGTTTTCTTGCTTTTGACTAGAGTAATGTGGGGAAAGGATTTCTCATTATCCCTTTCACTTATTTCATTGTAAGCAAAAAGTTACCCTTGAGGCCTAACTCAAGTGGTAAAGGGTTGTGGTGGGGTTAGGGGAGGTTCCAGGTTCAAGAATTGTAACAAAAAGTTTGTTTCTGATTTAAAAAACGTAATAATTTATACTAGTTGTACTGTCTATTTCTGAGCTGGATTAGATATTCTAGGTAGTGTATATTTTTCTCTCTTGAGTTTATCATGTTACTCCATTGGCCTGCAGAAAGGGATTGATGAAAACTGGGCAGCTGCTCTGGAACATAACCCTGAAGCTTTTGCGAGGGTGGTACGTGTGATGTCCTACTGGTCTTAGTTAACAATTAATTGATATTGGGTTTTGATCTTCTAATTTAACGCTTCAGGTCATGCTGTACGTTGACATGGAAGTCAATGGAGTCCCTTTGAAGGTAGTGACAAGGAAAAATCCCTTTGCATGCCCTTAAGCTCTATTTTGAATTTTGTAATTCTTTCACTTGCTTCGTTTAGATACAATCATGTTAGGTTATGGATTTGTTGTGCATGCTTTACTATTTTTAAAGGCCTGAAGATGCTGACACTGTCACAAATTCTTTTTTTCCTCTTTTCCTTGGGAGCCCCTTTTAAGTCCTCTAGTGTGTGGGATGTGGTAAAAGAGTGAGTTTGGAAAATATTAGCACTGTGCAAAAGTCAAATATCTTTCATAAGTGGGCAGGTTGACATTGGTGAAGAGCACCATTTCCAGCTTACCAATTTACTTCATGTCTCTCTTTGTCATTCCAAAGAGGGTCGCCCTCAAAGATCTAGAGGGACATTTTTATGGGGAGGAGGGGCTTTGGAACAAAAGCCACACTTAATGAAGTGGACTATTGTTTGCTTGGAGAAACAGAGGGGGGGTTTTGGCATCAGAGATTTTTCTACCTTGAATGAGGCCCTTTTCGGGTAAATGGTCTTGGACATTTGTTAGTGAAAGGTACCTCCTTTTGAAAATGGGTAATTGTGGGCAAGTATAGGCAAATGGAAGGGGGTTGGTGCACCAAAGTTATGAGAGAAGGGTATGATGTGGGGTTGTGGAAGGCTATTAGAAGCAATTATGAGATCTTCAAGACCAAAATTGGGTTTACAGTTTGAGCAAAAAGTAGGGTGAAATTTTGGAAAGATAAGTGGTGTGGAGATCTGTCCCTGAGAGAGTCTTTTCTACAGCTTTTCACCTTAGCTTCCTTAAAAGATGCTTGGGTAACTGACTTTTGAGAGAACGGTATTTGGAGTTCTTGGTTCTCTAGGCAGCCACATGACTAGGAACTAGAGGATGTGCATGCCTTTCTTGAAAGGTTATCCATTTATGTTGTTTCTTTGGGGACTCTATGTTGTTCTATTCCTGATTGTCTGTGAGTTGATCCATTTCCTGTGGTATTGTTTCTGATCAGGAAAAAAAGAAGTTTCCTGTAGTATTGTTTGGAAATCTTGGGTTCCTCACAACAGTGAGTTTTTTTTCTGGGAAGCAACATGTGCAAGGATTTTGGCTCTTTTACTAGCTCAAAAAAGAGGGATTGGAGGTTTCCTAACAGATGTCATTTGTGTAAGGAAGAGGAAGAAAGAATGACCATATCCTGATTCAAAGCTAATCATCTATTGCAACTGATTTGTGCACTTTTTGGTATTCAGTTGGTGATGCATTCATAGTTAGAGAAGTCCCCCAAAGTTGTTATAGGTTCTTTGTGGTAAAAAGAGGGAAAAGGCTTGGAAGGTCTCTGTTGTGCCTTTATTGATGTTGTGGCGGGAGAGAAATAGGAGAGCTTTTGATAATAGTGAATGCATGGACCAAACAATCAAAAATTCATTTTCATTTCTTCTTTGGAATGAGTTCGGTTGTGTATTGATGAAAAGGTTTCATCAATGATAGATTTTGTGGATCGGGTAGGCACATGTTAGGGTACGGTGGTGGGTTTTTGTGCATTCACGTCTGTTTTTGTTAGTTGCTCTTCTGTTATATGTCGTGTATGCGTTTTTCTTCTATTTTTATTTACCTATAAAAAAGTTCTTTTTTTCCCTGTCAATGAAATGGCTTGTACTTTGTTTTGGTTGAACAGAATATAAGATCCGTTATGGGCTCCTAATAATTCAAAGCCGGAAATTTGGAATTCTTTTGAGTTGTATCACCACTCTGGTATCTCATGACATTTTCCATGCATTTGAGTTTAGGACTAAGTATGGATGGGTTTTTCCATTTTGTTTCAGGCATTTGTTGATAGCGGAGCTCAGTCGACAATTATATCGAAAAGCTGTGCTGAGCGCTGTGGGTATGTGTTCATAAGATTTTACCAATTCTGTCTTGCTGTCTATAGTGGTGTTTGTATTTTTGTATTAGATATTTTATTGACTTGTTGATTAGTTCGAATTGAAGTCACATGGACATTCTCATTTGCATTTCCTTGTGTGTGCCTGTAAACGTGCAATGTATATATCTTTTTTTTTCTCTGCCCTGCGGTATATAGCGGTGGTTGTCTTTTTGTATTAGATGTTTTATTGACTTGTTGAATTAGTTTGAATATTAAAGTCACACAATAGACATTTTCGTACGTATTTATTGTGTGTGCCTGTAAAAATCCAGTGCATATATTTTTATTTTATTTCTTTTTCAGAAGGCAATGGTGAGCACTGAACAGAAGTATAACACAAAAGTAACCAAGCACCAATTTGATTCCACTCTACTTTGCAAGCTGAACATACCAACTTTTTGTGAGACATGTATCCCTGTCACTTTTTAGCTCTATGTAGGGCCCTACATCAAATAACAACTTGCCCTAACTTGGAAATTTGAGGATAAAAATTTATTTGTCAGACTTATAACTCCTTTAACGCATATATTTTATATGATCACCAGTTGAATCCAATTATTAATGTGGGTGGCATGGCCTTTTCCAGATTATTGAGGCTTTTAGATCGACGTTATAAAGGCATTGCTCATGGAGTTGGTCAATCAGAGATACTGGGCCGAATACATGTAGCTCCAATCAAGGTAATATATAGTTCGTTACTGTCTCAGAGAGGATGATGGATGTATCGATGTGTGCTATGTGCAGATGAGGTGTAAGTTGGAAGACATCATCTAGCTGCTAAATTCTGCTAACTAGGAAAATGCACTATATAAGATTTTGAGAGTTGATGGATATGTATCTCAAATTGTATGTTTAGAGCGTGTGTGCTAATGCAACTTGCAATATATAAACATAGCATTTTACTGAGGAATAGTTCTTTGTGCTTGTTCCATAGTTGACACATAACCATCCCCCACCTGCTTGTATGCTGATGTACCAGTAAGATTAAAGAACTGTCACACCTCCCATTTCTATCACTAACTTCAACAATTGAGGATTTTTTTTCCTTATCCTTGATTCTAATTTTTTTTGTTCATTTATTTCTTTTTCGTTCTTTTTTCTTATCCTTGATTCTAATTTTCTTGTTCATTTATTTCTTTTTTGTTCTTTTGTAGATTGGAAATATATTCTATCCTTGTTCCTTTATGGTATTGGATGCTCCAAATATGGAATTCCTTTTTGGGCTAGATATGCTTCGTAAGCATCAGGTAATATCCTCTATAAGGTCTAATTTCTGATATCTTCTTCTCTCAATATTGCTCTATCAGTGACATTTGTCCAATATTAGTAATTGTTTCTAACCTACCCACTGTTTGCAGTGTATAATTGATTTAAAGGACAATGTCCTGAGAGTTGGTGGAGGGGAGGTTTCAGTGCCATTTTTACAAGGTTGATCTTCTGTTTCTTTGCTTTTTTTTAATAAAGGATGGTTGATTTCTCATTTCATGATGAGATGCTGAATTCCTAACTTTTCTATGAGAAAAAAATAATTGATTTTTTTTTTTTTTAACTGTTGGCAGAAAAGGATATTCCATCTCATTTTCTGGATGAAGAGAGGTATTCCAAGGAAGCTTCAAGCTCAGGAGGCCCCGTAAGAAAGCATTTCACGGACTTTAATTAAGAATTTTATCTTGTATAAATTTGCTGATGACTTGATATATATAATTTTTTTTTCTAATGATTCTTTTTTTTATTGTCATGGGTACATGTTATTGGTGTTTGTGAGGTTTTTCCTTTGTAGAATTTAATGTCGGGTGTATGCAATCATGTTGATGTTTACCATTAGAATTAACGTAGTACCTGACGGCCTAGTAGAAGTAATTTATAAGCAATCAATTGGTGCTTGAATTTTAAGTGCAATCACAATATAGTGCTTAAAATCTTCTGTACAAATTATTCTGAATTGGTTTGCTTGCTTCTGGTTGTCTGATTGAACTTGAAACCTGTTTTCTGATTTTGGCTTTGGTCACTTTTGATTATCCAGGCCACATCGGGCAATAAAGCGAAGGATGATAATCCACCTACTGGAGTTCAATCTTTTGGTTAGTTTATATTTGATTTTATAACTGTTATGGCATCCTTCATTTTTGCATATATTTTTTTTAACCAGTTGCTATGCTGCAGTTATTAGCTGTTGAGTTGTGATTAATTTCTTGCTGAAATCTGCTGCCTAATATAATTCAGAGCTTTTTACTGTGCATAGAACTGAAGTCTCTCATTTTTCGTAACTTATTTGTTCTCAATTACTTGGATATTCCCTGTAGGGATGGCCAGAACTTTCTGAGTTATTACTTGGAGCACCCACCCAAGTATTATGGAAGACTGACTCAAACCATGCTAGCTTTTAGGTGGCGTTTGTTTTTTGGCTTTTTGCTGAAAGCTAAATAACTTTTCGCGTTCAGCTTGTTTGTTTTTTAACTTTTTCATGACTTATTGCTGAAATTTCTAAAAAAAACTTCTGAATAGAAAAAGTCAAAATATTCGCTGGCTTTTCTATTTGTAAAGTCATATTCCAAAACAAGTGAAACATCACCCTTACCTAATAAGGAGGAGAATGAAGCAGCACTCACTATCCAACGTTAAAAACAAACAACTTAATACTTAATACTATTAAGTACTATTTAACATTAAGCTAAAAAAAGTTATATTTAGCATTAAGTAAAAAAAACAAATGCCACCTTAGATTTGTACAAAACTTCTGTTAGTCCGTCCCTCAGTATATGACATAAAAAAGCTTAAAGCTGTCTTGAATATTATTGCATGGTGTTTGGTAGCCGTTCTTTATAACCATGATTGGTACAGTACTGGTGTCACCTTAGGTAGTGTTTTATAGTTATTCCATAAATAAGTAATTTTCAGGAAGCATATCATTATATTATTTTTTCCTTTTCATTCACATTTTCTTGAATAATTATATCTAACCATGGTATAATTTTCCTTTCACAGGAAGTGTAGGTGGCAACTCCTCACAGGTATGTATATATATATATATCATAATATTAAGATCTTAATTTTTTTTTACTAGATTTCAACTCCCACTTCCATTAAGTAGTAGGATTAAAACAAAACCATATGTTACTGTTGAGTTTTTTTCCACTGAACAACCCAAAAGACAAGAAGTTAATTGCCTTATTTTATTAGTTTATAATAATATATATTCAGGAATTATAGTTGAATGTACTGTTATCAAAATCGTACTATTCATGAATCGATTCTAGGTGAACGATCCGACTCTTTTAAAGAATCGAAAATATGCCTGAATCAAAGATAGAATCGCCGAATCGCGAATCGATTCACATGAGTCAATTTAATACCGATTCTCAACATACTAAGAAATTAAAAAATCACTAAAATAAAAGAATGAAATACCTAAAAAAAAAACTTAGCCAGCTATAGGAATTGATTAACGTGGAAGAAACAACTCCAACCTTTGGTAATACGAGAAGAAACGAAAAAGAGAGAAGAAGACTAGAAGTTTACACGGAAAAAGGAGAACAAGAGGACTTAGCTATGGTCGGAGAAAGAGAGAATGATGATGATGACAACCTTGAACTTGGAGATGATGACTGAGTTTAATTTTATTAGTAGTTAATTATTCTATGAAATGATTCTATTAGCATTAGCATATTCAACCACTAAACTAGTATTTGGATCTTTTTTAACTTCTTTTAGACTTGGTTGATAACTTGTTATGGTTTATTTAAAAATATTATAAGCTTATCATTTAAACAAATATTTAAATAGCTTACAAATTAGGGAATTATATAAAATTACATATATTTTAACTATTATAAAAAAATGTAAAAAACGAATCTTACCATTCTCGATGCACTAATCAAGCATTTTGATTCTCGATTCGAATCTCGATTTAAGAACTATGGTTGAATGTGAGATGATTTGGTTTTGCAGGGAGCGGAATTTGAAGGCAAGGTTAGCAAGCTTGTTGAGTTGGGATTTGACAGAGAGGCGGTGATACAAGCACTGAAACTTTTTAATGGCAATGAAGAGCAGGCAGCTGGGTTTCTTTTCGGAGGTTGAATATTTTATTTTATTTTATTTACCACCCGATAATTTCAATATATTTGAACATTTCATTTGTTCTGGGAACATTATTTGGTTTTAGTAATTTAACCAAATATTTTACGAATTGAAAATTATTCTTACATGACAATGTTAATCGGTGTTGGAATGATGACTTCTTTTAATTCTTTGTTAAATTCGGAATAAGAATGTAATTGGTGTGCGTATAGTTTGCATTATATATATATTTGTAGTATTCGGTTTGTGCCACTTACATTATAATGAAAAGAAAATAATTCGATGAAGCCAAAACTTTTGTCATGAAGGTTAACAAGTTTTATTTTGAACGCCAAAACTTTAACTAACTATTAATTATTAAAATCTAAAATACTATGTAATATCTCTTAGTCAGATGAAGACGATCTTCCAGGATGTTCTCCTGAGTGTTGATGCAAAAATCTAGTAGCTAATAAGATTTGTTTTGAAGTATACTAAATTAAATTGGCCAGACTGGAAATAGTTAGTACGATAGCTGGGGTCAATTCGAGACAATATTTAAGGATCTACATGAAAATAAATTAAAGTGAGTATTAATACCTCCTGTGACTCTAAGTGTTCCAGCAAGTAGTATGGACTGGTGTTGTCTCCTCTTGTCTAGTTAACCATGATTGTTCAAAGGTTGCCAAGCCCTCGATAGTTCCAGCTAAAGCCTATCATGATTGTCGGTATGCCTAAATCTCAAGTCTCGTCGTTACATCTTTTATTACTGATCAGTTCCCTTTGGGATCGATGCTTTGGATCTTCTCATTCATGCCATTGGTTTGCACATACTCAACATTCATATACTCATTGTATTCCTGATGTAGAGGAAGCCAGGCTAGAAAGTGAATTCACATAAATAGTTGTGTTGATCGAAAAGATACCGAAACTATGAAGGAGAATCCTCGACATTAATATGTTGATTATAAAAGAATACCGAAAAACAAGGGATGGGGAGAAGAAACTCTCTTTGATTTTTTTTTATTAATAACTGAATGCCCCTAATTTATGACTAACAATGGATATATATACTTTCCTAGAAAGTATTTGAACTCAAACTTGACTCCTAAACCTAATCAAAACAATAAATCATGATCAAATTTTAAACCAAATAGTTGGTTTTAATCGAATCCTAAACAAACTTCTATTCTAGAAAAACAATAAATTCAATTTTAAATTAAAGATAAATATAAACTAAATTCTATTCCTAGTAAAATAATAAAATCAAACTTTTAAACCAAATATTCGGTTTTAATCGAATCTTATGCTCCATCATTCTCTTCGGGTTGGAAAAGATTGGTCCTCGAATCTAACTTGTTTCAATCGTCAACAAAGGGAACCAAATGCTTGACATTGAAAACATGGGATGTACGAAGGCCGTTAGAAAGTTGAAGACGGTATGCATTCGAGTTGATTTATGAAGCACCTTTAAAGGACTAGTCTTCCGACCCTTCAACCTGTTGTAGTCGTGGAGTAGGAAGTGATCCTTAATCAAAACAGCCCAAACTTTATCTCCCACCTTAAACTCAACATGGTGACAATGGCAATCCGTTGTTTTCTTATACTTTGCAACTGAGGCAACAAGATGATCATAAGTGAGCTTGTGGATGTGTTATGTGCCCCAGAATGAAATCAATCATCACTAAACAACCTAGTGATTGGAAGAGGGTCAACTAACTGCAGCACGGTATATGTAACCACATAAACCAAATGACTCATGCAGTTCATCAGTTGTGAACTGATAGAAACATAGATACTTTAATCCTGAATAGAGATCATTACGATTTTTATTTTAGAACTTTGGTTTAAACTAAGCAACCAAAGACAGGGACTCCTCCCAAGACTTACGCATTCTAAAAAACTTTCATTTCTTTTTTAAACCTTTTAAAAGTTAAACTGTGGAGCTTAACTTATTTATACGTATACGCTTCCATTAAAATCTTAAGTGAAACATGGTGGACAATTTTTTTTTTTTTAAACATTAAACCCTTTTATAGAAAATGAGGCGTAGTTTCCTTTTTTTTTCTGGAGATGTCCCACTCCTACATAATATCTGGAATAAAACAATGAATTAACTGATCCAACATTGGGACATCAAGTCCATCACAACCAATTTCAAATCAAACTTTAAAATCATTTTTCTAACATTAGATATATTAAACAATCTTTAAAACCTATACATTACAAAATAAAGGTGTACAAGAAGTTGCACAATAAAAACTATACATTTTCAAAAAGGTATTACCACGTGAGGCGGAGTGTTACTGGCCCGGAGGATGCTCAACTGCACGCCATTCGTCCCCCGAAACATTTTATAAAACATTTGGAAAGGGTGAGCTAAAGGAGCTCGTTGAGGGGAGTACAGTTTGTTGTGGGAAAATAATGTTTCAGATATAGTTCAAATACAATGTAAACAATTGTATAAAGATCTCTATTTCATAAACATTTACTTTGAATTCTTTTCCTTTCTATTCAAATACAACGTAAAACAATTGTATAGAGAGATCTCTATTTCTATAAACATTTACTTTACTTAATTCATATAGTTCAAATACAATGTGTAAAACAATTGTATAAACATATCCTTTCCATAAACATTTGATTTACTTTCTTTTCCAGAAGTATAGATCAAATACAATGTGTAAAACAATTATATCAATATATAGTTTCAACATATCTTTCTTTCCTTTTCGAACCGTCATATCTAATTTAACCCGCATACCTGCTAACCAATCATGGCCACGTTAACCTCCGAGAAACAAGCCTTACGATCACCGATGGCCTAAAAAGGAACCTTCGAGAAATCAAAGCACTGCAACCACACCGTTACTTCATGAAAGAACCTACGAGGAAACAAATTTTACGATCATCGATGACCCAAAAGGAACCTCCGATAAACCGTGGCCTTCTTTTCGCATTTCTAATGCATGACAATATGCATCACTCTTCCCTTCCCCATAAAAATCCTAACCCTTCCCATGTACCAGTGTAAATTCGTAGTACTGATTTTAATTTTCTTTTAAACTTTATCTTTGTAACATGTGTGGCAACCATGGATTCAAACATTTTCATATAAACATGTATATATAAAATATACATTCATAAACATTTCATTTCATAAATCATGCTTTATAAAACTATGGAAACCATCATCATTTCAGATTTTTTCAACATAATTTAAAGTCAAGAAAACCACATTTCCTTTTTTTTTTTTCATTTGAACATTTATAACATAAATATGAAAACATATACATTGGTAAACAATAATATATATATATATATATATATATATATATATATATATATATATATATATATATATATATATATATATATATATATATATATATATATATATATATATATTTTCATAAACATGTACATTTTCCCTCACCTTAGTTGTTTAACCCCTTTTTCCTCGTTTAAACAAAACTTTCCACCTCCACCCTTGTCCTTTATCACCTTCCTCCTAGAAGTCACATTATCCATAAAATCCATTAACATCCATACCTTAATCTTGTTCAATTAAATCATTAACTATACTATATACTTCCAAAGAACCCTTAAGTATTTAATCACTTCCAATTGATTAAAATCAATTGAACTCAACCTCTTTTGTTCTCATGATTTTCTTATGCTAACTCATGGCAATTACTACCCCATACAATAGCCCACAACATGCCATGAAATGGTCATGCCAAAACCCGACTATTCACATTGACATAACCAAGCAACCTGCACACTTGGTGCAAAACATAAATTTTCAGCCATGTTCTGATCATCCCCTGTCATCTACAGGAATATGGATAGAATCTTGACTCAATGAGGTCTCCATAGAGTCCAAGAACACCCTAAACGGAGTTCTGAAGAGTTAAGTTATGGCATTTTCTATTCACAATTGGTCAATTTATCACACTTGGAAACAGTCTGTGATACCCTATTTCAGGGGTCTTAATCCATAATTTGACACTTTTCTTTTGTACTCATTTTGAGATACGGTTCTAAGTGCTCTTCTCCAACTAATCACCCAAATCGGATCACCGAAACTTAAGATATATCCTAAACAACCGGATTACCTTTGCCAAAACAAAACCAGAAAACTGTCTCAACATAGCCCCTTTTCACGTATTCGAGTCCAAATTACCGGACGGACATCCGCCTTCGCGGACAATGTTCTACTGCCCAGCTATTTAGAAATTTGAATCACTCACTGATTAAATGATGGCCAGTTATGGCCAAAATAAAGTCATGGAGTCGTAAAATGTAACAACAAAATCGCCCTAACATAACTCCACTTTGAATGCATTTCTGAGTCCAAATGGGTTGGAATTTGGATAGACCTATTTCAAGGAGAAATGTTCTCCTATCAGTCTAGTTTGATTTAGAAATTTGAAGACTAATTAGACGAAAGTGATGGCTATGTATGGCCAAATACACCATGGAGTCTTAAAAACGGTAACACAAAATCGGCCTCGAACATAGCTCTACTTTGAACAATTTCAGCCCAAATGGGTCGGAATTTGGATAGACCTATTTCAAGGAGAAATGTTCTCCTATCAGTCTACTTTTACTTAGCAATTTGAATAACTCAATTTAATGAGGATGACTGTTATGGCTAAAAATACGCCATGGGGTTTGAGAAAACTCGATAACATCTCCCTGGACACACACACATACCCTTAGATAAAAATTAACCTCAGTAAGAGAAAACCCTACCTCAAATGACGGGTTTCTCGACACGCTTTTCTCGCTTTTGTGAAAAACCCTAACTTTGAACCTGAGAAATTCACATTCTCGCACTATCTGCAGCTCGTCGAGTAGAGCAACTTTAACTCTTGACTTGACGAGATCCGACCGACAAAATCCCGTGAATCGAAGAGAGAAGATTGTTTTTCTCTCACTCTCTCTTTTACGGTTTGGCTGAGACCAAATGAGATATTTTCATTTTTTAGTGACTATTTATAGTGTAGACACGTGGCCCATGTCGTGCCACGTGTCACACTTCTTCCGTTCCGTTTTCATTCCGAAACAATTTATTTCATCCTGATTTTAGTTCCATCTATCTTTAAATGGAAATTCTTTAAATATTTGACATTTTTCAGGATTTTTCTAAAAATCTCGTTTTCGGGATCTACTCGACACCCGTCGCCTCGAATTTCGTGAAAATTCAACTATTTCGGAATTCAACGAAATTCGATTGCGTAACTAGATTTCATGGTATCACCAACTGAAGTCCGCTTCGGCTATCCAAGATCTAGAAAAATTTCATATTTTTCTGTGGCAAATTACTGTTTTGCCATTTTTCAGAAAAATTGCATTTTCACCCCTTAACATAATTTCGTTTTAATCTATTTCAGCTTCTTTAGACTCAATACATTATTATGAACATTTTTTCAAGGCTTGTTTTTCAAAATTACGGTCTATTTTATCAAGTTACCAAATACCTGAATCAATAAAATTGAAATTTACTATTCATGGAAACTTTAAATTCAGGGTCTTACACGAGTAGTGGCCGAGGAGTAGTGGTCGTGACTATGTGACTAGGGGCACCGACGGACGCAAAGGCAGTGGTGGCCAAGGAAGTGGGAGTTCGGTCAAGTGGTACCGTCCATGCAAGGGAACCCGAACGTGACTGTTTCTCAATTAGTAAAGCACGTTGATGCGCTTTCGAAACAGTTAGAGGATCAAAGAAATTCAAAATATTTTGATATTGTTGTCGTAATCTCATTACATGTAAGCAAGAGAAAAAACTCTGAAGCATACTAATCTACCATTCGACACCTTTGTCAGCATTCGGTCGTTTGGATACGGTGCGCCATATTGCATGGTAGGAAGTGAGACGCCCTCAACCCGACACCCAAAGCAGTCGCAAGGGTGTCTTATTTTTTTTTTTTTTTTTTCTGTTTACTATAAACTTGTTCATTCATATAATCGTTAAACATTTAACTCAAATATATTATTGTGAAGAATTTAATTTACAAAATATATTCAAACTCCATAAATGGGAGTGTTCAATATATACAAACTTTACATTGTTTACAAAAACAAAAACATATACAAAATAGTCCAAAAAGATCCTCAGTGGGCACCTAGTGTTGCATTGACCTTGATTGTTGATGCGAATTGTCCTGACTTCTATTTCCTTCTTCTGTACCTATACGGATGTAACATCTGTGCTAAGCTTATAGCTTAGTGGGAATAATACTTGTGGACAACCCCTAATAAGGATCATCATACTTTAGACACATGCATATACATCTAACATATCAAATACTTATACATATGCTTATACATATTTCATACTTATCATTTACACATGCTTATACATATCTCATACTTACTTATCATATCATGTTTTATTTCTTATCATCGTTCATGTACATTTTGTGTCATTTTACACTTTGCTTCTTGTTCTTGTCATAGTGTACTTATCATCACATAGCAGTGTAATGCTTATCATATCATTTCATATCATGTCATTTATCATATTCAAATAATTTGCATAATCTTGTCATTTGTTTTTATGTTTAATGTCAGATATACCTTCGGCGATACGAAACTATAAGGACCCGGTTGTGCCGCGGTCATTGTAATGAGACAATGAACTATGGGTACCGGCGCATCATATCATCAGGACGAGACAACAACTATAAGGTCCCGGGCATGGTTATCCTTATACGACAATGACCTCATAAGGACCCGGGCAGAACAAAGACCTTAACGCCAATCGATCGCATTGCCGCAGATTTTTATCTCTAATAAAAGACGCCCATCTATCCCCTACCGTGTTCTAAGCGCATAATCCATTTTTATTTCATTTTCAGTGCATATCTCATATCCTCGAATAACTATTGTTATCTGGTAATCATATGCGATATTTACGATCATTTACTTTATCTGCATTTTCATACTTCGTACTCAAATATTTCTCTCTACACAATGTAGCTCCCTGTATTAAATTTTCTAGGTCCAATAGGGTCCAAATTTGAAGACACCTATTTCAAGGAGATTTGTTATCTTAGAAGTCTAGTTTACCTAGAATTTTGAATCACTTAATTTGGATGAGTGATGATCAAGTTATGGCCTAAATAACCAGGACCACTCCAATGTCAAAACATAACCAAAATGTAAATCCGCCTATATCACGTAACCTACCCCTTTTCAATAACTTCTAGATGTAATAGGTCTACCAGATACACCTATTTCAAGGAGATTTGTTCTCCTATAATTATAGTTTATTTAAAATTTTGAATCACTCCACTCAGATGAAATACGGGCCAAAACAAAAACACGGGTTTTAAAAAATGCATAACATCTCCTAAACCTATCATTTTCTATACAAATTTTCTTTATCGAGGACCACAACCAAACCAACAACCATATAACAACTTAGAAAGTAACCCCCAAACTCGAACTAAACTAATCTCATTTGTCGGCAGAGAGACTCCTAACCAACAAATAGGAAAAACCCAAACCTAAACACAATTCCATCAAATATCCATACAAATCATTACATAGACAAGGATTCAAACTAGTAACCATACCTTAAAGGTTTCTCCTTCTTCTTCCTCTTCTTCTTCTTCTTCTCTTCTCATCTTTCTCTCTCAAACATGACCTAGCGCAAATGGGACAATTGCCCAAATTGCAAGACCAAATGTGGTCTTATCCACTTACATGACTAAGGCCATGTTTGGAAAATGACTTTTGAGATTTATTAACCATTTTTGCATTTAAGTCCTTCTATTCCCTTTCATTTACACATTATTTTCTCACATATTCTAATCAAGATATACCTTATGATCTTATGACATTTAGAACCTTAGTCAAAATTAATAATTTACTCCTGACCCTGGGGATAAATTCCTAGCTTTGCTTATTTTATTTTTTAGCATTATTTTTCCCAAAACTTTAACTTTTAACTTGTATTACACCCTCAACACAGTTATAAAACTTCTTAGCAGATAATTTCAAGCAAGCATGTGAAAAAGCACGTCGCATGTGTTTTTTTTTTTAATTTATCCCATGAAACAATCTTCGTCTTGCGGGCACGAACACGAGAAGTCTTCAGTTGTTGCCACCATGCATCAGCACGATCGCGAAGACGCGTTGCAACGAGAGGGGTACATTTGTTGTCGGGAACTTCTTTGAATTTCGATACTTCTTCTACTTCACCAATCCAATCTAGTAGTTCGTCGTCTTGGAGATTGTAGTGAAATTTTGGAATTTCCAATTTAAATGCTTGTTCCCGCCAGTATCATCACGTAATCAAAAAGTGGATTGCTAGAGGTGCGTGATGATGAGGGATGTGCGGGTTGGTAGGGGCGCAAATCGACATCGGGCGGAACATCTCTCGCCGAAAGCGGATGTCGCATGGGTAGCGGCATGCTTGACGTGCATGTTGTTGATGGTGGTTGTTAGGGGCAAGAATCATGGTTATAAATAAGAGCTCCAGAATCGTGCACATCGATTACTCCGCGACGAGGCAAAGATGACAAGAGAAGATTGTTAGCTCGATACCAACCGATGTAGCTGGCCGTGATATAAGGCGACCACATAAATAGTTGGGCGTTTGATAAAAAGACATCGAAACTATGAAAGAGAATTCTCAACTTGAATTCGTTGATTATAAAAGAATACCGAAAAGCAAGGGATTGAGAGAATAAACTCTCTTTGATTTTTTTTTTTTATTAATAAATGAATGCCCTTAATTTACAACTAACAAATGGATATATATACTTTCCTAGAAAGTATTTGAACTCAAACTTGACTCCTAAACCTAATCAAAACAATAAATCAAATTTTAAACAAAATAGTTGGTTTTAACCAAATCCTAAACAAACTCCTATTCAAAAAAACAATAAATTCAAATTTAAATTAAAGATAAATATAAACTAAATCCTATTCCAAGCAAAATAATAAAATCAAACTTTTAAACCAAATATTC
The DNA here is from genome assembly GCA_016808115.1 of Tetrastigma voinierianum. Taxonomy (NCBI): domain Eukaryota; kingdom Viridiplantae; phylum Streptophyta; class Magnoliopsida; order Vitales; family Vitaceae; genus Tetrastigma; species Tetrastigma voinierianum. The sequence goes on from JAEQBH010001453.1 coordinate 1,577,206, forward strand.
GGTTTTAACCGAATCTTATGCTCCATCAATTCCTGACCGTTCAATGTGGTTCTTCTCCGTTTATTATCCCCAGTGATGTCCAGCATTTCATTCTCGCCCATTCAATGTGTTTCTGTACCCTCCTCATAAGCCGCATTTGGTGTTATGGAACTCTGCCCTATTTCCTTTACATGCATCTAAATCTTACAAGGTGTCACCAGAATATTTTTTTTCCCTTTTCCCTTTCAAAACAGGTAGATTTATACTTTGGAAAGTTGGACCCCATACGCCCTTCTTGCAGATCCTTTCCATTCCCTATTCTTGCCTCCATTTGTCTGGCGTATTATCCATTGATTCTCTCAACCATATGATAAATCACTCGGGGGTTGTTTGTTTGACAAAGAGATAATTAGCAAAAAAAAATTCTTTAGTTGCTTTAGTGGATTCCTAAATTTGTTCAACTAATTATCTAAAAATAAAAGATAAAATGAAACAATTAACCAAAATATGAAATTAAGAATTCTTCCACGTCTGAAGTCCACAACTCCATTTTCTTATTTGACAAACATTTTATTAATGGTGACGTGGTTAACTCTTATCATTACCCCTCCCTAAAAGTTGAACCTTGTCCCCAAGGTTTAATATGGAAATTGTACGACTCTCATCCTGTGCTTGTCAATTTTATTTGATTTCTTGTACCTATGAAACAAGCGTCTAAGCACGTGTATCCTTCTCATCCATAGGATTTTGTTTGGCAGCGTAGGTTTCGCCGTACCCTTTTGCTTGATATAGCCATAGTGATGCCCCTTTCACTTGATATAACCATAGTGATGCCCCTTTCGCTTGGCCTCCTTCATTCGACGGGCATGTGATCTTGAATAAACTTTAGTTGGCTTCCTTGTAACAAAAACACACTTGACCAATTTTCTAATATTTTGCCTGGAATTGGCCATGGAGATCTTGTTGACTTCATTAGGATCTAACAAAACCTTCCCTCTCTCACACTTGAGCACATTGGTTGCAAGGCTCTTCTGGTTGTTTATCCTGCTTTGGCTAGGGCTCCATTGCCTAGACTCTCCCCTTGAATTCAGGGATTCTGGTAGCTTCTGTAACTCCCGACATGGATCTCCAAAGTTTTGATTCTCTCATTGTAGGTTGCCATTGAGGATGAAGCTCTGATACCAAATGATAAAACCCTCAAAGGTTATTTGTTTGACAAAGAGATAATTAGCAAATTGCTTTTTTTTTTTTCCATTTCTATAATTATGAGGCTTTAAATACAAAATATTAAAGAAACGTGCATGCTAATTGCTTTAGTGGATTCCTAAATCTGCTCAACTAATTATCTTCACTAATTATCTAAAAATAAAATTAAAATCTAACAATTAACCGAAATATAAAATTAAGAATTCTTCCATACCCACAACTCCATTTTCTTCCTTGACCAAGTCTTGCCAATGGTGACGTAGTTAACTCTTATCACCATCTTTCTCCACCTTGGCCAGTGTTTCTCCTGGTTGAGCTTTCAGTTCCGACCTTCGCTCTCTCACCAAACAATCTTCTTGCTATTCAAAACTTCTTCCACATAACTTCTCTAAATCCCCTAACCCCCCACATAAGTAGCAAAAGGTAGTAAGCCTCTCATATTTGAAGGAAACCATCGACCATTCCCCTTGAGGTTTTCTAATTCGCTTCCACCTTTTCAACGGAAATCTGACATCTATTTGGACTCTTATACACATAAAAGATCTCCGTATTCCTTTATTGTTACTAGGGTCTGAAAGGGTCTTTAGTCATTTCCCAAAGTAATAGCAATAATAACCAAAGAATTGTCCCTTGTTTATTTTTTATCTTACCCTTTTATACCCCTAGGTTTCGGGGGTTATATGTTTAATGCTCATAATGAGGACACTTATGAGAGTCCTTTCATTTTTTTACACTACAATATCTAATGACATTTACTATGATGCAATTACCCACGATCACATGCACGATGACGCCCTTGCCTTTCGCCGAAATGCCTATTCGAGGTGATCCATTTGTCTTCTTCCCATTTGATGCCCAATGTGCAATCTTATGTCAGCTTCTTCTGGTCCTTTTTGAGTCTTATTCCCGACTCAAGCCTTTACTCAGAACGGCTAAGTCTCGGATAACCCATATTTACTCTGCCTGACTCGTTCCCAATAAACATTGACTATAAAGCACGTGTTTTGGAACTCATCCCATTCCAAGGTCACACTCCATAAATTTGGCAACAAAATCTCCAATCTGCCTTCCTACATTTGCTTTGCTGACATGAATCCCATTAAAATACCCGAAAACATGCATATCAAAAACCTATACCCTAGCTTTCCTATGTTTGATTAGTCTAATTGTTTTTATTTTTGAGCAAATTAAAATTTAATTTTAAACATTAAAAGATTGTATATAATGTTTTCTAGAACAATATAATGATTTTTTTTTTTTTTTTTTTTGAAATCACTGGCACTTTTAATTTCCGATGATAGTTAACTTGATTCGTCTAATAATTTTATATTTTTACTTTTGAGCAACTTTTGTGTCATTTTCTCTTTGATAAATAAAAAAAAAAAAAAACTCTTTCCCTAAGACATTCCGGCTTTGTTTGGTAACTAGTTTTGTTTTGATGTTTGCTTTTTGGATACTAAAAAGTAAAAAGTATTCCAAGAAAAGAAAAAAAGTGATGAACGGTGAGGATTTATTTAAGTAGTAGACAAAGAAAAAGAAAAAGAAAAAGAAAAAGAGGGTAAGAAAGGAGAGCTAGGGTTTATGCAGAGAGTAGTATAAAAGCAGAGGCGCCTAGATTTCTAGAGGCACGGAGGAGCAGCTCGGCTCAGGAGGAGAATCGGGAAAGGGAGCTTTGTTATCTGAAGCTTGCTGTTTGGGTGGGCTGGAAAGAAGTCCGAAAGTCTTTTGACGGCGGCTTCTTCTTCTCTTTCCGACTCCACTCAAGCCATTGGCTTCAGATCACTCCTCCCTCTCCGTCGTTCTCCCATTATACATTGCAGAACCCTGATTTCTTCCTTATCTGATTTTTATATTTCCTGTTTCGTTTTGTTTTGTTATGATTTTTGTGGTTGCAGGTCTCTCTCTTCTGTGGGTTTTGGAGCGGTGAGCGGATCTGTGATTGCGTTTCGAAGTTAAATCCTTGAAGACGATTCCTTCTCCGTGAGGAATTTCAGTCATTGTTTCAGATGTATTTCGATAACCTTTTAGGGTTTTAGAGTTTAGAAGATGATTATTTTTCTGTAAGGGATTTCATTCTTTGTTTCAGAAGTATTTAATGGATTGCCTTTTCAGGGTTTATAAAGTTTGGCAGATTATTATTTTTCTTTAAGGATTCATTCATTGTTTCGGATGTATTTTAATGTAATAGCATACATAGACTATTAATTATTTTTTTTAGGAGGTTAGCCTAAATCATAAATACCCAATTCTTAGTAGTGATAGATGTCTAATTATTTTATCCCAATATCTATTTTTTCCTTTTAAATTTGTATTGAATAAAATATAAATGACATTTAAATATGAAAATGTATTAAAAATTGAAGAAAATTCAAAATTGTAATATACTTTTATATATATATATATATATATATATAAATCTTATAATATATGCTTTAATTAGAGGCTTTTGTTTGTGAGAGATTGATTTCCCTTCATAATATTATTGCATTGATCCCATATCGGAAGAATATGGGCACAAGAAAACCTTTGAATTTCGGTTCGTTCACATGTTATTAGAAGACAGCCGATCCGGTCGATATTGAAAATAAATACAATAATTTCCATATTCCATCAATTACTTGTTCATAGAAAAAAATAAAAAATGAGTTAGTACCATTTATATTCCTTCTTTTTAAAGGATATAAATTCATTAATTCACAAGCAGTAATACATTAAGAACATTCAACACGTAAGATAAAATGCTAAAACCTTTAACAAAACGACGCGAGCGATATCTGCTAAAACATAACAAAATGGTTTATACCAACATAAGTACTACTCGCTTGTTAATAAACGATAATCCAGAAGCACTATGAAAGATACTAACGAAACATAAGATGCTTTATCGATCGACACCGCCAACTGTGGGACGCAAAACACAAACCTACAAAAACCAACTTTCACAACAAAAATACTGTGAATACATCGGTGATGAGCACACCGCAACAAGCTCCAGCACTTCATCTTATCAAAACCCTGCATCCGTAGAGAAGACTTTATCGAATAAGATGACCTATAACAAAAATGAGAGAAGAAGAGAGACGGCTCAAACCCTAGGTCAGACTATGAGGATCGAGAAGTTGAGAGAAGAGGAGGGGTGTTTCATAAAAAGCATCAAACATGATTATATGAGACTTTAAAAATGACGGTGTGAGTGCTTTCCTTTCTTACTTAAGACAAATCCCACGGGACAAACTGATTATCTCATCACCCGTCTAAATTCCACTCGCTTTGGCCCCTCACCCCGCCATACTGCGAATAACTAAGACATCATCAGGTCAGCCTCACACCGGGCTCGCCTGCCTGCCCCCAGCCCACCTTAAGCCTGGCTTCTGCCGGGTTTGCCCCGTCCGCTCTGTGCCCATACGATGTTTTGCACACCATCACGCCTCTAGCTCTCGCTTCGCAAGGCCGAATCGCTTGATCGTGCGGTTGATGCCACGCGGGCTAGTCAAGGATGGCTGATTAGAGCCGGGTTGCCACTGTCGCTCTATGATAATGATGGGTTTTCGATTCGCGACCCATTTCTCGGCCAGAACGTTACTTCGGCAGGTTTTTAGAACCACCCCACTCCGCTACCAGACTGTGATTCCCCCGTTTCTTCAAACTTTTCTATGTTTTCGATTTTTCTTTCGAAACTTCTCTCGTCATCAGCCAAGACCGCTTCGTGTTTTTTATCGTTTCTATCTCGCTTTGGGCCGCTCTTTTGTTATCTTCCCAGTTTGGTATGTCTTTTCTTCTTCCCCTCAGCTTAATTTTCTTGTTCCGGAATTCTCGTTGAGCGCATTTAGCCATGGGGCGCTTGCTCGACTGGGGTTATTAGGACGTGTTCGTCGGGATTCGACTCATCATTCGCTCGACCTCCCTTATATTTGCCGAAATATGCGCACTTCTCGAGGCCCGGGCCGTTTTTCCGTCCGCGTGATACTGGGAGGCTCACGAGGAGTTCAGTCAAGACAGATAGCTGTGGGTCCAATAGGTCTTGCCGCGTGGTCGATAGGCTCCATCCAAAGAGATCATCCATCCCCGTCTCAAAAGGTAAGGGAAAGATTAGTGAAATTAGATACAATCCTAGTGGTTCCGAATACTCCGAGGGTCGCGTGAAGTATGCGATGCCGTGGGTCCTGGGCCGAGCCGAGCCCCTTTATGAAAACCTTGTTACCCACATGCACTTCGGGCGTTCAAGTCCTGTGCCCCGACCTTCACCTCCTATATCGTCCAAAGTTCCTAAGATGGTCCGGCTTTCGCTCGGGCTTTCGAGAACTAAGCCTCCGCTCTCCCTCTCGCACTTTTATTAACGCCTTACAAGACTTCGACGCTTGCCCGTCCCAACTTTCTCCCAATTTCGGGGTGTTTGCCATTCTTCGGGGTTGTTTTTAGGACAGGTCTTCTGGGTTCTGCAACACGCTCTCATTGGTTGACTTCTTTAGTGTGAAAGAGGTCAAGATAGGCTTTTTGTAATATTTTCTAAACTCACCAACGCCTGCCGGGATTATCTTGATCTTCCGTCCTCCCCCAAACATTGGAAGGAACGTTATTTTTTCGTTGGTGGTCATAATTGGGAGTATAATCCTGCTAACTGAGAAGATACGCTCGGCATTCCGACCGTTTAGACTACCCTTGAGAACTTATGTGAGCTTTCGTTTCCTCTTAACTGAATAGCCTCAAAGTCATGAGGTGTTTCCTAACTTTGTTGTCAAGGCGGCCAGTATTCGCCCCAAATTCTCAGCCCGAGGGATGAAGAGGAACCCACGCCAAGGCCTCCCGGCCTGCACTGAGCCGATCGGGGATTAGATATTCCCGGCCTTCTCGTGTGAACTCTTTCCCGCCTCCCTACTTTGAGGCCCTCGCCCTCCATTACGGGGCCTTCGTGAGGAGCCTTATGGTCGTGAAACCCACTGAAGAGCTTCAAGCTCGAGTCAGTCAAGCCAAGGGTTAAGAAGAAAAGCTAAGCGCAAAGCCCAAGCTCCCTCCTTTTGAGAGCAAATGCCTCAGGTAAGATCCCGTGGTCGGGAGCATCTTCCACCCGTCGATCACAAAGAGCTGGGTCGCCTCACTAAGTCCCGGCGTAGTCGCGCCTCCTTCCATGGTTGATTACTACCCAAAAAGTGCTATTTTACACCCTTATTAATACAGGTTTTGAGCACTTTTTGTGTACTAATCAGCCTAATTAACCCAATTAACATGTTAAGGACCTAGCAAAGCTACTAATCAAATTTTGTGGCAAGTTTTGTTGTTTTTGCAGGCTTTTTAAACCATAGATAGGGATTCTGCTCAACCATGGAGAATCCAAGTTCAACTCATAGCTGCAAATAAAAAACCAGAAGAAAAGAGAAGCAAAAAGCAGAAGAAAGAAAAGGAGCAGGGCTGCGAAATTTTCGCAACCTGCAAAATTTCGCAACCTACGAAATTGCCCTTCCCTGTGCATTGTTCAAGTTTCCAAAGATCACAATGTTCCCGCTTTGACTTTTCAATTTTTGTTCCTCCTTTCTCGATCTCTTCCCATTTTCATTCCTGTAATAGTTTATCGCTTGGTTATTTGGTATTTTGCTTTGGCTTGGCAAGATATAAGCCCCAAGCAAACACCGTAAAAGAGATATTTCGCTTGTAAATAAATTTCGAAGGGAACCTTTCAAGCAGCTTCCTCGCTCTTTTCATTTTCTCATTTTCTCTCACTCAAGCAGCCAACACCCTCCGAGGATGACAACTCGTAGGACGAGTGGCTACAAACCCTTTCTCCTTTGTAGAGAAGTTATCGGGTGTGGATCCAAAGGCAACCGGAGGTTCCTGTATGTTTTTCTATGCAAGTATCCATCATTGCATCGTTTCTCCCTTTTTAACTTTTAGGTTTTGATCCCTTTGAGTCACCTCGACGGTTATTACTGCAAGTTTCGCTCATCGATGCTTAATGTTAGATCCATTGATGTTCGTTAGTTATCATTTATGATCCATCGGGCGCGAGTCAAGGTGACTTGCGGTTTTAACGACTAAGAGCACTAATGGCTGGATGCCATTTTTCAGCGCTAGATATTTATTGTTATCGATTTTTATAGCTAAATGAAGATCCGGTTCGGGAAATGACTATAGGTCATCCTCCCCAACGCGAGGAAAGGACCCTGAAACCCTCGCCGTCCTAGGATCCAACCCCAAAGGATCGACACGCCCAAAAAGTGCAATTTCAACCCTATATTAGATAGGTTTTGAGTGCTTTTGCATTAATCATGTCATTTATACCAATCGTAGTGTTCTAGTCTTCTTAGTAGCACTTATGCCTTTTGTGTGGGTATTTTTTGGTTGTTCTCAGGCCACAAGACTGAGCTTCTCAAATCTTCAACAAATGACGAATCATGAAGTTGAATTCAAGTCTCAAATGATCAACCCCAAATTTCTGTGCAAGAATCCAATGAGAGGAAACCATGGCAAATGAAGAAATGTGGATGCGCTTGAAGGCGTGGATGAAAAGATGGGCGGATCAACGATGCGACTTTCGCTATGCCGCGGGTACTTCGCTTAAGATCGCGAAAATTTCGCAACCTTAGCTTCTAAAATTTCCCTCGCAACCTGGGTTTAAAACACAAAATTTCGCTGTACACTCCAAATTTCACAAGACTGCTCCTTAGCGAAAATAATTGATTTTCGCTTCTCAACAAAAAATTTCGCTTGCTTAGCGAATTAGCTTAGCTAGATTAAATTGCTCACCCTTAGCTTAGTCACTTGTTCGCTTAGGTCGTTGATTTCGCTAGTTAGCGAAATTCCTCAGCCTAGCGAAATTTGATGCCTCGTCATGCTTTGTAATTAATGCCAAACCGCCTCCAAACTTCGTGTATTACTTAATCGGTCCTATAACTTAGCCAATTTCATAGGTTTTTGGTATTTTCATACCTCGAGGAGGCTCATATAAGTCCCTCTTGTTTTGTAACCTAAGTAACAATCAAAGAGCAAAATAATCTGTAGAGAAGATATTTTTGTAAGTTTTTATTTTTGTAAATAAAGTCTTTTATTTTAGGTATTGTTTTATTTCTTTTCCTTCTCCTTTCTCTCCCCCTTTCTAATGCCAAACACCCTCTCGAGGATGACAACTCAAGAGATGCTCGCTGCCTCCTTTCTTTGAAGAGGAAGGAAGCTAGCTTGGTGGTGGGGGGCATATGCATGTTGTCCCTCCCGTACAAAGCCGGTGTAGTGTATTTATGGCCTCAGATTTCAAAACATGGTCGCATAACATCAATATCATTAATTTGGCCAATATCTCCATGCTTTAGAATCCGCATATTCAAAGGAGAGGTACTGATTCTTGGGGATGGTCTCTACGAGCTCTAAAATGATATTTATATGTTAGGTTTCTCAAATTGTGGTTGCATAGCATTTAATGTTATTGATTCGGGCTAATAATTTCCATGCTTTAGACTATTGTTCTTTAGATGGTCTTACGAGCCTCTCGAGATGATATTAAATGTTAGGTTTTAAATAAAGTAGCGTTTCATAACTACATAATACCCGTATTGACTCCAAATGTGAGTTGCTTCATGGGTGAGGTTTGCTAGTTAAACATAGATCCTAAGAGCTGTGTGGACTATAGGTTGCTTCTCACATAACGCGAGGATAAACCCGAGGACACTTTGTTTGCCCTAACTTGCCAAGTCAGGACCTAATTCTTCAAAGTTAACTTTTTCACCTTTTAACTTTCGCTTTACAATTTTCGCCAAACCATTCCCACTGCTTTTTTAAACCCAAATCCAAAAGAGTCCAAATAGAAAGCCTTACCTTCACGCACTGATGCAAACCATTTTTAGATGAAACCCATCCCGTGTTCGACTTAGGACCACTATATCGGCAGTAGCTTCGACTACTCAGCAGTAGGAACTTAGGTGTATATAAATTTTGTTGATTTTGAATTGAGCCTACCGTGGCAATTTTAATCAAAATGGTTGTCACGGATGGTGCCAAACTACAAATGGTAAGTCGAAGAGTACTTTGTGATCCACATCACAAGTGAAGGTAACCTTTTTACCTCTCGCAACTCGGGCCAGCAGAACCCGCTTTAGCACTATGTAACCGTGACCGCTTCGCGACCCGCCGCTTTTTCATTCAGCCGCATTGCTGTTAGTTAATTTTAATCTTTTTCGCGTTGTTTGCTACTCGTTGTCTCTAAATTTTGTAATGTGTGTATATGCACCGTGGGATGTAGACACATCGTAGATTGCATAGATAAGTACACAAGCCAATTTCCATTAGTGAAGTTAAAAATTAACCGATACCATGGATCCCATACCCGGTGAACAACAGCCAACCACAGAACCCCCATGAATCCAAATGCCTATAGAACCATGAGGGATCACATCCACCCTCCTGTGAAAGTTGCCCCATCTGTATCATTCCTCCCGTTGAAGATGTAGCAGTTAGGCCTTATTTGGTACCCCTACTCCCCACATATCACAGGCGGGAAATTATGCAAATCCACACTCATATTAGGGATTTGAGGAGGTTTGCACTACCTTTAAGGAAGGTATGATGGGACATGGATTACGGCTAAAGGCATTTCCATTGACTCTAAAGGACAAGGCCAAGATATGGCCTCAACTCATTGAGGCCTAGAACCATTAGAAATCGGGTCAGCCGCAAGCCGACCTCGAAGAAGTTTTTCAGTACTCATAAGACCACAATTTGTAAAGACAAATCTATACTTTGCAATTTCACGATGGTGATAGATTTTACCAGTTGTCAAAAGATTTATGGAAACCATCGTATGCATGCCCACATCAAGTGGTTTGATAATGGATGTTGGTGAACCATTTCTATGGTGGTATGTCTCCGCCATGAGGCAACTTTTGGAAACCATGTGGGGAGATTGAAGCAAACATCCCGACGAAGCCATGGATTTCTTAAATTACGTGGTTGAAAACTTCTATGGTCAGATGAGCTTAACCCTAGAGAAACGGATAGGATGAGACCACCAGTCAACCAAAGGGGTGGGATGTATGCACTGCCTGAAGAAATAGAGATGAGGGCTAGGATTTCAACCCTAGCTAGGAAAGTGGAGGAGCTTGAAGGCAAACAGCTCCAAGAGGTGCATGCAAAGGATCGAAAATCCCGCTCACCCAACTTTCGTACTCAATTTCCAATCCCATGCACACTCCAACGTAACGTTGTCCTACTGCCCCGCAGTTGAAGGATTTGATGTCGAATAAAACACCGTAGGGACAATACAAGCCACAACAACTAATGCTCCATATGGTAATACCTACAATTCCAATTGGAGAATCACCCTAATCTGCATGGAGACCCAATCCCCAGCTTACGCACTTCAGTGCCAAGCCTCGCTTGGTTTTCCTCACCCACAACAACCACCATCCTCTTCTCCAGTAGAACAAGCTATATTGAATTTGAGTAAGGTGGTAGGCAACTTTGTTGAGGAACAAAAAGGAATTAATGCGCAACTGGCACAAAGGATTGATACTGTAGAAAGTACACTGAATAAGAGAATAGATGGGCTTGAGAGCAATCTCAACCAGAAAATTGATAACCTACAGTATTCAATCACTAAGATCAACAAGTTGCTAGAGGTATAAGAGAAAGGGAGGTTTCCATCACAAACAGTTCCAAACCCTAAAGGAATTCATGAGGTAGGATTATCCAACAATTCGGGAATGGATGAGGTTAAGGCCATAATAACCCTTAGAAGTGGAAAAGAGGTTGATCAACCTATGCCAAAGCCTCGCAGGAATCTAGCAGGAGAAGAATTGCAACCCGAGCATATTCTCCTAGAGGAGATTCAATGAAATACCGCATACCACCTCCATTTCCACAAGCACTTAGGAGGAAAGAAGAAGGCACCCAACAAGCGTGCATTCTCGAGGTTTTTTAAGGCAAGTGAAGGTTAATATACCTTTACTGGACCTAATCAAACAAGTCCCTGCTTATGCAAAATTTTTGAAGGATCTTTGCACAATCAAAAAGGGATTAGGCATTGAGAAGAAAAGCATTCACCGAACATATCAAGGCTATAATTCAAAGCAAATAATTTGGTCAAATACAAAGATCCAGATCTCCCACAATTTCAGCCAATATTGGTGGGAATTGCATGAAAAATCTCGCTTCGGGATAGGGAGCCGCAGAACCTAATGCCGTGATTCAAGATACAAGCAGCTAGGTCTAGGTGAACTTAAACCTACCAACATCACACTCATTGGCCGATAGATCGTTGAAAATCCCTAAGGGGATAGTTGAGGATGTCTTAGTGAAGATAGACAAATTTACTACCCAAGTGATTTCAGGGTACTTCGACAATCAACCAATTGCTAGTGAACCCAATCATGTACCAATCATCTTAGGAAGACCATTTCTGGACACTGCCAATGCAATAATAAATTGTCGGAATGGAGTCATGCAATTAACTTTTGGTAACATGACCATGGAGTTGAATATCTTTCATCTGAACAACAAACATGAGTCGCTAGAAATCAAAAAATCACCGGCGAGGTTGTTTCCACCATCGTGTGAAAACACAAGGTCCAGAAACGGCAGATCAGCCAAGAAAATGAAGATATATCGGGTCTTGCCATCAACACCCACCGCAAAACCACCGCTTCACCCAACCGCCATTTCCCGAGGAAACGCATCAACACCAGCCCCCAAACCATGGAATTACCAGCAACCGGCAGGGGCTGAGGAGATCATTCTCTCGACCCCTTGAGTAATCAAATTGAACTGTTCTGTTTTTAAAACCGACCAGCCACGCTTTTATTTTTGTTTTTGGGTTAGTTAATTTGTGTTAGTTTGCTTATTTTTCAAAAATTTTTAACTTAGTATTTTTCTTCATTTTCTGTTGATTTAATTAGTATAGCATTTGTTGTGTTTTAAATTTTAATTACAGTACATATATTAAATTTTATAATAATAATTTTTATATATTAATTAATTAAGTTAAAATTTTTGAAATGCAGGTAGTGTAATCTATTGAGCTAAACACCAAAATGGCTTTTGAATTTGGAGGGAAGACCTCTGGCCGCCGTTGGATGTTTATATAACCTGGCATCTAAAAAATACCACTTCACATTCTTCTTTTCCCCCCCGCGAGGCCCTGAGCTATCTTCCGCCACGCGTCCCGAGCCTTCCAAATTTTCCTCACCACCGTGACCGCAGCCAGCTGCCGCAGCTAGCCGCACGCACGGCCCGACCGAGTTGCTACTCCCGGGCCTCACCGCACGAGCCCCGCCAGGCCTTCAATGAGCTTCCACACCAAGATATCACCGGGGCCGCATTCTTCTGCTCAGCTGCGCCCCGTCGCGATCCGGGCCATTTCCGAGCCCTCGATTTGCCGGGCCAGTATTATTTCAGCCTATAGTCGTGAGCCCTAGTTCAGCTTGTTTCGCTTTCGGGATTGGCTCAAGAGCCTTCTGAGATCTCTGGCCAGATATATAGCGCCAGCTTATATTTTCGCGAGTTTGAGCCCTTTTCGAAAGTATATTTTATTTCGAGCACGATATGGTTCGTATTTCCTGGGGCGGGTCCCGCCTTCACCTCGTGAGATTTAGCACGCCCGGAGTGGCTCCCAGCCGGGTCCCAGCCCCGTACCATCACCGCTCCCGAAAGGATCCGAGGAGCCGCAGGATTTAGACGCATCGCACTCCGTGGACCCCGGCCCCATCGCCCGTACCACCCGAGGAGAGTTGGGAGGGCCCGCCTGCTGCCCGTACATCGGCCCGGGCGAGTCATCTTCCACCAGATTCCCACCATTCCGCATCTGTACCAAGGGAGGCGACTCATCACCTCACTGCCGCCAAAGATCGAGGATCGGGAGGCCACTATTTCGTAGTGGAACCCCATTCGGAATGTGCGACCTAATCGCGTATTTCCATCGGGGAGTCATTTATGACATCCCCAAGATTGAGAGCCGACCCCGTGATAACGGAGTCTTTGAGATTGATCGAGGAGTATTCACTTACCCTTCATGACCTCGCGGCGCTGATACCCAAGAGTTGGTACCTGCTAGCCTACCACTCTATGACATCCAGGGAGACAGACGGTCCACTGTGAGATCCGCTTCGCATAGATGGCCGCCCCGGTACTCCACCACCTCGATATTTCAAGAAGATTGGGATTGCGCATACCGCCGCGCAATTCAGAGGGTTACAGAGCTTGGGCCCACCCGCCTCACAGGGAGATGGTCCGAGCACTGGCCAGAGACATCACTGCCGGGTCCAAGATTCCCACCTGGAGGCGCCCACGTATGCCGCTGATCGACCACTCTGCTACGCACTCACTTGTTCCTCCGCAAAGATTATGTGCGTAGGAGGGGAGAGACGCATCCCGAGGCACTTTTACCGATCTCGTGGGGATTTTGGTTCAGCCCTCTCGAGCCGGCGATGGCTTCCTCAAGGTAGCGCTTGGAGGAGAAGGTCCATCTAAGGACCTCGGCCCGAAGTGAGCATCCCACCACCGATGCCAGACTCCTATGCTATGTTCGAAAGGCATGGGATTCCCGCAGGAGCCCGACTAGAGATGAGAGCCAGATCAACATATAGCGTCAAGAGATCGGTTATGACTATGCCCGTCTTCATTCCACATACGAATTACGTGGATCGAGGAGGTACCGGTCAGAGGCCGAGGACCACCACGTATTTAGGATATGCTCGCCTCGAGCCCGAGGTGCGCAGGACTCCATTCCGTGACGTTTCACCTCCATCTCCACATACTACATCGCAGCCGCAGCAGATACTCCCTGCCTTCCTATTCAGCACATCATTCACCGGAGTACATCCATGCTAGCTCGAGAGAGATAGCCGGCGTGACGATGCCATCTCGCTCACTGCGCCTACTACCAGCCGCCCAGATCGAGGTCAGCCTGCCATTCTATGCTGACTTAGATTATGACCCATCTGGGTCTTCCTCGTGATCCTGCCCAGAGAGCCCACCACCGATGCGTCACTGGATGTTCTCGCTGCAAGAACAGCGCCAGTTTCCACCACCACCACCACAAAGAAGTGAGGGTTAGGTTTCTTTTGATTTTTGTTTGTTATCGCCTTTATCAACTCGCCTAATGATCTTGATTAGGATTTATGTATTAGCCATATGCTGATATTTTTGTTTAGCTTACTCATGTATTAGCTAATTTTGCCTATATCAAAAGTTATTCAGCTTTATATATATACAAATTTTGTACATATCATGTTTCAGGCTCTAATTATGTTTAAATGTAGTTTTTCTTTTCAATTGAACAATTGAATTTGCTACAATTGGACAATTGGAATTGCTTCATGTTGAGAAATTGAATCACCTTTTATCACCTATAGGACAACTTCCATGCTTGAATTAAATTTTTGGTCGCCAGTTCCCCACGCTCAACTTGAAATTTCCTCGTATGCTAATTCACACGCACCTGCATTGTTCCAATAGGTCGTGAATTTGTTCGCCCTTCACTTTGCACAGCCTACCTAAGTATGTCGGGCAACCTAGGATAGGTTTGTGTTACTTACAGCTTGAAGACCAATGATGTCTTCCAAAAAGGAAAGAAGAAAAGCAGTTAAAAAAAAAAAAAAAAAAAAAAAAAAGTTAACGAAAAGAAAATAAAGTCGTAGTTTTGCCTTGAAACCCGAGCACCTGGGCCCGCGGTGTATGGCGAAAGCCTTTGAAACCCGGGGCCCTAAGCCTTAATTGGTCGGGAGTCATCGATTTAGTGTTCTACGGTGGATAGGTGAAGCGAATTGACTTGTGGTGCTTAATTTTCTCGAAGTCATTCTGTGAGTCCGGGGCGAAGCCTTTAGAGTTAGTGGTCAAGTGATCCTTCAAGCCATGCCCTAAACCTTAATTGGTTAGGAGTCATCTATGGACCCTCGTTACACCTGACTTTGGTGAAGTCAATTTAAGCATTGCATCCTACATTATAATTGAAAAGAAAGAAAAGTGTAACTAGCCCTATCTAGGTCGTTTCAACAACTTAAGGCCATGTCAAGTAGTCGGGGGAGGTAAGTAATTTTGCGCTTTATTACCTTAACTGCTACATAAAAGACCCATTAGACTTAGGTGGAAATTCGTTGAGAATTATGGATCCAATATTGACCTAGAATCGTTTTGTATGGTTTTGATTCTTTCATATCGAGCTTACAACTTTGATTTCAATTTCGCTTTAAGGTAATGTTTATATGTATATAAACCCTTTTTTCGAATCTCATAACCTTTTTGCAAATCACCACATGCATCTCCTTTTTCTTATTTTGCATTGCTAAGGGACTAGCAACGTTTCTGGTTAGGGGTGTGATTACCGCCCAAAAAGTGCAATTTTGAACCCTATATTAGATAGGTTTTTGAAAGTGCTTCGCATTAATCATGTCATTTATACCAATTGTAGTGTTCTAGTCTTCTTAGTAGCACTTATGCCTTTTAGAGGGTATTTTTGGTTGTTTTGCAGGCTTTTGCGCACTTTTGGAGTCCAATCTCGAGTCAAATGATGAATCATGAAGTGGAATTCAAGTCTCAAATGATCAACCACCCAAGAATCAATGAGAAAACCAAGGCAAAATGAAGAAAATGTGATGCAGTTGAAGGCAGGATGAAAAGCAGTGAAGGATCAACGATGCAGGAATTTTCGCTAAGCTTGCGAAAATTTCGCAACCTTAGCGAAAATTTCGCAACCTAAGCGAAAACACAAAATTTCGCTAGACACCCAAATTCGCGAAGAATCGCTCCTTAGCGAAAAATAATCGATTTCAAGCCACAAAAAAATTTCGCTAGCTTAGCGAAATTTCGCTAGCTAGCGAAATTGCTCACCCTTAGCGAAATTTCTTGTTTTCGCTAGGCCTGTTGATTTCGCTAGTTAGCGAAATTCCTCAGCCTAGCGAAATTTGATGCCTCGTCATGCTTTGTAATTAATGCCAAACCGCCTCCAAACTTGGTGTATTACTTAATTGTCCTATAACTTAGCCAATTTCATAGGTTTTTTGGTATTTTCATACCTTGAGGAGGCCTATATAAGCCCCTCTTGTTTTGTAACCTAAGTAACAATTGGGGAGCAACAACTGTGGAGAAGAGTTTTGTAAGCTTTTTATTTTCAGAAATAAAGTCTTTTTATTTTAGGTTTTGTTTTTATTTCTTTTCTCTCTTCTCTCTCCTTTCTCTCCCTCTCTTTCTGGCCAAACACCCTCTTGAGGATGACAAATTCAAGAGATGCTGGCTGCTCTCCTTTCAAGAGGAAGGAAGCACAAGGTGGGGCATAAGGTATTGCCGTCCTTGTATTAAAAGCTACAGTAAGGTATTTATGGCCTCGTGATTTTCAAACATGGTTGCATAACATTGAATATCACACTTGGCTAATACCTTCCATGCTTTAGAATCAGCATATTCAAGGAGAGAGGTACTCGTGATTCTTTAGATGGTCTTTACGAGCCTCTAAAATGATATTTATATGTTAGGTTTCAACAGGTCGTGATAAGCATTTAATGTTATTGATTCGGGCCAATACTTCCATGCTTTAGGACTATCACTCCTTTAGATGGTCTTTACGAGCCTCCGAGATGATATTAAATGTTGTGGTTTTAAACAAAGAAAGGAGCCATAACTACATAATACCCGTGATTGACTCAAATAGGAGTTGTTTCATGGGTGAGGTTTGCTTAGTTACACATAGATCCTAAGTGCCAGTGACTATAGGTCAAGCCATTATAACGCGAGGATAAAACCCGAGGACACTTTGTTCGCCCCTAACTTGCCAAGTCAGGACCTAATTCTTCAAAGTTAACTTTTTCACCTTTAACTGGGCTTTTACAATTTTCGCCAACCATTCTAATCGTTTTTTTTAAAACCCAAATCCGAAGAGTCCAAATAGAAAGCCTTACCTTCATGCAATCGATGCAAACCATTTTTGTGATGAAAACCCATCCCCGTTCGAATCTTGACTAATTATACTGGCAAAGAGGGGTCGACTACGCGCAGTAGGAACTTTCAGTGTATATAAATTTTTGCTGATTTTACCAAATTTACCGTGGCACAAATCAGTGACCTAACACTTCAAGGAGTTCTATTTTATATTTTATTGCATTTCAGTTTCAGTTTCCAAACATTAAAGCTCACTGTTTTTACCAAACCTTAAAATCCAAATTGAATTCACCAAATTGAACCTCACTGTAAGTCATTTGTGCAAAGAAAACTCATCCATGTGTTCGACCCTAGAGCCACTATACCATAGTAGACATGCTACGGTAGTAGGAGGAATTAGGTTATAATTCCAGTGATTCCTAATTGCCCTCCGCAATACCTAATCACCGGCCGAGGCGCCCAAGGTGGTGGGTCTCGACATTCCCCGAGTGGATTACCGAGCCTCCTCCGAAGTCCGCCCATTTTTTGCTCGGAGTCCTCGAAGATGCACTGCTAAGCTCCTCTCCTACGAAGCCGCAGGACGAGGGAAGGGATTGCTTGGGAACCAGGGGATAAGGACTCTCCGCTTACCAACTCGAGCTCACAATAGACGTCCATCCCGCGGGATTCCGACCCCGGGAGGGCGGTGGATGCCATGTCTGGGCTGAGGAGGCTCTAAATTTTATCGCTTCGTGTGGAGGGCCACCGTATGTCCAAACATCTTTATTTGTTCGTTCCATTGTTGTTTCAAACTATCCATTAATTTATCTCGTTTATGCAGATGACTACCTTTATGAAAAGCCTGGCGATGAGGGCCGCCACGATGGCTCGCTTAAACAATGAAAGCAGGCAAAGCCAAGGTCAGCTTCCCGGTCTCTCCGAGAAGGCCGACCGTGCTCGGGACAGCGGCTTGCCGAGGATGTCGTGAAGTATGAATAAGACCTAAAGCATACCATGACCGCCAGCACGAGCCAGGTTGCCGAGGACGCCACGGCGGCCAGGATGAGCCGCAGTGGCCGTGGACGAGCCGTTGCGGTCCGATGAGCTGCGCATCAAAGCAACGACTTTAAGCCGAGTCAGCCGAGAGGCTTTTGAGGCCGTGAGCTTTGTGGAGTGCCTAAGTGAGGAATGCCATGGGCTTCGAGGAGATCTTCAGAGGCAGGAGGCCTTGGTTAGTCAGAAGGAAGGGGTGATTACCCAGCTGGAGTAATCCAGGCTCGTACCTGTGGGCCCCATGTGGCTTCCGCCGCGTCCGGGTGGTCGACGACGGTTTTGACTCGTGGTGCTCTCGGGATGCCCCGCCTTTGCTCCTCTCGGTGACCCGAGATTGGAGGCTCCCGTGAGAGGCCGCCTCCCACCCTGGGCCGCTAGGGACTTCACCTTCCGACCGACATGGCTCTGAGATCTCTGGGTGACTCAGGCCGCTCGTGAGTCCCGTCTCGTATATTTAGGCTTTTCCTTGTATTTTCTGTTTGTTCTGCTAACTTCGGGCTTTGAGCCTTGGATTTCTATAGTGCTGACCCTGATTTTTGTCGACCAGCGGATTTTTGCCTTTATACCCTTTAGAACTTCCATCTTTTTTAAGCATTCTATTTTTACAACCTCGGGTCGTGAGGCTTCCGGCTATTCAAATTCTTTAATAATCACACAGTATAAGAAGACTGAGCCATGGCTTTATCGAACCGAGCTTACCGGACTTTTAAAAACTGGAAGCACGTGCTCTCATTGAATTGAGCTATGTGGCTCTTATTGAATTGAGCTACGTGGCTCTTATTGAACTGAGCTACGTGGATCTTAACAAACTGAGCTACTAGGCTCTTATTGAACTGAGCTACTTGGCTCTTATTGAATTGAGCTATGTGGTTCTTAACAAATTGAGCTACTGGGCTCTTATGGACTGAGCTACGTGTCTCTTATGGAACTGAGCGTGTGGCCTTCTTTCCGTAACTCGAGCTACCGAGCTCTCATCAGGCCGACGACGTGGCTCTTCGACTGGAAGCTACTCGGGCTTCGCCGGTTGAAGCCTGCGGGCTCTTAACAACCGAGCTATCGGGCTCTCATTATGCCGAGCCATGTGGCTCTTAACAAACCGAGCTACTTGGCTCCTTCCGGAATTTGAGCCACGTGGCCTTTAATATCCGCTCCCGGGAGGCTCATCGGTTACCGGGGCCATGCGACCTTCTGCCGCGGCCTCATCAGACCAGCCACGCGGCCCTTCCTGACTCTACTACCGGGCCTTGTCAGGCTAAGATGCTGGCTCTTAACAAACTCGAGCCACTCGGGCCTCATTAGCGCTAAGCCACGCGGGTCTTCCGCACTTTGAGCTACTAGGCTCGCTAGGCCGAAATCATGGGCTCTTAGCAACCGGAAGCACTGGGCTCTCATTATGCTGAGCTACTGGCTCTTAACAAACTAAGCTACTCGCCTATCTCGAATACGAGCCACGTGGGCTCTTATCCGAGTTCCCAGTGCCTACTGAGGTCGGGCCACGTGACCTTCCTGGAGCTGCCGGGCTCATTGTACCGAGCTATGTGGCTCCTTCGGACTTTGAGCTACTGGGCTCTCAAGTAGCCGAGTCAGCGTGGGATCTTAACAAACCCGAGCTACTGGCTCATTGGCTCGAGCTACGTGGCTCTTAACAAACTGACGGAGGGGGCGGCGTGTTTTGAAGGCTTCAAGGCCCGCTTCTAATGCTATACCTCTCCTCCCCTTTTTTTTTTTTTTTTTGGCTTCCCTTTTCTTTGCCTTAGTATCATAGGGAGCTTTCTCAGCTACATGTTCTTGTTGTTTTCACTTTCCTTTCTCTTCTGGTTTTTCCTCGAGGGCGTCATTGATCAGAATTTTCTGAGATGTAGAGAACGACTTTGCTGATTGTAATTTTCTGAGATAATTTTAATAAAAGTACAGTCTTTTGGAAACACTTGTGCTTGTCTGACGTTTCATGTAACCTTTTGGGGCCTTTCCGATCCCCGTGGATTTATGATAAACCGAGCCCCCTAGTTCTTTCTTTATGATTCACGAGAGTAGGTAGGCCGAAAATAAACACAAAAACTGTTATTTGAACGAAAAAAGAACTGTTGCGCTTTATTAATGGATACAATATGAGGTTTATGGGTAAAACCGCTTGAGGTCCTCGGTATTTCAAGAGTGATGTAAAGTCTTTCCCTCTTCCGTTTGAAGCTCATAGCTGCTGTGCCTGACATTCTCGATACGATATGGTCCCTCCTACTGGTCCCGCTTCTTGTGAGTGAGGTCTTCTCTTCCTACCGGCGAGGAGTTTTTAAGTACTAGATCGTAAGGTGTTTAAACTATTAGGCCCGACCTTCGTCATAGTACCTGGCTGCTGGGTTGGTAGTCCTCGGGCCCAAGTAGAGCCTCGCCCTCGCTCTCCTCTAGAGATCAAGGTTTAAGCGGAAGGACCTCTTGTCAGGCTCTCGGGCGTTCGCGACCACCCTAGGTGACTTGAGTCCAACCTCGACAGGGGCTATCGCCTCTATGCCAAATGCTAAGGTGAACGGAGTTTCTCGAGTTGCAGACTTGCGTGTAGTTCTGTACGCCCATAGCACCTCGGGGAGGTATTCTACCCATTTTCCCTTTAGGTTTTCCAACTTAGTCTTCATTGCTACTTTGAGAGTCCTTATAGTGACCTCTGCTTGTCCGTTAGACTACGGATGAGTTGGGGACGAATAGTAATTCTTGATTCCGAGTTAAGTAATAAAAGTCCTGAATTTCGTGTTGTCGAATCAGTTTCCATTATCGGGATGTACCAATGCTTTTAGGATTTCGAACCTGCATATTATGGAACGTCAAACAAAGTTGCGTACTTTTTTCTCAGTGATTGTTTCTAAGGGCTCTGCCTCTGCCCACTTGGTGAAGTAGTCCACTCCTACAATGGTGAACTTGCACTGGCCCTTCCCAACGGGCAGGGGCCCGAGTATGTCTAATCCCCACTACTAAAAATGCTAGGGGCTTATGATCGAGGTTAGTGGCTCTGATGGGAGATG
Organism: Tetrastigma voinierianum; assembly: GCA_016808115.1. NCBI lineage: Eukaryota > Viridiplantae > Streptophyta > Magnoliopsida > Vitales > Vitaceae > Tetrastigma > Tetrastigma voinierianum. Next base: position 1,598,280 of record JAEQBH010001453.1, read on the forward strand.
GGAGATCTTAGCATGCTCTTGACAGATTTTGCACTTTTTGACCAATTCTGTGGCGTCTTTGAGCATTGTGGATCAATAATACCCTTGCCTCAGGGTTTTTCCTGCCAAGGTTCGAGCTCCGATATGGTTGCCGTAGATGCCTTCATGTACCTCTCTAAGTACGTAGTCGGCGTCTTCCTTTCCTATGCATTTGAGGAGGGGTGCAGAAAAGCCCCGTTTGTAAAGGGTTCATCGTAAAAGAGCGACCGTTGATCCGCTCTCGCCAGATGCCTCCTTCGACGCTTCGACATCAGACTGCTCAACAAGTAGTCCTGCATGGGGTCCATCCGCCGGCGGTCATTACTAGGAGGATCTTATCGTTGTCGATGCTCAAGTAAAGGTTCCATGAGGTGATCGACTCCATCAGCTTATCCAAGTCTTCATATGCCGCTATAGCTTAGCTGTATAAAGCCACTCTGAATTCTCTGTTTTGGGACGGTCTCGACTCAACCCGTATGAACTTTATGAGCAACTCGCGTACCTTTTTGAGATAAAGGATCATCTTTTCGCCTTTCGCTTCGTAGGAATCCTCTATCTGTTTAATCACCAATTGGGAATCGTTGCATACCTCTAGTTGATCAGCCTCCATGGAGTGGGCGAGGTTAAGCCCTGCAATGACAACTTCATATTTAGCTTCGTTATTAGAGGCTTGAAACCGGAATCTGAGTGCATATTCCACGTCGATCCCATCCGGGGAGGTCAGAATCAACCCTGCATCTCTTCCTTGAGCATTGGCGGCCCCATCCACGGATAATCTCCATATGGGGAGGTCGAATGCGAGCTGGGTGGTTTCGGTAGGCTTTGTCGAGGTAAATTTCATGATGAAATCTTCCAAAGACTCCGTCCTTGATCATTCCTAGGCCAGACTGATGTCGAACTCACTCAACTCGTACTCCATTTTACCGCCTCCCGAGGTTTATGGTTTATGCAAAGATTTGCTTCATTGGGTGTTTTGTCGAATCTCGATTATGTGAGCTTGAAGTAAGTACTGGGGTCTTCTCGCGGTGGTCACCAATGCTAGAACGAGCTCCATCTTCGGATATCTTCCTCCGCCCTCTCTGGGAGCTCGGTCGCAGTAATGGGATCGGTCATGCCCCATCCCACTCTAACCATGCACTAGTCGCAGAAGCCTGGATATGGCTAAGTAGCTGCAAGGAGTTCCCCTCGAGGGACTTACTCGTGAGTAGAGAGGGGGAGCTTAAGTAGGTTTTCAGTGTTGAGAATGCCTTCTTCACAAAGGCATCCCGGCTACCTTTTCCCGTAACTCAGCAGTTACCGACACTTGTCACCGGATCCGGGATACAGTTTACTTAACGTGACCATTCTCCCGCCACGCGGCCGAATCGCTTTAGTGTTTGAGGGTGGTTGCATGTAGAGCATGGCTTTTATCTTATATGGATTTGCTTATATTTCGTGGCTATTGACTATGAAACCCAAGAACTTCCCTGCGGAGACTCTGAAAGCACACTTGGTTGGGTTTAACTTCATATTGTAGTCTTTCAGGACTTGGAATGCTTCGGCTAGGTGGTCGACGTGGAGCTTTGCCTTGACTAACTTCACTAGCATGTCATCTATGTATACCTCTATGGATGTGCCTATCTGTTTTTGGATCATCTTGTTTACTAACCTCTGATAGGTGGCTCCCGCATTCTTCAACCCAAAAGGCATCACTTGATAGCAATACGTCCCCTGTCCAATCACGAAGGAGGTCTTCTCCTAGTCGCTGGGGTCCATCCTAATCTGATTGTAGCCCGAGAAAGCATCCATGAAGCTAAGGAGCTCGTGGCCAGCAGTGGCGTCTAATATGAGGTCGATCCGGGGTAAGGGAAAACTGTCTTTCGGATAGGCTCGGTTGACGTCAGTAAAGTCGATGCAGAGTCGCCACTTGCCATTTGTCTTTTTGACAAGGACTACGTTGGCCAAACCACCTGTGGGTAGTCTACTTTTGTATAGCCTGGCCCGGAGGAGTTTGTCAATTTCTTCGTTGATCGCTTTCCTCGCCTTTCGGGCCGTTTTTTATGTTTGACAGGTTTGGAAGGAGGGAAATGACGCTCAGCCTCAAGGGGTGATAACCGCGGGTCAATTCTCCCATGTCCTCTTGCTTCCTGCGAATACTTCCACATTTTTCTCTTTTAAGAAGTGGATGCGGAGGTTCACGCTCTTTGGCCAATTTGGATCCGGCGTAGGTGAGGTGTTCCCGTTGGTCGCCGTTAAAATTCTGCCCCGCTTCTTCCGGTGGGCGCTGTGGGGTGTCCAGTTCGTGATTCGTGCCACAATAGGTGTGCCGGAATCAACAATATTTATATCCTAAATCCTACTGCCGTAGTCAAGCTACTGCAGTATAGTGGCTCTAGGGTCGAACACATGGATGGGTTTTCTTCGCACAAATGATTTACAATAAAGGCCAAAATGGAGAATTCAATTTGGATTTAGGGGTTTTCGTAAAAACAGGGGAGTTGGCGATTTGCAGATTAAAAATGAAGTAAGTAAAAAAAAAATGTAAAATAGAATTCCTTGTAGTGTTAGGTCACTGGGGTTGGGGTCCTGGGGCAATTGAGGTTCTCCAGGGTCTTTTCCTCGTGTTGGAGAGGATGACATATAGTAAATCTCCCAGCGGATTAACTCATTTAAGCTGTAAATCTTACTAAATAACTATCTTTGAAAAATTGGTATTTGCCTCCCATTGATGGTCTTAGACGGTGAATAATCACCTTGACTCACTTTCCAACAGCTAATAAATGATAACTAATGAATGTCCTTTGTATCTAACAATAAGTATCTGATGAACCACAGAGCTTACCAGAAGTCTTTGTGGATTTCTGATGATCAGGGATCAAACCTAAAATTTGGAGAAAATAAAAATATCCTTGAATCGCCTTTCAATAACCCATAGATGGTAACTAACGGGTGTGATGGATACAACGATAAGCATCGAGGAACCCGAAAGCATCGATATTGATCGTTCAAAGCAATGAAGGGATTAAAGCTACGTTAAGTGAAACCATAAATGGTAGAAAATACCTCGTTAAAACATGGAAAAACCCTCGGTTGCCTTCGATCCCACACTTGATAGCCTTCCACTCCAAGGAAAAAGTTTTGCAGCTCATTCTCCAGAGTTATCATCCTCGGAGGTGTTTGGCAGAAGGGAGAGAAAATGAGAGAAGGTGGAAAGTGAAAAGCGTGGGAGGCAGCTCCTCCAAAAAAACTTTATTAATTAGCGGTGCCTGCAGGTGTACGGTCTTGAGGATTTGTAGTCAAAGCCCCTGTATAAAATTACAAAATAACATTGCAAATACCATTACAATCGGAATGAAAAGGAAGAAAACCATAAGAGTGCTTGGGTAGCGAGGAAGGAATAGTGGGTGGGGCATGAGCAGTGTCGGCGGGATGCAATTTATGCGACTCCAATTTCCTTTTCATTTTCTACTCTTCTTTCCTTAGTCTACGATCTGCCAATCTTGAGTTTAACTCGAATTCTTTGTGCTTGGATCAACTTCGACAATTTTAGCGTAAATAGAGCTTGCGAGAACCTAAAATTAGCCACAAAATGCGATCAGTAGAATAGCCAGGACCTTAATGTGCAAATCGGGTTAATTCTGGCTGATTATTACATAAAGATTAGCAAAGCATAATAAACAAGGTTAATGGCACTTTTTAGTCTTGTCGGTTGCGTCTCTCATGTCGAGCTCATCCATGTGGATGCTGTCAACTGCTTCTGTTTCATTGACGTCAAGTAGCACTCCTTGGCTACCCGCTGGTCTCCTCTAACCATTCCTACTCCATTCTTCGTAGGGAATTTGACAACCATATGATAGGCGGAAGGGATGACCCTTACGGTATTGAGAGAAGGCACCCGGTAACATATTTGTATCTTGGAGTGGGCGTCCGCTGCCAGGAACTTTATCGTTGTTGTGGCTTGGCATGGGGGGTCTCCCAAAGTGAGTACTAACTGTATTGACCCCAGGGGTAGCACTTTCTCTTTAGAGAATCCCAGTAATTGGGCGCTTCTGGGTTCGACTTTCCCTTAGATGCGATTTTGTCGATCTTGATCACGAAGATGATGTCAGCCAGGCTTCTGTTGTCGTCGGGACCACAGAACTATTTTGTTGGCCAAGGCGTGACCGTATTACATTGGTCATCATGGAGATGTTGGCGACCTTCTAGGTTCGTCAGAGAAATTTATGGTGGTATCGTCGCGAGACTTGGGCCAGCGGCTGTACCTCCGATGTCTCCCTTGATCGATCTTTGCGTAGGTGGAGCCTTCTTGGCGAATTTGGATTCCCCTGCCGTGAATCCCCGGAGATCACATTGATCTCTCTAGGGGTTCTTGTGCGAGGCAGGGTTGGCTAACGAGGTGGTGGAGGAGGGGCCTGGTTCCGATCTTCTGGAGCCATGTAACGGCGGAGATGTCCACGTCGGATTAGGAATTCGATTTCTTTCTTCAACTGAATACAGTCATTTGTTCGGTGCCCATGATCCTTGTGGAGCTCGTAGTAATTAGTTGTGTCTCTTTTTTCTGGGTCCGTACTCATCTGAGACGACCACCTTAAAAACTTCTCATGCTGCACCTCGTATAGGACTTGAGACACCAAGGCTATCAGGGGGGTGAACTGCCGAGGTGGGTACCCAAGCGGTCCCTGACGTTACCTCTTCTCTTTGGAGATCGATCTTTGTCTTCTTTGTTCCTCTATGGAGATCCATCTCGGTCTCTTCGTCTTTTGGGGCTTCGGTCCCGCTTTTTCTCGTCCTTGCTTTTCTCCTTTTGCGCGGAAGAGCTTCCTTGTTTAGATAAAAGAGCCTCTTCGCCGTTGATGTATTTTTCTGCTTTGGCGAGCACCTTGGACATGCTTGCCTAAGGTTTCTTCAAGATGGAGAACATTAGGTCTTTGGACTGTATGCCTAGCCTGACGTTAAAGGCGGTGATGGCAAACTTCTAGTCTGGGATGTCTACCCTCAATGACTTTGAGGTGAACCTCTGGACATAGGACCTTAGGTTTTCTTGTGGGCCTTGCTTTACGGTTAGCAGGTGGTAGCTCGGCTTCCGATACGTCCGGGCTCCGATGAAGTGGGACACAAAAGCAATGGAGAGCTCTTTGAAGGATGAGGTCGAGGCTGGCAGGAGCCTATTGTGTAAAACCCGAGAAAAATCTAATTTTTTGAAAAAGGGTAAAATGGTAATTTCGATCAAAATCCGAAATTTTTCTAGATCTCAGATGACGAAGCTGGAGGCTTTGATTGAGATAGTCATAGAAATCTAGCTACCACGTCGAATTCGTGGTCGAGAGACGGTCGGAGATTTCACGTTTCGAGGCAACGAGGGTAATCACGGGACACTTGGCGCATTTAGTGAAACCATAGTGTGCCACATGTCAACGTCTTGAGAATGGGTAAAGCAGGCTCGAAGTGTGGGCCCATGTGGACATGTGGCATCTCTCTAATTGGAGGAAAATCGAGGTTGGTGGATAAAGTGGACTAAGGGTAATCCTGTCTCTGACCAATAGCGGTGGACATGTGATGAGGGACAAAGGAAATAAGTATGGAAATAGAAAAGAACAATTCTCTTGATTTTTGGTTGGTGTACGTGCAGTGAAGGGAGAAATCAAATTCTAGAGAGAGAAGCTCCAACTTCTCTCTAGAATTTCCGGCGATCGGACCGTCGGTTCTCGTCGGGCCAAGAAGCAAAGTTGTTTTACGCTGTAAGGGCTACGCGTGGGCACCGGTTTTGTAGAGTTTTGACAACTCCGAGAGGTAGGAGTTTTCTCCTACTTGATTTAATCATTTTTTAAGAGCTTTGTTAATGCTTTGGGTGGTATGAGGTCGTGAAAGGCTGTTTGATCAGTCCCGAAAATTTGGAACTGAAATGCTAGAAATTTGGGAGTCGTTTTAGACAGTCCACAGTCTGTTTGGGTGGCTTGTGTTATAATTTATGCAATAAATTATGGTTTGGGTGTTGTTGGGCCGGAAATGGCCATGGATTTTGGTGATTATTGACCACAGATTGTAAAACATGTATTAGAATTCTAAATTTTAATATATGTTTATAGTAAGAGTGATGTAATAACTATCTTGAACTATTGTAATATAGTTGGTTAGATTTTGGTGAGTATTGATGTATGGGCCAAAGTGGCTATTTTTACTCATGTATGGGTCTCATTATATGAGACACAGGTTTTCCGCGGGTTGACGGGTTGTCAACGGACCCCCAGAATTTGGGGCGTCACATATTGAACCATGCCAAGGCCGAGCTTTTAAGCGTGATGGCGAAGGCTCTGCATCTCCGCGAGGTCTTGTGCCACGTACAACTCATCAGTTCTTGCTGACGTTGAGGTGATCCTCACGAGGTCTTTCGTTTCTTCGGCGATATCTTTGCATTCTTGGGAGAGGAAGTGCGGAGACCCGGTGTGAATAGGGTTAGATGGCATACCGGGCGTCAGTGGCATTGGGGCTCGGCACTTTACAGCTTCCTTTATATGGTTGAGCTCTTGTTGGATGCCTGCGGCTTTTATTCCCAGATTATGCCCCCTTTTCGGGTTGACGGGGGATTTGGTGCTAACACCCCAGAAATATACCTAAAGTTTTGGACTTGTTTAGGGTGTAATACCAAAAAGCTAAATAGATTTGAAACTAAAGCAAGAGACCAGAAATGCATATTGAGATTAAGGGTAAGTGGGCATTTAACACTTGGGGATACTCAGGCATAAATGAATAAGTTGATATGCAATTATGGAAATTGTACAGAAAAGATGGGATGCAATTATGATATGTGTAAGTTAGAGTGGGATTAATAAAGAGAAAGGTGATTGCAATAAGCAAACTTAGCCCAAAAATGAGTTTTGGAGGGCCAAACATGGCCTTGCCGAACATGGGTTTAAGGTGCCAAAATTGGTCTTTCATTTGGAGGAGGAAGCTGGGTAGGAGGAAGAGAAGAGAAAGAGAAGAAGAGGAAGAGAGGAAGGAAGGGAGGGTCAGGCAAGCAAGATCAGGTGTGGAGACTTTAGTTTTTGTATGACAACCTAGATCCTTGGAATTGAATGGATCTATGGAACTTTTAAAGGCTTTGTATGATTAAGGGTGTCCTCGTCAGGTTTTTGTTTAAATTCATTTCTAACCCAGTTTCTTAATTTAGGGTTTGTGAAACCCATATGTAACAAGATAAGTATAGAATCCTCCCTTTTTGGGTTGGATTCATAGTTGAAATTTGAAAGCAATTGAGTTAGGGTTTAGAATAAAGCCCCTAAATAAATCATATCGTTGGTTTTGGGGATGGTGCTAACCCATGTTGGAATGATTTTGGAAGATTCTTGAAAATTTTTGAAAGATATGTAAGTGAAGAATGAGGTGAGTAGAAAGAAGATTCTGAGTGAATTTGAAATGGTTTTGATGTATTGGCCCGAACTATAGAAGTTGAATTGGGATGGAAAATATATGGAAAAATAGGTGAAAATACATTACGGGCAAAGTCGAGAAGTGTACCAGTCTGAGCTCAGTGTGCCAGTACACTTAGTGTTTGTTTTCCTATTTAGAGCCGGAGTTTTTCGTATTTTGGCCATAACTTGCTCATTCTTATCCGATTTGAGTGAGTTCAGTGGCCAATTAAAATATATTCAGGAGAGCCATCCATATATAAGTAAGTATTAAATTATGACTCTAAGTGGCCCAAAAATCCACTCGAAGTGGGACCATGTGCAAACCAAATTCTGGTTTCAGTGTTGAACATAGAGAAGTCCGGGTTGTTTCTGACGTAACTTGAGTTCCGGTGCTCCGAATTGGGTGATTCCAGTTGGAATAGAACCCTTAGCACCTTATCTTTAAATAAGTACAAGGACCTAGTGTCAAAATATCAATTTAAGACCCCGAAAAAATGAGTAATACAAACTGTCACTAGAAAAATCGGTAAAATGACTAGTGTGCTGTGCCATAACTTTAGTTTGGATGATCGATTGGATTGATTCAATTCTAAGTAAAATAGATTCATAAAGGACTAAGAATATATGAATGAGGTGTATTCAGCACATCATGCTACATAAGAATATGAAGTGCTATATATAATAGCCATGAAACAAGGAAAATAGAAAATGCAATATGTATAGATGGGTTCATAAACATAGATATGATATGAATATAGGATATGTAATAAGATATGATGGAAATAAGTTATAAGATATTATAAGATATGATAGGATATCTCATAAGATACTGATAGCCCTACGATGCCGAATGATGAACATAATAGATATAAGAGTATACGATGTGAACATATGATTGTCATGTAGTGAATAAAGTGGAACATGATAGAAATAGAAAGTATGAATAGATAGAACATGTGATAATACATAATGATAGGAATATATGATAGTTATACCGAAATGAATAAAATGGTATTCTGCTAGGAACACATGATAGAAATGCATAAATGATAAGAGCAATGGAAAAGTAAAAGATGACAAAGCGTAGGGAATGAGAACATTTGCATATTAAATGCATGTGAAAATGCAGATGAATCAAAAGCCTATGATAGGAATATGAAAGTAAGAATAATACAAATCATGATGAAATGTATAAATGATATAAAAAAGAGAATATGGTATATGTAATATAGATATGAGAGCTAGTAATAGCAAACTGAGATATGAGAATTAATACGGAGTAAAGTAATGATAGTATATAATATAAGCAATTGATAACAATAGTTATTCATGCTTACTAAGTAATAATACGAAAATGTAATAAAGTGATTATGCCTTGGTACACAGTAGAGGGATAGATAGGCATGCACATGGGAAGATCTGATTCTTTGCGGCATATACCACGCCGCAGAGCAGGAATGTGAGGCCCTAGTTTGGGTGGTGATATAGATCCGTTTGGATCGGTGGCGCGAGTCAGCGCGATGAGCCGAGTCCACTTTGCACCGTAGAGTGATGAGTACGCCAGGGTACTGATGGCATATAGCAGGTCATTGTCTGTCAGGTGGCGATACCTTCCGGTGTGCTGGGACGAGAGATCCTTCCTTGTGCGGTGATAGTACAGCCGGTACACATAGTTTCCAGTAATAAAGCTACAAAGGTATTTGCGGACGCAAACCTAAAGGAAATGACATGATAACTCTTGAGCGTAAATGTTTGCTATGAGATGAAAGTATAGACGATTCTAAGAACAAGAGGTAATGTACAAGATGACGGAGTTACATAGAAAAGTATATAGATAGTCTGATTCTTATAAAGAAAAGCATATGAAAAGCACAGGTATATAGAAAATCATATAGAAAAGTATAGTATATGAAAAGCATAGTATATAGAATAACATATGAAATATATGTAATGACATATGCAATTACATAAAGAAATATATGAAAAGTATAACGGGAAAAGCGATTATAGGAAATAAGCTTGATTACATGAATATAGTATATAGAAGTACAAAGTATAGTATCTGAAAAGGATATGAACAAGTAAAGTACAGAAAGTGAAAGAAGCGTAAATGAAAAGTATAGCATGGGCGTGTAGCCACAATATGAAAGAAGACATGATATAGGTATAATAGAAGAAATGATATATGTAATAGTACATAGAATGTATTAAGTCATAGAACTGAAAGATGAAAAAGACTAGAAACAGGTAAAAGACATGAAAGTATAGTACATGAAAAGTATCAGATGAAAGTAGCTAAGGGCCAGAGTATATGAAAAGTATAAGAATGTAGATAAAGTACGAGGATAGTATAAGATAGGTTATATGAAATTATCACGAGATATGAATGTATATGATACATGCACAGTATACGAACATGAAAGGAAATGAACATGATAAGTATAGGATATGTAAAGTATAGAAACAGGAATACAGTAAAAGTATAGATAAAAGATATGCCAAAGACATAGAATATGTACCGAAAGAGATTGACATACAATAGGCGAAGTATATGTGATAGATAAGTAATTAAAGTTATATGAATATGCATGTCATATGGCTTGTGGCCGATCGCCGTGGTGGTTGTCCATGTATGTCCCAGCGTAAAGCTTATACGGGTGTTCAATCAGGTGTAATTAAAGCCAGACAAGGAAATTTAGAGGACGTTCCACGTCGGCAAAGCGGTGACTCGGAGAGCAAGTGCTCACGGTAACAACTTAGCAATCTCTGGATTTTGTAATAGTAAAATTGTAATAGTACAAGTAAAGGGACTCTTGTATATGTGTATAGATTGTGATGGACACCACTCCGGTGGGAGTTCATTGTATATGTAAAATGATTTTTGTTATTATAGAAATTATTTGTATACCCACGAATGCAGTGCAAATACGAGAAAAAAGAGCAATTCGATTATAAAACCAGACCTTATTGGAATATTATAATATTAGTTTTGAGCCCGATTAGAGGTCAGTATTAAACGGTAGATTAAATTTAGAATGTTAGGACGTCATTTGGACGTAGTGAATTACCGAATTATGTAGAATGCCACAGATAATGAATTTTCTTATTATATCCAGAATGGAGGGTTTGCAAAGGGGTATGAAATTTCGGTTCCTATGACTGAGCGATATTTAGAAAGAGAATAGGAGATTTAAGTGAATAGTGATTCCGATTTGAAAATTCGGGCTGCGTTGAAATTTTTGAGTGGGCGAAAAATGCGAAATGTCGAGAATATATCATAAGACTAACGGCGAAATAAAATTAAGAAAGCGAATTCAGTTTGGATAGTTTCGAATTGATCAGAGCGTAATTCGGGTAATAATATCTATTGTGTCAGGATTCCAGATTTAATGATTTAAATCAGATTTCGGTGATTTCAAACACAGGAATCCTTGTGAAGGATTTAATTAGAATATTCATGGTCGATTTGGGTTTGGCGACCATAGGGAATATTTTTGGCAGTTTGTCAGTATAAAAGGTATAAGACAAAAAAGAATAATCGTCTGAATGGAGATATTTTCTTGCTGAGAGCCAATCAAAACATTTCTTAAGGGCTCTAAGTTAGGTTTGGCTCTTTAGAATGGACCAATGAGGTTTCATGAGCTCCAAATGCAATAAAATAAGTTGATTGCGATATAAAAGAAATGGAGGACCAAATTGTAATTTAGAAGAGATTAGATTATTTAAATGGGGAGACAACCAAAATAATTCATTTGGTCTCTCAAAAAGTTAAGGCACCCGTATGGAGGAGAAAAGGGAGAAGAAGAGAGGAAGAAGAGGAAGAAGAGGAAGGAGAAGAAGGAGAAGAACAAAGGTATGTTTTTTTTGTATGGAATCAAGTGTCTTTTGGATGTCTAGGGTTATTGGTGTGATTGCTAGGGTTTTTCTATGGAGATTGGTTTGTTCCAAACCTAGGGTTTTGGTTGAGAGATCACACAAACCCTTGGTGTGAGTTTTGTGGATAAAACCCAATTGGGGTATTAAGGTTGAATCATGATGGGTGATAGAAATTGAGAAAAATGGATTAGGTTAGGGTTTGATAAAATCAAGTGAGTAAGGGTTAGGGTTTGATAGTGAATTGTGTGTGTTATGTTGAAATGGGTATAATGCATCAGATTTAAGTGTTTAGAGTGAAAGAAAAATGGAAGACAAACACATTTTGGTCAATTTTGGGCCTTGATCTCAGTACAGGAAATGTCCTGTTTTCTGTTTGACCAGTTTTGTATTTTGGCCATAACTTACTCAATTTTGATCCGATTTGAGAGTGATTTAAGTGGCTACGCCAAATAGAATTGAAGAAGAACAAAACTTAAGAAGAATGTATCATAAAATTCTGATCCTAAGTGGCCCTAAATATTCACTCAAGAAATAGGACCATGTACAGAAGCCAAATTCTGGTTCAGTTTTTGAACATAGATTAGCCCAGTTATTTGGACGTAAAGTATGAGTTTCAGTGCTCAATTGGAGTGATTCAATTGGAATAGAACCCTTAGCACCTTAGCTTTAAATGAGTATAAGGACATAGTGTCAAAATATGAAGTCAAGACCTCGGAAAAATGAAGTAAGCTAAACTGTCACTAGAAAAACGTTAAAATGACTAGTTGGCATGAAAATGCCACTGCTTTAGTTTGGATGATCCGATTGGATTGATTCAATTCCTAAGTAAAATAGATTCCTAGAGGAATAAGAATAGGAATGAGTGTTTATGGTGAGTTAAATAAAATTATGGTTAATGTGTAATTGTGATTTTCTTGGAAAAGGTGAAAAGGGTATCGGACGGGAGGCAGGGAACTGACGGAAACAGCGGGATTGAGCGGTGGGCTGTGAGTGAAAATGATATTTTAGAGAATTGAGTTTTTAAAAGTGAATGGTTTTAATGTTAAACTGAAAGTTTAATGTAAATTTTATGTAAATGTTAAGGCATATGGAAGTAAACATCTTGCATTGTTTTATCTTGCATCATTTTCATTTATATGTGTATTAAATATGTATGCATATGTTAAGGTATTATGAAAGTTTAAAATGTGTAAAGAAAGCATATATGTTAATGATAAAGTAAAGGATTTAAATGTATTTATAAATGTATCTTTAAGAAATGTTTTCTTGATGGATTACCTAAACCCTATGATTGTTATAGTGATATCTCGGTAGGAAGTACTTTAAGCGTGTAAGGATTTAGAGGGTAAAGTTATAGGTTACTAGCGGGGAGGGAAATAGGTGTCTAGAGTAATATCCTTACCGTGATAAAGTACTATGGCTGGAACCTTTGTCTGGCGTGAGTTTCTCGCCGTAGTGGTTATGGCCCGGAATGTGGTGTCCCTCACAGTAGTGCCGACGTTCGAGTGTGTTTATTCCACAGGTTCCACCAAGAAGAATGAAAGAAAGAAATAAAGAAAGAAAGGTTCACGATACGAATGTTTTAAAGCATAAATGGATTTTAAATGTATAAGTATTTATGGAAAAGGATTTAGGCATAAATTCTTAAAGCATAAATGGATTTTAAATGCATAGTATTTATGGAAGAAAGTTTAAGGCATAAATTCTTAAAGCATAAATGATTTTAAATGCATAAGTATTTGTTGAAAGAAAGTTTAAGAGTATAAATGTTTTAAAGCATAAACTGATTTTAATGGTATAAGTATTTATGGAAAGAAAGTTTAAGGCATAAATGTTTAATGTATAAATGGATTTTAATTGTATAAGTATGTATTATTTTTGTGTATCTTGAAAATGTTATATAAATGAAAATGTACACTCAGAGCTCGTTTGGCTCCTCTTTTCCATATGTTTCAACAAATATTTTCGGGACCTGAGACGGGTGCATCGGTGAAGTACCCTCTGTGCGGTGAATTATTCTCCGGGAGGCAGCCTTATGTATTTGCATTGAAAATAATTTGCATATTGTATATGTGAATATTTTGTCATGTTTTGATAAAATTATGCATGGAATTGGAAAGAAGGTTTAAATGTTTTGATGATTTGAAGAATAAATGTATATATATGTATATTGTGTTTAGGTGGGTTGTGGACGAGGAGTCCTAATATGGAAGTTGATGAATTGAAGTTTAGAAGTGTTTTTAAATGTTTTCATCGAGGTTTGTAAATTTGGGAAAGTCAGAAAACGAGAGGAAACTCTGTAGATTTTCTGAAAAAATCCCAAGTGTTGGAAAAGAAAAGAAAAGAAATTTTTTTAGCACTTAAGCTTACTTATTTTTTAAGATATGTGAAGAATTGTAAAGGGTTCATTTCAGCGGATTTTTAATTTATGGTTTTAAGGAAAAGTTTCTATATCTGTTGGAGTGCCGGGAGGTCCCCTCGGGTTCATGAGGTTAATCCGGGTCGGGATCCTTCAAATTAAGAGTCCCAGTTAAGTATAGTATATAGATATAGTATAGATAGTATCACGCCCCGGACTTTGGTTCGGATCCACCAATCGGGTTGGACCGGGATCCGGGCGTGACAACTGGGTTGTCGCCTTCCCCTTTGTTTTTGCTGCACCTCCCTAGTTGTGGCCATCGCGAAGTGTAGGAGTCGTAACACAGTGCTGTGCTCTGCTCCTTCAGGCGCTGGGGGTTTTTGAGGCGTTGTTGTTCCTCATGTGGAATGGTATTGCGGCCTTCATGGGCCTGTTGTGCCTCCTGTGGGCGTTACCCCTGTCTGTTGAGCTCCTCAGATCACTTGCGGGGAGTTGGTGACGGATGGAGTGCTTCCATCTCGATTTGTAGGCGTGAAGGGCTCAGGGGTGTCTCTGGTTATGCACATTGTCCATGTCGTCCTGTTGGTCTTGCGTCCTCGGGAGTTGAAATGCGCCACATGTTTGAGTCGATATATCAGTCGAAAATCAATGGATTTGTAAAGGAACAGTCGTTCCCACAGATGGCACCAAACTGATGGTGTTTTTTCTATCGATATTGGGTTGGAGTTTGTTGGAGTCGTTGGACAGATATGCAACCTGCACTAGAAGTGTGGTTCGACGGGGGGCGTGCCGGCTGCATCTTCGATGCCTAAGTCAGTTTCTTTCTCACAAAAAGGAAGGAGATCAACTGTGGATGACTTTGTGATTGCGTACCTTTCTTTGGTAGATTCCCTTCAGGTATTTATAAATTGATGATCGATGACTTTGTGATGACATTGATATAACATCTTCGGTGGGTAGGAGATTTTCTCTTCTTGCTCGCTAGCGAATATTAGAGGATAATTAGGAGGCCGTAATCGTGGAAGATCTTACTTCCCTTAATGAATGGATATCGGATCATGAGAATGGAGTGCTTTCCTTTCATACGGCACAACCAGTGGACAATGGATTATTCTCGTCACCTGTCCAGCTCACTGGGCTTAGTCTCGATCTGACTTCGCATGGAATAACGAGAGCGTCGTCATGGGCAGAGCTCTCACCCATTTGGGCTCGGCACCAAGCACGCCCTTTTAGGCCCGCGCCATGCTGGTGTGGGTTCTCAGGACAACAGGTTGTTTATACACATATTTTAGGCACACCATCGAAAAATATTCAATTATAAAATAATAAATTCATACGAATTTCCAATGGAGTTTTGATTTAAAAACTTTTAAAAATCCAATTTTGTAAATTTGATAATTAATCTATTTTAGTTGGGTTTTGATAAAAAAAACAAACTGTTTTCTTGTAAAAATAACTCATTTAAAAAAAAAACAATGTAAATACATAAAAAGAAATAAAGAAATATATTTTTATTCAAAATAAGTTATTTTTTAAAAAAATATATAGGAATATTAGATTCATAAATTTAGAGTTATTTGATGTCATTTAATCAAATATTTCTTATTTAATTTTTTTTCTCAAAGGTTTGGATTTAACCATTTCGATTATACATAAAAATCAATTATTTATTGATTTAAAGGATATGTATGCTCTAAAGAAATAAATGGGAAGGATAAACTTTCTTAATCTAGAGGCGTTTTAAATTTAAATATCCGAGTAGTGTACTACAAGTTTATAACTGTAGGTTTAACTATAAAAAAATTCGTTCTCATATGAGAACGAGTTTTATATGTGATGATGTGTTTTAATGGGGATCTGAAGATTGGAGGCGAGTGGGGGGTCGTTGGTGGGACTGGGTTCTTTGTTGGGTTGGTCTGCAGGCTCCTGGATCGTCGTGGTGACCGAGGATTATTCTGATCTTTGGTCTGCGGGCTGCGGGCGTGTTACTCGCATTGTAAAAACAAGAAGAAGAGGGGTCGCGAGGGCTTCGCCGGAAGTGGCGCCTCAGATGCCTAAGTTAGTTCTTTCTGAGAAAAGATGGAGTACCTTAGAGGGCGAATGTGTGTTCAGCGTATGTTTGCGTACCTTTCACCAGGTCTGGGGTGACCTTATATTTATAGTAGATGTTCCTCTTAGTTGGATGGTGATTAGGATTCTTTCCTGTGGATGAGATATTTTCTTGATATCGGTTTGATTATGGATATAGAAAGTGCAGCTCTATTTGGACTCTCCCTTGTGGTGGGGATCATTTGAGTGAAAATTTGTAATATTGTGAATTATCTTACTTTCCCTAGCGGTAAGATTTGATTGATTCTTCGGATAATATATTATTGGGGATTGTCTGTTCCCTTATCATGGGATTTGGCAGTTTATGAACATAGGCTTTCTTGATTACCATGTCGACCTTTGAAATTTGAGCAAATTGGGCCTTCATCCTTCATCCCGTCAAAAAGGCTTGAATGCTTTAATGGGCATGCTGAGTAGCGTCAGCGGCGCAGACGATAAATCTCTCGCCTTTGGGGTTTAAGCGAGTGGGCCTATGAGCCATTTTAAACCTTATCCGGTTATTTGACCCTTGTTAATGCGTGTGCATGGGGCGAAATTTTATCGCGTTCATGTCGGATGCAATTTCCACGTGTGCGCCGTTTGGGTTAGTTAAGGCTTAATCGCCGTCATACGTCTTGCGATAATGATGACTCTTTGGTTTTCGCGCTTATTTCTCATACTCCTTTCAATTTCCTTCTGTTTCTTTCGCAGTCCTCCTTTGTCTTGTGTGCCCATGATTTTGCGACCTCTTCTTTGCTCTCAGCAAATTCATACTTCATTCTCCCTTAGTTCTCCGTCTGACCTTTTTTGTGTAGAGTCCTTTTTTGGCGTTTCTCCTGAGATAGCTTCTTCCATTTTATTCCTGGGACTGCTGCTTCTTTATCTCTTTGGTTTCTTTTTGACTGGTACGACGAGGCGCTAGGGTTAAGTTGACCAAGTTTCGATTTCCTTATTTGCTTTCATCATGGGTCCGGGTCGCTCTTATTCTCTGCATATAGGCGGTGACTCTTGGTATTGGAATGTGACGACGGCGGTGTCTCAGTAGTTAAGTGAGGGTTGAAGCACCCGAGATGCCCCAGGGGCGCCTCCTTTTCTCTTGGACAAGGGTAAGGGAAAAGTAGACCTGGTTAAATACCCTAGGGGGTTAGAATACCTAAGATCCTCCGTTCAGCATGCTTTAACTGTGGGGCCTAGCAAGGTCGGTCCCTCATATGGGGCCACCTTCGCCAGACGTTACCGGCCTCCCTTTGGCGTTCGAGTGTGGTCCCCTGACGTTTTGACCCTCTGTGTGGTTTCCGTGCCTAACATGGTATGCTTCTTTGAAGTGGCCTTTGATAATGATCTTCGCTTTCCTCTGCGTCCGCCGTAAAGGGGTTTTACGACACTTCAATGTCATCCTTCTCATTTCGCGTGATGTTGGGGTATTTTGGTTAGTCTGCTAGTTTTCTTTAGGGACAAGGGGCTCCGATTAATCCCCGGTGTAGCTTAACCATTTATCTTTTTAACCGAAGGAGGCCAGGGGCTTCCTCTATTTCCGGGCGCTGCGGCGCTCCTGCAGCACTCCTGCGGTGATTTCGATCTTCCACTACTTCCCACCTGGTTGTGGAAGGGACCTTCTTCTTTGTTAGTAGGCGTAATTAGGAATATGACCCTCTCATGACAAGGGCTGACACCACGGCGTTCGGTGGCAGACCACACCAGGAATGCCATTGAGTGTTCGCTCTGTTTTTGGTATAACTTATGTGAGGTCATTGGGTATTTCTGACTCTACATTGTCTACATACTTCTCAGGTGCTCGAATCGACCTCAGCGCAGAAGATAACGTCATAGCGCTGGCGTTGGATGAGTGCCCTCCTAAATCTGCAGATGCAGTCCAACTTGGATATTTACGGCCCTTGACTCGAAAGTGCACTTCGCTCTCTTTGCTTGGGGCCTTCGCCCCCTTCCACCATGAGAGTCTCCCACCGGTGGTCCTTCGTACAAACCCCGCGGAGAGCTTACAGTTCGGTTAAGAGCGTTGTCTCGAGCCTCGAAGTGTGAAACGGAAAATACAGGCCATTTGAGAAAGATCGTGACTTTGGCCAAGGTTAAAGAAATTGGGGCGTCTTCTTCTTCTTCGTCTACCCTGTCGTAGGACCTAAGCGGCTGTCGCCTCAAATAGAGGTTACGAGATCTTGAGTTCGCGGCCAGTTTTGGAGTGCAGCTGCGAGAAGGAAAAAGGTCCCTCGGGTAAGGACATTGAGCAGCCGTTGGCGATAATGCCCATCATTGTCTGGAATCCGCCTGCGAAGAGTGTTAGGCCACTTTCTTCGAAGGCGGAAGAATTGAAGAAGAAGGACTCCGAAACGGGCGGGGATGGCGACTCTTTGCTTCTCGACGTCGAACTTGCGGCTGGTGCGGTCTCGTCCATTCTTAAGGATTATGACCTCAAGAGGTCGAGCGCGCTACCAGTTGATAAGGCTTTGGCTCTATCTCTCCAAGGGGTCGTCTCTGTAAGTTCCCATATTGGGTCTTATCTGATTTCATTCTGAGTTGAGTATTGACCTCGTGTTGGACATTGATTTTACGTTGGATGTGGCAGGTGGCCACTCATTTGAAGGGTTTGGCTAGAAAATGAGCTAAGCGAAAGGCAAATTAAAATGGCTGGGTTTACAAGGCGAGTGGCTTCCACCTGCCTCACGAGCGGGCGAGTTGCGGGGTCGGGTCGCGTGTAGGAGGTATGGGGCTCAAATCTGATTTGAAGCATACCATGTCGGCGGTGCGGGCGAAGGTAGAAGATGAAATCAAAGCGGCAGGCCCGGTGAAGCGAGCTTGGGGAGGACGAGATGAGCTACGGGTTGCGTAGAACGACTTGATAGATGCTAGGGACGGGCTGCAGTTTTCCCAGTATGAGCTTCAGATGGTTAGGGATGAGCTTCTTACATCTCGGGGCTAGCTGCGGGAGTCTAAAGAGGAGCTATGTCACGACCCGATGATGAAGCTGGCGGCCAGGCGGCTGGCAGGCGGGGCTCGTCGTGAGGCTTAGAGCACATCCTTCGGCGGAGCGACTAAGGAGTGCGGGTGGCTGCGTGGGGACCTTCGTGATAAAAATAACTTTGGTTGCTTTCGATGGGACGAAGTTATAGGAAGATTGAGGGACGGCCGATCTTTCGGTGGAGAAACTACAGGTGGCTTGCTTTTATTGAAGTACGCTAGCACTATCCGGTTTGGATTCGGCCGACCTCCGCGTGATGAGCGGAGAGTCTTTCTCCGCAGATCTTTTTGGAGAACCAGATACCCCTATTGAGGCTCACTTCCCTTCTTCTGATGTGTAATCTTCTGTGTATAGACATATGTAGCCTTTTTCTTAATGAATATTCATTTTTTACTTTATTACTTTTGTCTTTATTTGTGCACTTCGCGCTATTCTTCATGATCCATATCAATTTCTTGGCTGCATGGCCTAACTTGAACGTACGAGTTGGATAGCTGATGGGATGTAGAGTTGAAAAGTTGAGCTTTTCGAGCCCCGGGTCGCGGGGCTGTGGGCTACTACGCACAGGCTAAAGCGGACTTGGTGCATGGGGTGGTAGAATGTTCAGTCGATCAGTGAGCTGGCTGGGCTCTAGTCTTTGAGGCCTTGGCTAATTGAATAACTGGTGATGCGAGTCTTAAATTTACGTGTCTGTCTGAAGTGGTCGAGCTCTTGAAGTGAGCTCACGGGCTCGGCGAGGCCTTGTTGGCGATCCGGCTGGCGATCCGGACTCTGGGGCTGCGTGGCTGTGCAGTGGTCGAGCTCGTCAGTGAATCTTGGGCTCCGGCGCTGAGGGCCTTGTTGAGGCGATCTAGCACTGTTCAGTCGACTCTTAGGTTGCATGACTGTGCGGAGAGTGGATGAACTCGTCGAAGTGAGCTCACGGCGCCGAGGCGAGGCCTTGTTAGGCGATCGACTGTTGAATAGACTCCCAAGGCTGCGTGGCACGTAAGTGAGCGAACTCGTCGAAGTGAGCCTCTTAGGCTCGGGCGGCGGGCGCTGTTGGCAATGGCCTCGGTGATCGGCTCTCCTCGGTTGCATGTCTGTGCGGGAGTGAGTCAAGCTCGTCAAAGTGAGCTCTGCGGGCTTGGGCGAGGCGCGGTGGCAATCGGCTGGGCGATCGGCTCTGGCTGCGTGGCTGTGCGGAAGTAGATGGACTCGTCAAAGTGAATGCGGGCTCGGGCCCGAGAGGCCTTGTTAGGCGATCCGACTGGTGATCGACTCCGAGCGGCGTGGCTGTGTAAAGTGAGTGAACTCCGTCGAAGTGAGCTCGCGGGAAGCCGGTAGTGCAGGCCTTGTTGGCGATCCGGCTGGCGTCGACTCCTAGAACTGCGTGGCCTATGCAGTGGTCGAACTCGTCAGTGACTCTTGGGCTCGGTGCAGCGAGGTCTTGTCGTGATACTCTTTGAGGCGTCGACTCTGGGTTGCATGACACGTGCGAGTAAAAGCGAACTCGTCGAAGTGGCCTCTTGGAGCTCGGTGAGGCCTTGTTGGCGGTGACTGGTGATCGACTCTAGGTAAAGCGTGACTGTCGCAGTGGTCGAACTTGTCAAAGTGAGCTCTTGGGCTCCGGGGCGTTGAGGCCTTGTTGGCGATCCCGACTGGCGATCGACTCCTAAATTGCATGGCACGTGCGGAAGTGGTCGAACTGTCGAGTGAGGCTCTTTGGGCTCGGTATTTGAGGCCTTGTTGGCGATCCGGCTGGTGATCGACTCCTTGGCTGCGTGGCTGTGCGGACTAGTCAGGCTTCGTCAGTGAATCTTGGGCTCCGGGGCGGCGAGGGCATGTTGGCGATATAGCTGGTGATATGACTCTTAGGTTGCATGACTGTCACGGAGTAGATGAACTTCGTCAAAGTGAGCTCTTGGGCTCGGTATTTGAGGCCTTGTTGGCGATCCGGCTGGTGTCGACTCTGGCGGTGTGGCACGTCGCAGTGAGTCGAACTCATCAAAGTGAGCTGCGGGCTCGGCGGGGCCTTGTTGGCGATCCAACTGGTACGATCTTCTTTCTTGGGTTGCGTGGCGCGTGCGAGTGGTCGAGGCCGTCGATGTGAGCTGCGGGCTCGGTGAGGCCTTGTTGGCGATCCGAGCTGGTGATCGACTCCTAGAGCTGCGTGGCACGTGCGAAATAGTCGAACTTCGTCGAGTGGTATTGCGTCTGGCCATTCGACTTCTGATTTTCTTGGAAAGGTGTGAGCGTCTTTAATGCTAATTTATGGAGAATTTGAAACGTTTGTGCGAATTTCCGAGTGCTTTGGCCCTCTTATAAATGGCGGCTTCATTGCTATGGAGTTTATACTTTGGATATTCTTCCTCTTACAGTGCGTGGCGAAATGCGCAAGATGAAGCGTCAGTTGATCGTCTTCAGGGGATCTGAAGATTACGGATTCGATTTTGTTGGACCACGCGTGAGAGTTGTGTTTTTCCTGTCTCCTTATGGGAGTCATGTTATTCACAGCCGTCTTAGGAATGTACTGAGAGCGTACATTCTTGTCTTTGCTTTCTCTATTTTACATTCTTAACTTTCTCTTCACTCCTCCTTTTCGTCTCTTTCTCCTTCTCCTTATTCTCTCCTTCCTTTGCTTTGCTTTTCTTCCACATCTCATTTCTCCGCTTTTTTATTTCTTCTTTTCTTCCCACATCATTCTCCTTGCTCACACAAACTCTTTCCATTCCTTTTCCTTATTCTCCTCTTTTCCGCTCGTTTTATTTCCTTTTTTCTTCTGAGTTTTTTTTTTTTTTTTTGAGGCTGCATACTATGTATCTCAGAGATGTAAGGGGGTGACGCCGGTGTAATTGAATGTCAGTTGGGATAAGGGCTTTTCTTTATGACTATGAACTTTCATTATTTGCATGTAATTTTACGAGCATTATATGCCATTTTTGAGGGCGTCTAACGAAAAATAACGCGGTAAGCGGTCGAATCGTTATCAGAAAATTGATAAATCTTCATTTAAGATTACAAGCTAGAAATACACATTGATAAAAAACGTTTAAAAGTGCTCTGCATTCAGTATGGTGTAAAGATTTTCCCTCTCTGCATGCCTGGAGGCTGCGTAATTCTTTTGGTCTGACGGCCGAGATATGATGTAGGGGCCTTCGATTAGGGCCCGATTTTCCATGTCTTTGGATTCTTCCCTTCTTTGGCGGGAGCTTCTTTAAGACTAGAGTCACACGGCATGTGCTCCTAAGTTTGACCTTTTTGGTTGTATCCTGGTTGTCTTCCTCTGGTAATCCTCAGTGCGCTAAGAACACTGCTCCGCGTTTTCGTCTAGGAGATCGAATTTGGGGGAGAGCCTTGTCATTGTGTTCCATGCTTGCTAATTCGATCCTTGGGGACTTTAATCGACCACCGGCGGGACTCTTGCTTGATTGCGAAACTGGGCGAATGGGGTTTCAGGTTCTTGACCTGCGCGTTGTCCTGTAGGCGCCTTATCGGGAGCAATTACCCATTTTCCTTTAGATCTTCTAATTTGGTCTTGAAAGCGGCCTTAAGAGTTACGATGGTGACTTCGGCGACCCCATTAGGCTGCGGATGTCTTTGGAGATAAGTAATAATTCTTAATTAGAGGCTTTCGACACGAAATCCACGAACTTGGCATTGTCAGTGCTTTCCATTATGCGATGCGGGGCTCTTGGGATACGAAACACATATGATGGCTAGCCGCGCAAAGTGCGTATCTTATTACGTGATTGTGGCGAGGTTATTGACCCACTTGGGTAGTAATCTGCGCGATGATGAATTTACATTGGCGCACTCCCGAGGGGCGAGAGGTCGGTATATCGAACCTACAGCTGTTGGAAAGGCGAGGCTTGTAATTGATATCGAGGGCTCTGTGCTTTGGAAGGCGTGAATCTTGGCGTACTCTAGCGAGATCCCACGCATTTCTGACCCGGGTTGATGGCGTCTCACAGTATTGTGAGCGGTATTATCCACTGCCTTAAGACCTTTCCTTGCTAATGCCTAGAGCTCAGATATGATTTCCACATGCTCGCCCGTGTACTTTCCTTAGCATGTATTCAGTGTCTTTTCCTGCGATGCACTTAAGGATAGGTGTGAAGAAACCTAAAGCATATGGCTTTATGATTAGTGAACTGGTGACCTCGATCTTGTTTTGTTCTTTGGGTGCGTCAAGTAGACGTCAGTGATATATGTCGAATGGGGTCCATCCAACTTGGCTCGGACGAGTTGGGCAACTTCCACGTCACGAGGAGATCACATAGAAGGCTCTGCGGGGGTATTTGGCAATTGACACGGTGAGGTCTTCTGTGGGCATCGCTAGTTTTGCTAAGGCATGGCTCGGGAGTTCTGCTGCGGGGATATGTTTGACCGGGACCCGTACAGACTTTTTTTTCAATAAATTCATTACCTTTTTGAGTATAAGATCATTCTTAAAGCTTTTGGCCTCGTAGGTATCCTTCAGTTGTCTTACTACTATAGCGGGGTCGCTGGGGGACCTCAAGGCTGGTCAATTTCTAGTGAATGAAGCGGTTGGGGCTGGCTATGGCAACCTCGTATTAAAGCCTCGTTGTTGAAGGCTTGGAATCCGAATCTGAGAGCATACTCAATGTCTATTCCCTGCAGGAGGTCGGGATAAATCCGACTCACCTTCGCGTGGTTTGTGCAATGCAGTTTCGGATGGGTAGGTCGGTCGGTGTTTGGGGTGTTCTTAGTAGGCCTCTTGCAGGGTGATTCCATGTGAAATTTGCTAGACCTGCCTTTTATTGCAGTTTTAGAAGCATATGATGTCGAACTCGCTCGGTTCTATGGCTCACTTGACGGCCTTCACAGGGTCTACGGTTTATGTATTATTATCTTTGAACTTCTATGAGTATGAGCTTGGAAGTAAGGCGGAGCTTACGAGGTTGCGAGTTCTGGTGCTAAGAGATTAATTTCTCCATCCACCTCAGGTACCTCTCTTAGCTCATCTCGGAGCCGGTGCAATGGTAAACTGTAGGTCATTTCGGTCTTTGTCTCACGACGAGGACGTTGGTCGAGAAGTACGTGCAGCTAAATTATAGAGTGAGGGCTCCCCCTCGATGGGGCTTACCGAATGGGAGGGCCTCAGATATGTTTTAGTCTTGAAATGACTTCTTAGCACTTTGTATCCATTAAAGCCTTCTTCAAAACTTGGAAGAAAGGCTGACATTTATCACTAGCCTTGGATACGAATCGGCTTAAAGCAACAATCCTTCCTGTCAGACGTTGTACCTCCTTTATGCTTGAGGCGTGTATCGAGTATGACCTTTATTTTATGCAGGTTTTGCTCGTGATTCCTCGGTGGTTAGTATGAAACTTAGGAATTTTTGGCGATACTCAGAAGCCACCTTAATTTGGATTCGGGTTTCATGTTATTGCTTCCTCGGGATCACCGGAACGCCTCGGATAGATGGTACTGTGGAGCTCGGGTGGTGGATTTTGACATGTCATCTATATACACCTCCATGGTCGTTCCTATCTGCTTCTGGAACATCTTGTTCACCAGCCTCTGGTAGGTAGCTCCTGCGTTCTTGAGTCCGAAAGGCATCACACAGATCGCAATGGGTTCCTTGCCTTGTGGCAGATAGGAATCTTTCTTAGTCTTAAATTAAATGTGTCGGTTATGGCCGAGGAGAAGGCATCCATCGCGAGGAGTTCATGGCCCGGCTTGTGGCATCGATGAGGTCGATCCTTGGCAAATGGAAACTATCCTTTGGGCACGCTCTGTTGATGTCGGTCAAAGTCGATCTGGTCGCCATGCCAGTTTGCTTTTGACAAATCTGGCGTTGGCCGACCGCCGGATACTCCGCTCACACGGTCGCTCTGCTTGGAGGAGTTTGCCGACCTCCTCGTTGATGGCTTTTTGTCTTTCTGGTGCGAAGCTCCTCCTTTTTTGTTTGATTGGCTTGAAGGATGGGTTGACGTTCAGCCTATGAGTGATGCGGCAAGATCCGATTCCTCCCATGTCTGCCTGCTTCCATGCGAAGACGTCTGTTCTGTCTCAAAAAATGGGGTGGAGGCTTTGAGGTCTTACGCTGGCTTGGTAGATATAGGCGAGATGTTCGAGTGATCATCCAGCGATCTAGGTTCTAGTTGCCGAGAGACTCGAGGTCGGGTAGGCACCTCGTCGCCCATCTTCGAGCTACGTCCATGTATATCGCGTCGATGGCTTTACGCTTCATGGATCTTTGAGTAACATTCCTGGCCACTCGTTGATCCTCTCGAGGGCAGAACCTACTTAAACACGGTAGAGACTTGATCATCATGTGGTATGCGGAGGGGATGGCTTTATTACGTGAGAGAGGATTACGCTTTAACAAGCATATTATAAGCGGTGCGTCCTGATGAGGAATCTTGCTGTCGTCGTTGCTTGGCAAGGGGGATCTCCCAAGGTGAGTACTAGTTGTATTGAGCCCAAAGGTAATACCTTTTCCTCGGAGAACCCTCGCAGATGTGTGTTGATGGGTTCCAATTTCTCCCTTCCGATGCCCATCTTATTGAAAGCTGACGCGAAGATGATGTCAGCTGAACTCCCATTGTCAACTAGGACCCGATGAACTGTTTTGTTGGCCACAACTACGCGAACTACCAATGGGTCTTCATGGGGGTGTTGGCATCCCTCCGGATGCAGTCGAGGAGAATGTGATGGGCGATGTCGGCGCGATAGTTTGGACACAACGTATTTCCCATATCTCCGTGATCGATCGCTGCTTGTGAGATGGGCCTTCGAACTAAGCCCGGATTCCGCCTCCTGCGAATCCTCCACGGATCATAGTTTCTCTTAGGGTTGTTGGTCTTTGAGTTGTCGTCTGCTTGGGAGTGGTGGTTGTTGAGCGGGACTGGTTACGAGCTTGATTATGGGGCCCGATTTTCGGGGATGAAGGGTCGAGATTACATGGCCGTATTAAATACTCTATTTCCCTCTTGAGTTGTATGCAGTCGTCCGTGCGGTGCCCGTAGTCCCTGTGGAACTCGCAATATCTAGTGTTGTCTCTGGTGGCGGGGTCGACTTCGATGCATTTGGGTTAATACCTCGGGAGCTTTGCTCGTTCAGTGCCAGCCTTGGGACACAACGATCTGGCCGTTAAGGGTGACAGTGATGAGTAACGTCACGTCGTCTTGCCGGGTTCGCGGTGGGCTGAGACGATCTCACGAGTTCCCACGCCTTTTGGGGGCCGTTCTCTATCTTTCTTTGAAGTCTTCCGTGCACTTTGTCTTTTAGGGCTTAAGTCCTCGTCGCTTATGCAATCTTGCTTTTTCTTTATGGGTGGAAGAGCTCTCTTTCTTGGATATGAGGAGCTTCTTCAGATTAATATGTTATGCACCAGAGCACCTCGACCATGCACCTTCAGGGGATTTTGGAGATGGAAAACATAAAGTCTTCCCCATTTGAACCTAGCTTGGCAATGAATGCGTGATCGCGAATTCTTGTTAGGTATATATACCCTTGAGAGGGCCTTCAGGCGATGAGATCTCTGGACATAAGACCTCAGGCTTTCTTGCGAGCTACCTTGATGGATTAGCGGATGATAGCTTGGCTTTCTATATACGTCTGCTCCGATAGAGTGAGAGGCCCAGACGCAATGGATAACTCTGAATGAGGAGATTGATGACGGTGGAAGCTGATAAGCCCAGGCCAAAAATTTGGGCGCGCAATCAATGTAGCTCTTGCATCATGCCGGTCTTGATACCCATGCAGCTCCATTTGGTTTTTGTAAGTGTTGAGATGATCGATTGGATCCTTGACACCATCAGATGCTTCCGCCCGGCATCCACGGGTACACAACGGAAGGGAAGTGAAGCACCTGGTACGTGAAGGGTGATTCGGTTTGTTGTACACCGAGGTGTCCATAGTTTCGGCGTCCTCTTACCACCTCGGCTTCACGCGGCCCAGGCTCTTCTTTGGAGGCTCTTGAACCTCTACTCCCATGATGATTCTCTGCTCGTTCTTTGGTGGCGTGGTTCTTCGTTCACGAGCATGCCCTCAGAGTGTTGCCGGTTGCCCTCCTCTGCATGGGCGATTGTGGTCCATATGCTCCTGGCACCGGCTAGACTGCGCCGTTTTGGCACCTCGGAATGTCGGATTATGTTGCCCTTCATGGGGAGGAAAGTTGTGACCTTCACTTTTTGTGTTTGTCGTGTTTCAGGTGGGCCATATCGCCCGAAGAGTGAGTTGCTCACAACTCTCTATTGGCGTTGGTTGGTGGCGGGAGCGCCTCCGCCCTTGTGTGTTGGCTTCGTCGCTCTAACGTCAGGAGGTCGGTGGCGTCTCTGGTTCTGGTTGGTCTGCATCCTTGGAGTTAGGCATTTATACCTTGTGTTAAGGTTGATACCATCAATGTGAGATCCTGATTATATTTATCGGAGACTTCGTTCGACGGGGCAGCCTTGACTAATGATGCATTTTCAAGCCGGATTTGGGGGCTGGAAGCCAGTGGGTCTAGTTGGGTGGGACTGGGCTGGCTGTTTGGGTTGGTGACTCTGGATGGTATTAATTTGAGACGGGTTGTTGCGGTGCTGGTCTGCCCAGGGCTGCGGGCCGTGAGGCACTCATTTGCGAAAACAAGAAGAAGGGAGTCGGCGGGCTTCGCCCATGGCGCTCAGGTCACTAGTGGAGTTCTTCTAGAGAGAAAATATGGACTACTTAAAGGACGAATGTGTTGCGTATGCTTGCGTATCTTTCACCGATGGGGTGACCTTGTATTTATAGTAGATGTTCTACTAGTTGGATGGTGATTAGGATTCTTTCCTATTGGATGGGATATTTTCTTGATATCGGATTTGATTATGGATATAGAAAGTGCAGCTCTATTTGGACTCTCCACTTATTGGTGGGATCTGTTTTGATGAGGTACATGTAATGAATTATCTTACTTTCCTAATTGGTAAGATTTAGTTAGATTCTTGGATAACTATATTATTGGGGATTATTCTATTTCCCATATACATGGGATTTGGTTTGGTTGTAAGAACACGAGACTGTTGATTACCCATAATGTAGCCTTTAGTAGACGAATTAGGCGCCGTCAACCGTCCCACGGCCCGTAAAAGGCTTGAATGCTTCAATGGGCATCTTGCGGATTGGGCGCCGTCGCAAGAGTGGCGTCATGGGCTGAATCTTTGATAGGCGTCTCTCGCTGGGAGGTTTAAGCGAGTGGGCTGTGCGATTTTGTACTATCAATATGTTTGATGATTTTATTTTTTAAGATTTGTATAGATTAAAATTTTATCTGAGAAAATATAGATTTGAAGAAATAAAATCATTATTTAACGATAAAAACGAGTTTTATATAATTGAACCTGTAACTATAAAAATAATAAAAGAAAAAAAAAGTTTTATATTTATTGCGCAGGAAAATTCGAAAAAATATAACGTTACTTTACGAGGGAGCGTAGCGGGGAACAGCTGTCAGCTATGCCAGTTTTTCAAGATGAGCGTGGGAATTAACTTCCCACATCCGAAATATAAAAGAGTTAATGATAGCACCTTTGAATTTATGAGTAAGAAGACAAAAAGCTTGCCCTTATTGTGGATTTATTCTCATCTTGTCAATAAAGTCTGTATAATAAGGTTGGGCAATTATGCTTTAGGTTAGATGATCACATTATTTCGTTAAGAATCCTTCCGAACCACTAAAATTTAATCTCGAGAGGTATGTTTTGACGACATAAAAATGTTTTCACTTCTTCATAAAACCCCAACCTTTTTTCCTACCCACACACGTTTTATGAGTCACCCTGTGTACTTTTTTTTTTAAGCTTTTCATATAAATCATCATTTATTTTCAATTTTTTAAAATAAATTAAAATTTATGATTATTAATATTTTTCTTGTTTTATATTTTTTTTATTAGATTATTGTTTTTATATTTACTTTTAATATAAATGTTACCTACGAAAATAAATAATGTAATTAATATTATATATATATATATATATATATATATATATATATATATATATATATATATATATATTTTAATAATTTTTATTTATAATATTTTATTATCTTCATATTATAATCACTTTTTTTATACTTTAATATTATAAATTTGTGTAAAACTTTTTTGAAAAGAATAAATTTTTCTAAACCTAAAATTTTTAAAAAATAGAAATCAAAATACTATATACAAGTTAGTTAGTTTTCAAATAAAGATAAAAAATAATATAAAAATATTAGCAATTAAAAATATATATACATTATTAATCATTTTAATACTGGAAATATATATAAAAAAACCCAAGTGTTATATCCGATATCTCATTTATATTTAAAATTTTTTTAGATCTAAAAGAATCCTTTTAATTTATTTTTATAATCCAAATTAGGTTATATCGTAACTCAAATCGTTAAAATAATCAAAATATATTAAAATAATTGTTAAGTACTTATTCAACGTTTTCAGGACCTTTGAAGAAACTAGAAATTTGAGCGATTAAATATTAAAAAATTTGAGAACGAGTAACGATAATTTGAAATTCAGCTAAAATATGGCGTTAATATCATGATAGAGTTTCTTTCAGGTGAAACTCTCGATGGTGGGTTCGGGAGGTTTTGAAGTTTAAAGTACGATATCTTATTTGAAGTTGAAGATATAAACATGCAAACAGTATGCAATAACTTGAATCAAAATTAGCTTGATATTGAAATTTGAAATAGAAATTTATTGAAATTTAAAACACCTGAGCTTTGGTAAGCTTTGATGAGAAGCTTTATCTGATGAATGAGCGGGATAAAGGGAGCTTCTCTCTCTAAACTTATCCTCTCTTTTCTCTCGAACCAAGCTTGTTTGATGGAGACACCTCTTATATAGGAAAATTTTGGACTTCAACGTATTTGAAATCGAGTGGACTTTTGAAAATAAAAATTTGACGTCATGCGGAGTGGATCGGCATGTGACTTTGAAAAGTAAGAATCTTTATCCTCTCTCTTTGAAGAGCCATCTGCTTTGAGTCATCTTTGTCTTCCTTTTGCAAGTGGAGCTTTTGCTTTTTGAGCTTGGGAGACAAGTAGTCACATCTCGTCACTTCTGTCTTCATCATCATATTCATTGTAGGGTTTTCTTAGATCTTTGTAAGCGCACCAGTTGCAGGTCCAGTGCTTCCATTCTTCTTCAAATCTATCTGTTGAAAGGAAGAAGATTTGATCTCTAGGTGGATTTGAGCCTGTGAGTTCTCTGAAACAAAGGCTTTTGAAGATATTGATATTCCGGGTACTCGAGGGTGTATGGGAGGCGTAGCAGCGTGTCTTCGTTTTCTTTGGAGGAAGTTTGTCTTCTTAATGTCATCCTCATCACGAGTATGAGTCGGCGAGTTTGGATGTTCTTTGCATCTGCTTGGACTTTTTTGAGATAAATACGTATCTCTTTGAATTTGAAGGGAAATGAGTTTTTTGTTATTGGGCTGTGAAGGTTGGGACGAAATAGGTACCTTAGCCTTTAAGTTTGTAGGCTTCTTTAACTTAGGCTTTGGGGCAGTCCGTTCTTTGTGACGCATCAAAACTTTGGGCTTCTGAAATTTTGAAGGCGGCCCACCATTTGATTTTGGCTTTGAATTCCTAGCCAAATCTTGAGGGGAATGGGCGGATATGAACGATGGTCTGAAAATCCCATGAAAGTCGAAAGGATCCTTAATTGAGCCGCAAAAAGAGGTGAATAACTCTTTCCCGAGAAAGGGAAAAAGCTTTCACGGTTGATTTGAAATCATCAAAACCTTTCTTGGTACCGGAATGAGAAAATATTTGGAGTGGCACCCGTAAAAGCCACCATTCACGAAACCGATTTGGAAAAGTTCTTGAATTTTTCATATTCCGGGGCTATAAAACCGTGAATGGAGAATTGGCCTCGATACAAAAGTATGGTATCAAGCATTTTTAGTCATAAAATTAAAGGTTTGAGGATCAAAGTGTTCAAAATCTGCAATAAATATTTTGATCCCAATCCTTTCATTTGTAATTTCAAAATTTCAGATTATCAAAGAATGTCATTACCCTCAAGGTTCATGACATGAGATATTTAAACAGACTCTGTATCTATGAGTATAAATTCGTAGAATCTACGGGTTTTGAGTATTTCGTTGGAAATGAAATACTTATCATTTTGGAAAATCTTTTTGGTTGCAAACTCATCAGAAACTGATATATGATCAGGTTCAAGAATTCCGGGAGCAAGAATTCATTTTCTTTTGTTCGTATGCACCTGAGAGTTTGAAAGGTGTTTAGGGTTTTCCAACTCTAAACGATTTGAAGTTCGAGGCCTTACTGCATGTGAGCTTTGGAAGTAGGCTTTGATTGGATCTGGCTTGCACTATAAGAAAAAAGACCTATCTTTAATGGTTACCGACCGTCATCGTATGTGTTATATGTCATCATAACTGAAGTCTTATATGTCATCTATCGTGAGTGTCAAGGTAGGTGTATCAAAGAACTCTGATATATATAAAATGTTAATGAATGTGTTTTTCATTAATCAATATAACTTCTCCTCACCACTCAGGCACATGTCAAGGCTCAGGTTCAAATAAATCATGGTTTCTTTAAAATATGTCAAGGTAAGGATCTAAATTTCATAGATTTTAAATTGGAATTAGAAGCATATGTCATGATAGCCTTTGAAAATTTAAAATAAGCTTCTTTAATGTTGCAATGAAGAAAGTATGATGCAAAATAACTTGTTGGCATATTGAAAATTGTTGCTTAATTTAAACACTTATTACAAAATATACCTTTGTTTTCATAACTAAGACTTTATCTTTGTTAACTAATGCACTATATAAATATGCATGTAGTTAAGCTGAAAAAACACATGCACATATATTGTGTTAATTTGAATTAAGTTGTCCTCCCTTTCAATATACAAACAAATTAATATATTCAAAAGAGAAGCTAAAACAACTTTACTTAGAATAAAAGATACCAAAAGATAATGTAAATCAAGTTCTATTTATAATATATAACATCAAAAATAAAACTCATAGAACCAATGATAAAATTATACAAACTAAAATATTAATAACCCATGTATGTATATACATCTTTAAATGTCTCTATGCAAAACCACCTTGAGTCTTTCACTAACCCGACTCAGAGCCAAAAAAATAAATAAACAAATGACACTCACTCAATTATTAGTCAAGATGAAATCCATGTAATAAAATCTAGTAACTACACAAACTCTTTAATCTTACCAAAATAACAAATCACATTTTACCAAAAATATTAGTAACACATTCGTGATATACATTCAATCTCAGAAAATACCATCTTGAGTCTTTCATTAATCGATACTCCAGTACTAAATAAAATAAGGAAATAAAAATGATATTAACTAATTATTGATATAAGATGAAACCCATGTAATGAAACTTTAAGAACTACACAAACTTTAATCTTACCAAAATAACTTATCTGTAGTAGAGTTATATCGCAATGAACATAAGTCATTGAGCAGAAGGAGAAGTTATATTGTGATACAATATTCTATATCGCAATACAAGGCAAGTGAAGATCACAAGCATCACAAGATCATTCGCACCGCGAAAAGGGGAAATTCTCAAGACCAATGAGAATTTTGCACCGCATGAATCTTGCACCGCTGAATTTCGTGACCGCTGAGAATTTTTCACACTGCCAAGTGAAATTTCGCACCCGCACCAGTGAAATTTTGATGCGAAATTTTCGCCTTGAACAGCAACCCATTTGTTTCGCCCATGCTTTCTCATCCGAACTCAGTTTGGGTAATTTTGGTATAGATTGAAAGCTTCAAGTGTAGAATCCAAATATGAAATAACATTTTGAAATTATGATGAAGGTGTAATTTTAAAATGCTCCAATTAGTCACTTTTTCCTCTCTTTTCTTCTCTAACTTTTTATTTGAAGCCCAAACGGGTGAATAAGGTGTCAATGGAAATCTTACAGAAGTCTCCTATCCAACAACAAGTACATTTCATCAAAGGAGGTAGCACTTCCTTCTCCTAACTCCAATCCAGAGGCCCCATTGGGACAATGTGACTTGGTTGGGGAGAGTTAGCGAAGGAAGTGGCATCTATTCACGATGCAACGAGACTAAGTGTATTGTCGTTCTTTAAGTCTTTCCCTTGCAATACAGTTTCTAGACAATTCAAGGAGATGTTGAGTTAGATGGAAAAATTGAAGGCATTGATATTAGGATAATAGTGGGAGGTGAGGATGGGGACAATAGTGTGCTGACACTAAACCCATAGTGAACATATATTTAAATGGAGCCCAACATAGGTTAGTTCTAATAATAGAATATAATTTGCTATGATATGAGTAACAATCAATTTACAAAAATAAAAAGACGTCCATACCTCCCAAATACGACTTCTAGGAACTTGAATGCCTAACAAGTGAGCGTCGAAGAATTCCATAATTTGGTGAAAAATTAGCGATCATGTAGAAATCAGTTCTCTCTACAAGGGAAAAAACTATGATGAGCACTTTCTTAACCATACCATAATGAAAATGAATTCGAGCTTGTGATCTAACATGTCTCTTTCTTAAGAGAAAGACAATGAAACTTATCAAAATTTATTTTCATTTGTTGAAAAAAATATGAATATTTCAAATAATTGAAT
This sequence comes from Tetrastigma voinierianum, assembly GCA_016808115.1. Classification (NCBI taxonomy): domain Eukaryota; kingdom Viridiplantae; phylum Streptophyta; class Magnoliopsida; order Vitales; family Vitaceae; genus Tetrastigma; species Tetrastigma voinierianum. Next base: position 1,631,596 of record JAEQBH010001453.1, read on the forward strand.
ACTTTGTTTGGTCTCGAGATTCTCATTAGGAAGGAAATAGAAAACATGTAAGGACCCTTTCTTCTTATAGGTTGAAACATGTAATTAACTATTGATTTTTCCATTATATAATCAACACACAATTCACACAATTGTAATTAACTGTAGAAAACATTATGGGTTAACCATACAAAATTCACACTTTTCCTCAATAAGTCATAAATCCACATGAATCTAATTACAATTATATCCACATGAGATCCTCTAAATCTAAATTCAATTATATTACCTTGATTAAAAGAGACAACATTATCAATAATATAATTCTGATAGTGAATAAAAGATGAAATATTGCCCATTTTCACCTTCAACTTAAAAGAGAATATTTTCTTTTTTATTTTGTATTAGACAATTTCAGGAAAAAAGGATAAAAAGAATACCAATTTGTAGATTGGAGAACATGAACCATAGGCGCAAATTCTTTCGATTCTATCCACACATTGCTCTAATCTGAATAGAGCAAAAACAATCAAAACCCGAAGCATATTATAGAGCGAGCCAAACGGATCATATGTCAATCAAATAGCCTTAATTCTTTTCTTCGTCAAGATCGAGGTGGGTGATGCATTTTAAATATGAACATAGATAACGGAATAAAAATAAAATTGCTATTCAACGTTCATCCCTAAACCCTAAGGTTTCGAAAGAGCGTGAAGCATGCATATGCGTATGAGAGATACAAAGATGAAGCAGAATTACGATTGCAGGCGATTAAGCAAGCGTGATATAGGAGAAAGAAAAAGGGTTGCTCAAAGAAGTTGCGAGAATCTGACTCCATGTATGGAAGGAATGGAAAACCGAGAAATGAAAAGGGAAGGGAAGGCTAAATGAGCACATCCAGGCACAGCCTTTGAATGCCCAGCAGCGACCCTCGAAAATACTAGAATATGCCTCATTGAGCTTCGATGGATCTGCAATGCAATCTACCTCGTCTTCCTCAACACAACTTACTCATGGTTTTGAGAAAGCAATTATGAACATCGTCAGTGAGATCCAAATGGAACAGCAGTAGGAGGAAAGCTCATCGACAGTGCCATCACAAAGTTTTGTTAGGCGCTATGTTTAGAATTGAAAAGGGAGAGGAAGAGATGTGGTAGGCGAGAGGAATTTGGAATGGAGGCATAATGGGTTAAATTCAAGAAGGGTGATGATGTGAAAAGGGAGGGAGGAAATTGGCCGGTCTTTGAAAAAATGGGAGAGGGAGGGAATCTTGTAAAAGGGAGATAGTGTAATTAAATGTAATCTATCCTTATAAAATAATTTGGACATCAATCCCGAAAGAATATTTTAGAAACAAAATTTAAAAATCAAAACTTGATAAAGTCCACTTCTTAAATACCAAATTGTTTTTTTTTTTATAAAAGTAATCATTATTTAATCTTTTTGCAAAAACTAATGTTTCAAATTAGTTATTTCAATTCAAAGAATTTGAGATATATAGAGTTTGGTCACATAATTTGACTTTGGGCCTAATTTTTATTTTATTCAATTTAATTTATATTTATAAATTATTTATTATTTTAAAATTGATTTATATTTATCTGAAATTTTAATTTTAATTTATTCATTTTGGAGTTGAGTCACCATTTGTTTTTTCGGCTTATAATGTAAGAAAAAAAAAAATTGTCCTTGAAAATTCTAAAAAATTGTTTGTTAGATGGATTTCCAAATTTGAAATTATAGGGTCTTTATTCTATAAAAATATATAAATTTGGAAATTAAACATCTATTAAAGGGACCCTCTTACAATTTTATACATATTAATTATTCAACATACAATGCATTTATTCAACGGATAGAGTTTTAAATGCATAAAAATTTAAATAAATTTATGTGTTATTATTTTTTTCACGTACCTTGACATATATAAATATTAACTACTTGGTGACTTATAAATTTTTTTGTCAAGGTTCCATCATCCCAAATCATGGAACAACACAACCCAAGTTTTATGTATGTCATTATTGCTTTGATAGTTGTATATGTCATAATTTCTAGATTTAAATACACAATATTGACATATATTGTCATAAGTCAAGATAATATATGTCCAAGAATTGCATTTTTCTTGTAGTATTTGCTTGCTCATTTTCCACTGTAAAAATTCAGTGAGAGGAAATCGGGTCAAACATTTAGAATCCTTTGATAAATTCAATTTCAAAGTAAAAGCAGATAAAATAAGCTTGCCATCTAGCAAAAATCTGTTTTGAAACTAGATTTTGAACATCTTTTTGCAATATCTCCTTTGCACTTTTGCAATCAACTCTTAAAGAAATTTTGGTAAAAACATCACTGTTTTGAATACATAAAACAATAACAAAATCTCCTTTTATTGTTGAATAATTCAATTGTGGACCACTCCAAACACCCAGTGAAATGCTTGATAGAAATTTTGTTTGGAAAATCTTGTTTCAAAATCCCACCATATCCTATATTTGGGGCATCTGTTTATGTAGGAAGGGAACGAGGGTGAAGGATGCCTAAACAAGAGTTCCTTGACTGGACTTTGACTTTGTTTGACTACTGGGTATGTTCATCGAGACGAGTGAAGGATTTTCTTTAGCATTTGAAATAAAGGCTTAATTAAAATCTAAGGTTTGGAGTAAAACTCATTTACATAGTTAAAAATTTCACCTAGAAACCTTTATGTAATTTTATCTTTGATTTCATCGGGAAATTTGTTAGCAAGAGTCTATTGCTCTTTGTAGTTTATTTGACCTTGATGAATGTCAAATCCTAAAAATATAATATTTGTTTGGCTGTTTGATTTTGTTAGTGCAAACCATTATCTCTAGCAATTTTGAAAATTTTTAAATGTTTGAAATGCTCCTCTATTGGTGAAATATGAGAACATCATCAGTATGCAATGAAAATCTAGTGTATTCATTAAATATTTCATTCATCATATTTTGAAATTCTGAAGGGGCATTTTTGAGACCAAACGGCATTACATTCCATTCATAATGTCCAAATGGAACTGTGAATGCGGTTTTATACCTATCTTCTGGTCTAATTTGAATTTGCCAAAAACCAGATTTCATATCGAATTTTGAAAAAATTGTTGCATTATAAATCCTTTGAATTAAATCCTTTTTATTAGGTATTGGATACCTAATCCATTGTAGGACTTTATTCAATGGTTTATAATTGATTACTAACCTTGATTCCTCTTTCAATTTACGAAGCTTTTGGACATAAGGCGCAGCTCCATGGTGAATGACTTGAAAGTGTATTAATTTTTTGTTTAAAAGATCATTAATCTCTTTCTTGCAATATTCGAGGAGTTACGGACTCATTTGAATAAATTACAGCACTGTTGGAATTTGTTTTTTCATTAAATCTTTTCATATGGTAATGAAACCATATGTTGTTTTCTATTCCAAAATGCATTTGGTATAGAAGAACAAAGATTTTCTTCTATTTGTCTTTGAATATTTTTTATTCTTTCTTGAATTTGTTCTGATTGCAAATTTTCTTCAGTTTTTATATTGAATTTCTTTCTTAAGAAATTTTACTTGTTTTTGTTTTTGTTGAAGTAAAGAAATAAAATCTTGAACTTGATTTATTTCTTTGACTTCTATTCCTTTTATAAATTCAAAAGAATTTCTTGATTTTTATATTTTGGTTTAATCCTTTATCATCTATTTGAAAAGGATAAAGTTGTGTTAGGAAAGGGGTTCCTAAAACAATTTGATGACTTATGTTTTTAACTAGTAAGATTGAAGTTTTAATATATATACCATTTTTGCAAATATGACCTTGTGGTATTTTGTATTGAACCTTCAAAGGATCATTGCAAACGGTGATAATCTTTGAAGTTTTTTCAAAATACACAGTAGAATTAATCCTTCATGTATACAATTCATCGGCTCTGAATCAATCAAAGCTATGGTTGCTTTATAATCAGGATTGATTTTCAAAGTTATCTTTGTATACCATCTTTGTTTTTGTACTATAGTCATGCTATGTACAAAAGTTTCTACTTCTTCATTTGTTTCTTCTGTTAAAAATTCTTTTTGATTTTCTATACTTATTAATCTATTATTAATATTTTGTGTAAAGAGGAAAAGTGTTAATTCATCAATTTGAATTTTTATTTGTTTTACTTCTTGTTGTAAATCTTGTAAAGTTGCTGGTTCTTGGTTTTTATGATATTGTAATATATCTTTCATTGTGTAAGAATTTGAGTTTTGTTTAGGTTTGGATTTTAGACTTTGTTGTTCTAAAATTTTCTTACCTATTTTTCTTTGTTTCTTTATCTTCCAATTTGATCTATCATTTCACAATGCGAGTTCTTGTTCGGTACTGTTATCATGTTTATGACATGAAATTTTTCTATTTTTCTATTTCTTTCGAATTTGTTTGAGATTCATCGGTTTGAAGATGATATTCTTCTCGAATAATATTAACTAGCCGTTATCGATAAAAGCATTTACTGTTTTTTCTGATTATTAGAGTTTATATGACCCTTTGTCCACATTTAAAACATCTAACTTCTTTCATGATGTTTTATTTTATTTGTTCTCGGTGGGTTTTTAAGATTTTTTATTAAAATTTTAAAATTTTTTGAAATTTTTATAAGGTAATTCCCTATAAGGTTTTGATTTTTTAGAAAATTGAGAGGGTGGAATTGGCATTTGAATGCCATATTGAGAACAAAAAGAACCTAAATCTTTTCTAGAAGCTTTTAGGTCTTTTTTAATTTGATATTGAAGCTTAAGTTGAGTACATAACTTAAGACCTTCCTTTTTGACTTCACTTATGAGATCTCCATATGTAAGATCTTCATAGAAGTATTCCATTACATATTTCTCCTAAGAGATTCATAGACCTTTTCAGAGAATGCTCTTGGAAGTCCATAAAGGAATTTTTCTTTCCAATATGATTCTCTTGCATCTGGTCTAGTCATAAGTTTGGCTAAGAACATATCATGATACCATTTGAAATCACTAAGTGTTCTACATCTTAAATTTTCTTAGGTGAATTTCTCTCTGCCACTTCATTTGGATCACCTGCAAATGTTTTGTAATAGCATGCGAGTCTTATGACAACATCACGATTGCCGTATGTGTAAGCTATGACTTACAAGAAATTTTTCTTGATCTGTTAGGAAATTTTCCCACCAGAATTTTAATGTGCCAGTAAATCCTGTCAAGATTAACTGAACAGCATTATGATCATCTCCTTCCATCAAATAAGCAGTTCCTGCCATTTGCATTTCTCGAAGGACAACAAAAATTTCATGTTCTGATAATCCATCTATATTCCAAGAATAGATTTTATAGTTATCATAACTATTTTGTTTTGGGTGTTTCTCCTCAAATTGTAAATCTGGAGGAGTTGGCCTTTGATAAAATTTTTTAGATCTTTGATGCCAAGTTTTAAACTTATTTATTTGATCTTCCTTTAACCCAGTATCTAAATTTGTATAGTGTTTAAAAACGAAGTACATTCTGATCATAAAAAATTTAGTTGATCACGAAGAAAGAAGAAGGATCCTTTGAGGAAGAAGGATCTTTGATTTCCATTGAACTTAATCTTTGTGTCAGAATTTTTATCAATTCATCATTATTCTTGTTTCCTCCTAATTTTAGAGGTTTCATTGGTTTGAAAAGAGGGTTCTCATTTTTATCAGACTTTTCCTCTTTTTCTTTATTTTCAGGTTTATAATCTTTGGTTAATAATTTTCCTTCAATTCTGTTTAATTGAGAAGAAATTGTTCCTAATATTTTGTTTGAAAAATTATTTTGTTGTTGAATTCCTTTTATGTCTTTAGTTTTTATATTTCTATTTTTCATGCTTCATTTGAAGTTATATGTTTAAGTGAAGCTATGGGTTTTCTATACCTTGAGCTTTGATTTTTATTTCTTCCAAGGGAGGATGAGTTGACCTATTTTCTTTTAGTAGTATTTGACTTCCATTCCTTTTGGAACATATTGATTTTTGCAAAAGGATATTTTATTTGATTATTTGCAGCATAAATATCAAAATATGTAAACATTGGAATATTCATTTCCATTGTTTCCATAGTTTGATACCATTGATCTCTAAAATTTTCTTTTATTTCTTTAGATAATTTTGAGAAGAACCATTTGCTTTTTTCTTTATGCTCTTCAGATTTTGCTTCATTTCTTAAGTATTCTTTGTCTATTTCAAACACATTTTCTGCTGTCATCATCATGAGCTGTGCTGGCTCATCATTTGGTGACATCATTTGAGAATATGTGGGAGACCTACCTGGAGAATTTTGAATATTTGGTTCAGTCCTTGTATATTTTAAATCTGGAATGGTAGAAGAATAGTCTACTTCTTCTAGATTTAAATTTGACTGAACATTTGATCTTCTGGAAGGAGTTCTAATTTCTAAGTAAGAATTAGAAGACCTTGCAGAGTATGATCTTGTTAAGTTTTCTTTTCTTGGTTCAAAATTAATTTGAACATTTCCTTGTGCATCTTCTGTTATGGACAATAGTTTTGGTTGTTCAATTGGTTTTGGCGCTAAAAGTTGTTTGAAATTCCATTCCGAGGACTGTGTTAAACATTCCCAAGGAATAGGTTTTGGAATTATGACCGTTGAGTTTTTCTCATTTGCTTGACAAATTAATGTATGGTCTTTTGGTGAAGACAAAAGGCAATTTGGATTAATGCGAGAGTCTGCTTTGTAGTATACTGCGTATGCTATAAGTATGTTTGATCTAGGATCCATATCATAGTTTTGAGGTTTGAATATTTAGGTCAGGCTTTATGAATGCTCTTATCATTCATGCAGTCTAACTCTTGGTTTGGATAACAAGTAAAATACCAGGTCCAGAAGGATGTATTTGGCAATTAACCCAAAAGGGAATCTTGGAATTAGTTATGTCTTGCGTCTCGAGAAGACATGTATACATACGAGGTTTATGCAAACCTAGCTTTAGTTAAGGGTTTAATTTGCTTTCACTTGGATAGCTCCTATATGAAGGATTTTGAATTTTTCTCTTTGTATTTGTTCTAAATCTCTTTTAGATCTAGAAGTTCAATAGTTTACGTTTGGAACTGTTGAATGAGTATTTTAGAGATTTTGATTCTATAATCTTTTGAATTCAAAAGTTCCTACTTTGTATAACAAGTTCTTTGATATTTGTTTTGGCATTTCCCAATTTTTTTACATATAATGTTCCCGATACTTCTATGGAAGCTTGAAAGTTTGTTTCAAATTGTTGGGTATTTTCTGTATTTGTCTAAGTTGTTCATCATTCTGGATGAACTAGTATTTGACTTCAATGCCCACAAATTTTTGATAAAATTTGACATTTCTATCCCCTTTCTACGATGGTGGGATTCTAACGCCCAGAGGGACCACCACGGGACCACCTACCTCACGGGCTTTCTGGTGACCAAGCAGGATACAGCGGGGTGACCAACACTAGCTACATGGGAATCACAATTATTTTGAAAGAATACAAATACAAATTTAATCAAAATTTTTGTAAGAACATGGCTCTGATACCCTTCCTCTTCAGGACCTTTGAATAGCTTAAATTTGAACAGAGTAACAGTAATTTGAAATTCTTCAAAAGTACGGCGGCGTTGTATACAACAGGTTTCCTGTTGAAACTCCAATGTAGTGGGTTCAGGAGGTTTGAAGTTTCCAGCCTGATTTACTATTTGAAGTTGAAGATATAAACATTCAAACAGTATGCAATAATTTGAATCAAAATTCAAACAGTATTGAAATTTGAAATGAATTTATTTAGAAATTTAGGCTTTTCTGAACTTGATGAAAGCTTTGATGAAAGCATACGAGTGAATGAGGCGGGATAAAGGAGGCTTCTCTCTCCTCAAAGCATCACCTCTTTTCTCTCTGAAACTTAGCTTGTTTTGTTAAGGAGACACCCCTCCTTATATAGGAAAATTTTTCGGACTTCAACATGTTTGTAATCTGTGGATTTGAAAATAAAAATTTGAAGTCCACACAGTGGATCACATGTGACTTTGAAAAGTAAGGAATCTTATCCTACTTTTTTGAAGAGCCATCTGCTTTTGAGTCATCACTTTGTCTTCTTTTGCAAGTGGAGCTTTTGCTTTTTGAGCTTGGGAGACAAGTAGTCACATCTCGTCACTTCTGTCTTCATCATCATCTTCATTGTAGGGTTTTCTTAGATCTTTGTAAGCGCACCAGTTGCAGGTCCAGTGCTTCCATTCCTCTTCAAATCTATTTGTTGAAAGGAAGAGAAGGGTGATCTCTGAATTGGATTTGAAGCGCAATGAGTTCTCACGAAACTGAGGCTTTTAGAGATATTGATATTCCCACATTACTCGAGGGGGTGTACAGCATGGAGGCGTAGCACATGTGTCTTCGTTTCTTTGGAAGGAAAATTTGTCTTTGCCCTGGCATTAATCATCCTCATCACGAGTATGAGTCTTGCTTGAGTTTGGAGAGTGTTTCTGCTGCATTTGCTTGGACTTTTTTGAGATAAGCCCTGTATGCTGAATTTGAAGGAAATGAGTTTTATTGTTATTGGGCCTGGCAAAGGTTGGGACCAAATAGGTACCTTAGTCTTCAAATTTGTAGGCTTCTTCAGCAGGATTTTAGGCCAGTCACATTCTTTGCGGCTTATCAAAACTGGGCTTGGGATATTTAAGCGACCCACCATTTGATTTTAAATTCCCTAGCCAAATGCGAGGAATGGGCTTGGATGAGCAGTGGGTGCAAAATCCAACGAAAAGTCAAGGATCCTTAATTGAGCACAAAAGAAGAGTGAATAACTATTTCCAGAAGGGAAAAAGCTTTCACAGTTTGATTTGAAATAATCAAAACCTTTGCTAATTTCAGGACAGAAAATATTTGGAGTGGCACCCATAAAAAGCCACCATTCCTGAAACCAGTTTGGAAAAGTTCTTTGAATTTTTTCATTCCAGTTAAAAAACCAGGAATGAGAATTTGGCCTGAAGCCTGATACAAAAAGTATGGTACCAAGCATTTTTGTAGTCATAAAAATCAAAGGTTTGAGGATCAAAGTGTTCAGAAAATCTTTTATGGGTATAAATATTTTGATCCCAATCCTTTTCATTTAGGACTTTCAAAATTTTGCATTTTGAATAAGCAATGTCATTACCCTCAGGGTTCATGACATGAGATATTTGAACAGACTCTGTATCTATGAGTATAAATTCGTAGAATCTACGGGTTTTGAGTATTTCGTTGGAAATGAAATACTTATCATTTTAAATCTTTTAGTTCTGCGAAACTCCTCGAAGCGATATATTGATCAAAGTTCGAGAATTTGGACGACAATCTATTTTCTTTTGTTTGGTATGCAAATTTTTGAGGAGTTTGAAACCATATGTTGTTTTCTATTCCAAAATGCATTTGGTATAGAAGAACAAAGATTTTCTTCTATTTGTCTTTGAATATTTTTTATTCTTTCTTGAATTTGTTCTGATTGCAAATTTTCTTCAGTTTTTTTATATTGAATTTCTTTCTTAAGAAATTTTACTTGTTTTTGTTTTTGTTGAAGTAAAGAAATAAAATCTTGAACTTGATTTATTTCTTTGGCTTCTATTCCTTTTATAAATTCAAAAAGAATTTCTTGATTTTTATATTTGGTTTTAATCTCCTTTATCATCTATTTGGATAAAGTTGTGTTAGGAAGAGGGTTCCTAAAACAATTTGATGACTTATGTTTTTAACTAGTAAGAATGAAGTTTTAATACATATACCATTTTTGCAAATATGACCTTGTGGTATTTTGTATTGAACCTTCAAAGGATCATTACTAGCTGTTGATAATCTTTGAGAAGTTTTTACAAAATATACAGTAGGAATTAATCCTTCCTGTATACAATTTAAATCAGCTCCTGAATCAATCAAAGCTATGAAAGTTGCTTTATAATCAGGATTGATTTTCAAAGTTATCTTTGTATACCATCTTTGTTTTTGTACTATAGTCATGCTATGTACAAAAGTTTCTACTTCTTCATTTGTTTCTTCTGTTAAAAATTCTTTTTGATTTTCTATACTTATTAATCTATTATTAATATTTTGTGTGAATAGTTTTAATTCATCAATTTGAATTTTTATTTGTTTTACTTCTTGTTGTAAATCTTGTAAAGTTGCTGGTTCTTGGTTTTTATGATATTGTAATATATCTTTCATTGTGTAAGAATTTGACAAGTTTTGTTTAGGTTTGGATTTTAGACTTTGTTGTTCTAAAATTTTTCTTATATATTTTTTCTTTGTTTCTTTATCTTCAATTTGATCTATCATTTCTATTAACAGTTCTTGTTCAGCTGTCATCATGTTTACTTGACATAAACAATTTTCTATTTTTTCTATTTCTTTTTCAGAATTTGTTTGAGATTCATCAGTTTCAGAAGATGAAGTATTCTTCTCAGAATAATATTCTTCTTCATTATCTAATAAAACATTTACTTTGTTTTTACAATTAGGGGCTATATGACCCTTTTGTCCACATTTAAAACATCTAACTTCTTTCTTATGATGTTTTTTATTTTGTTTGTTCTAGTGGGTTTTTGAGATTTTTTATTAAAATTTTTAAATTTTTTGAAATTTTTATAAGGTAATTCCCTATAAGGTTTTGATTTTTTGGAAAATTGAGAGGGTGGAATTGGCATTTGAATGCCATATTGAGAACAAAAAGAACCTAAATCTTTTCTAGAAGCTTTTAGGTCTTTTTTAATTTGATATTGAAGCTTAAGTTGAGTACATAACTTAAGACCTTCCTTTTTGACTTCACTTATGAGATCTCCATATGTAAGATCTTCATAGGAAATTGTTCCATTATATTTCTCCCTAAGAGATTCTTGAACCTTTTCAGAGAATGCTCTTGGAAGTCCATAAATGAATTTTTCTTTCCAATATGATTCTCTTGCATCTGGTCTAGTCATAAGTTTGGCTAAGAACACATCATGATACCATTTGAAATCACTAAGTGTTCTACATCTTAAATTTTGTAGAATTGCAGAATTTCTCTCTGCAAAAACATTTGGATCACCTATGAAATGTTTTGTAATAGCATGCAGGAGTCTTATGACAACATCCTGATTGCCATCTATATTGTAGCTATGACTTACAAGAAATTTTTCTTGATCTGTTAGGAAATTTTCCCACCAGAATTTTAATGTGCCAGTAAATCTGTCAAGATTGACTGAACAACATTATGATCATCTCCTTCCATCAAATAAGCAGTTCCTGCCATTTGCATTTCTCGAAGGACAACAAAAATTTCATGTTCTAATAATCCATCTATATTCCAAGAATAGATTTTACAGTTATCATAACTATTTTGTTTTGGGTGTTTCTCCTCAAATTGTAAATCTGGAGGAGTTGGCCTTTGATAAAATTTTTTAGATCTTTGATGCCAAGTTTTAACTTATTTATTTGATCTTCTTCTTTTTCAGAAGTATCTAAATTTTGTATGAGTGTTTCTGAAACAGAAGTACCTGTTTCTGATCCACTTAAAAAATTTAGTTGATCTTTTGAAGAAGAAGGATCCTTTGAGGAAGAAGGATCTTTGATTTCCATTGAACTTAATCTTTGTGTCAGAATTTTTATCAATTCATCATTATTCTTGTTTCCTCCTAATTTTAGAGGTTTCATTGGTTTGAAAAGGGTTTCTGAATTTTTATGGACTTTACTCTTTTCTTATTTCCAGGTTATAATCTTTGGTTAATAATTTTCCTTCAATTCTGTTTAATTGAGAAGAAATTGTTCCTAATATTTTGTTTGAAAAATTATTTTGTTGTTGAATTCCTTTTATGTCTTTTAGTTTTATATTTCTATTTTCATCTTCATTTGAAGTTATATGTTTAAAGGGTGAAGCTATGATTTCTATACCTTGAGCTTTGATTTTTATTTCTTCCAAAGGAGGATGAGTTGATACTATTTTCTTTTCAGAAGTAGTATTTGACTTCCATTCCTTTTGGAACATATTGATTTTTGCAAAAGGATATTTTATTTGATTATTTGCAGCATAAATATCAAAATATGTAAACATTGGAATATTCATTTCCATTGTTTCCATAGTTTGATACCATTGATCTCTAAAATTTTCTTTTATTTCTTTAGATAATTTTGAGAAGAACCATTTGCTTTTTTCTTTATGCTCTTCAGATTTTGCTTCATTTCTTAAGTATTCTTTGTCTGCTCAAACACATTTCTGTACATCATCATCATGAAGTTGTCTTTGGCTCATCATTTAGTGACATCATTTGAAATAATGGGGAGACCTGGAGAATTTTGAATATTTGGTTCAGTTCTTGTATATTTTAAATCTGGAATGGTAGAGGAATAGTCTACTTCTTCTAGATTTAAATTTGACTAAACATTTGATCTTCTGGAAGGAGTTCTAATTTCTAAGTAAGAATTAGAAGACCTTCACCCAGTGAACCTGTTAAGTTTTCTTTTCTTGGTTCAAATTAATTTGAACATTTCCTTGTGCATCTTGTTATGGACAATAGTTTTGGATTTGTTCAATTGGTTTTAGTATTTAAAGTTGTTTGAAATTCGAATTCAGAAATTTGTGTTAAACATTCCCCGAGGAATAGGTTTGGAATTATGACCGTTGAGTTTTCTCACGTTGCTTGCCAAATTAGAAATGTATGGTCTTTTGGTGAAGGCAGGCAATTTGGATTAACTTCTTGAAGTCGTTACTTTATAGTATACTCTGTATACTATAAGTATGTTTTGATCTAGAATCCATATCATAGTTTTTGAGTTTTGAATGGCTAGAGTCGAGCTGGAATGCTCTTATCATTCATGGAGTCTAACTCTAAGTTTGGATAACAAGTAAATCTGCCCAGGTCCAAGGATGTATTTTGCTTGCATTAACCCTAAAAGGGAATCTTAGATTGGTTTATGTCTTGCATCTCGGAACATATACATACCGGGTTTGTCTAGCACTGTTTTTGTAGTTAAGGGTTTGGTACAATACGCGGATAGCTCTATGAAGGATTTTGAATTTTTCTCTTTGAATTTGTTCTAAATCTTTTAGATCTAGAAGTTCAATAGTTTCTGTTTCAGAACCTATTGAATGAGTATTTTCAGAGATTTTAATTCTATAATATTTTTTGAATTCAAAAGTTCCTACTTTGTATAGTTCTTTGATATTTTGTTTTGGCATTTCCCAATTTTTTATATAATGTTCCCAAGTGTTATATCCGATATCTCATTTATATTTAAAATTTTTTTAGATCTAAAAAAATCCTTTTAATTTATTTTTATAATCTAAATTAGGTTATGCTCGTAGCAAATCGTTAAAATAATCAAAATATATTAAAATAATTGTTAAGTACTTATTCAACGTTTACCCTGAAAATGAGTCATACTATTCTCTCTTTATCTCTCTCTTTCTCTCTCCTCTCTCCTCTCTCCTCTCTCTTCCCTCTTCTCTTCTTTCCTCTTGTTGGAACCCCACACACCCACCCAGCACACGCCCCAGCCCCAACCCCCACCCCCACCGTGCACACGCCCACCATTTTTTTTATTTTCTTTTTTTAAATCTTAATTTTTTATTAGAATTTTATTTTTAGTTTTTAAAATCTACTACATAAAAAATTCAAAATTTATTTTAAAAATATAAATAAATCAATGTTATTTTAAATCTACTAATGATTTAAAATATGTATATATATATATATATATATATATACCAAAGTAAAAAAAAAATATTTAGTTTAATTTTTAAAATTTACTAAATAAATAAAAATTCAATTTTTTTTAAAACATAAATAATTATTCAATTATTTTAATTTTTAAATAAATTATTTCAAAAATTCATTTAATTTTTAATCTACTCAAATAAAAACTTAAATGAATGAGTTTAAATAATATTTTAATATTAAATATTGTTTCAAATGATTGAGTTTTAATATTTATATTAAATATTTAATATTTTATTTAAAAAGTACTCTATTTAAAAATGGATGAGTTTAATATTTAAAATTTTTATTTAAAAACTAATATATTTTAATGTGTATGAGAGTTTTTTTTTTTTTTTTAATAAAATTTATTTTAACATGTTAATATTTATTTATTATATTATTAATTATTATAAATAAATATAGTTATATTAAAGATATTAAATAGGGAAAAGTAGGTTATGAACTATTGTAGAACCCGCATTTTGGCTATGATGCGTTTTCCATTTAAAAGGGGAGACTCGTTTTTATTATTTTTGAAAAACCATTTTTTAGAAAACGGTTTGGAGTTGCCACTTATTTTGTTATATTTTTAAAAGGGAAACAAAATAAGAAATAAATCATAGTGCGACTCCTTATTTAAGAAAAGACGTGTCTGGGAAAAAACCAAATCTGAATCCAGAGGTCATGTTACCTATTAGGAAGGTACGATAGTAAGCCGTAGGATCCCTCTAAACCTGTATAAAAACTGTCTCTACTAAACAAGTTTAGGGAACTGTGAGAATTAATAGATTAATTAGAGATACCAATAAATCATATAGATAGTAAATAAAGAGCAAAATTAAGGAGAAAAAAAAATGTGTATCTTGGTAGCAAATCGAGAGCGCTATCAATAAAAAATCATGTTAGTTCGACACAACAATATAAAATATTCATATTCAATTAAAAATTGATCATAAATCAGAAGTCAAATTATTTGTTAAAAGGATACATGAGATGTTGAGCTCCACCCAAGCCCATTTATATATTACACTAATTAACTCGACAAGATTCCATTTTATAGGAACTATAGAATTAATTATGTGTTATGAATTTTTGAAAACTGATTTGAAATTGAAATTTTGAAAATTGGAAGTTTGAAATTTTGGAAATTGAGAATTTTGAAATGAATTTGAAGTTTGAGATTTTTTGAAATTGGATTTTGAAATTAAAAACTTGAATTTTATAAATTTGAGATTTAGAATTTAGAAATTTGAAATTTAGAAATTGGAAGATTTGATTTTTTAAATTATGGCCAACTTTGAATTTTTGAGAGTGGGAAGTGTAAATTGAAATTGGAAACTTTAAAATTTGAAATTAAATTATGAGACTTGAATTTTTTAGATTATGATATAGAAATTTTGAAGTGAGAATTTTTGTAAATTTGAAATTGAAAACTTGAAGAATTGAAATTGAAAATTAGGAGAATTAAAATTTTAAATTGAAAAATTGAATTCGGGAGAATAAGAAAAATGATAAAATGAGAAAATGAGAATTTAAATTTTGAAAATTGAACATTTAAATTAAAAAAAAATGAGAAATGAAAATTTAGTACTTGAATTTTTGAAAACTTGACTAAGTCCTAAAGAGATAATAGGGTTTTCTTGACTAAGTCTGTAACACCCCGTCCCGAGATAGTGTACAGTACATTATACTGTAGGGGTGTATAAGAGCACCAAGTGTCATATTGTAGTATCTTGGAGACTAAAGTAGGAAATGATAATTTGAGTAAACCAGAATTTATGGTATTAAACCAAGGGTACAATTGTCATTTGCAAAAAAGATTATGAAAATCATTAAGTGTAGAGATGGGCGCAATACAAATGACATAAGATTACAAATTACCAATATTAAAAAGTTGAGGTGCAAATCTTGAGAGATGGACTAACATAATTTAGGAAAATATGAGACTAAATGTGGGAGACAAACAAATAAATTCATTTTGTCTCCATACTTTGCTAGGAGTTCCACGGTTTTGAGGAGGAGGGAGAGAGCCCGAGAGCAAGAGGAAGAGAAGAAAGAAGAAGGAAGAGGAGAAGAAGATCAAGGTATGGAATCCTTATTTTTGGGTTTTGATATGAATCCTAAGGTTTTTGGATGGAGATTAGTTTCTCCTTTGGTCTAGGGTTGTGAGGAAACATCACATAAACCTTTGAATTGTTGGGGTTATGAGAGTAAAACCCCAATTGATGTAAAAGAAACATGGAATCATCAAAATTATGTGGTTTTAAAAAGAATTGGTGGACCTAGGTTGAGTTCTTGGATTTCCACCTAAGGTTTTGAGGTTTGAGGTTCCATAGCACCAATTTAAGTGTTGTGGAATTGTTTTTAGATGAATTCCAAGTTGGTTTTTGAGGTATTAAGAATTATAGAAGTTGTATGGAGTGAATTGGCATCAAAAGTGGGAAAAACAACAAAATCTGGGCAAAATTTTGAAGGTGTACCGGTACATGAACATTAGTGTGCGGTACACTACAGCACAAAAGTGTCTTAGGTACATGAGCAGTGGTGTACGGTACACCAGCATTCTTTTTCTCCCAAACCACTATTTTAGCCATAACTTGCTCATTTCTTATTAGATTTGAGTGATTCAAGTGGTTACTTAAATTAGACTTCAAGGAGAACCAAACCTAAAGAAATAGGTATCGTCAAATTCTGATCCTAAGTGGCCTAAAAATTCACTCAAAGTGGGGCCATGTGCAAGAAAAATTCTGATTCCAGCTTTGGACATAGAGTAGTCCGGGTTGTTTCGGACGTAACTTGAGTTTCGATGCTCCGAATTGGGTGATTCCAGTTGGGATAGAACCCTTAACACCTTAGCTTTAAAAGAGTATAAAGAGTGTGACTAAGTCTAGGAAGTACGTTGAGTTATGTGATTAATATGTGCGTCGTATTCGTTTGAGTTGTAGGTTAAAAGTAAAGGCGGGGAAAAGTGTGGAACTGTGCTCTCAAGTTTAGCAAGCAATGAAGTGAGTGTTCTAAATTCATTTTCTAAATACTAGTGTATTATTATTATTATTATAAACTGTTTTACACTGGTATTTCATGGTTTTGAAGGCAAACCATTTTCAAGAAGCAAGCAATGAGATAAAAAGCAAGCAAATGGTTTGAGTTAAAACCATTTTTGAAAAAGCAAGCATTGGTTTTAAATTGTAAAACCATAATTAAGCAAGCAAGCAAGTAAGCAAATGGTTTTGAATAAGTAAACCATTTTTCAAGCAAGCAAGCAAATAAATGAATGGTTTTGAATAAGTAAAACATTTTTCAAGCAAGCAAGCAAGCAAGCAAATGGTTTTAAATCATAAAACCATTTTTCAATGAGCAAGCAAGCAAGCAAGCACGCAAATAGAAAATTTGCGAAAACAAGGCCTTCCCTAGTTCTAAGCAAGCAACCGGTCAGAGGTATTCCGTACGTGCACGGTGGTGTTAGGATTTCATACATGCATTGTAGTTTTGCCTGGTGTTAAGCAAACTTAGGACATATCATGCATTTAAAGGGAGGCGAAGTGGCGCGTACGGGGGTATATAAAGTTATGAGCTCCTAAGCTAAGTATGGTGATGGCGACCGCGAGGTCAATTCGCCCATATTCACCGGAAAAAGGTGATGCGGACAAAGGTCCGCTTTCCAGCGCGGTTGAGCCTGAGTTCCGTGTTCACTAGGGTACAATAAGCAAAAAATAAGCCTCCAGTGGTTGATGTTTTACAAGCATGATATACGATTTTGAAAAAATCAACCATTGGTTCACACGATGCGCCTAGGCTTCCGGAGAGTTTTAAAGCAAACGGTTGAGCCCATGCTCCCGTTTAGATTTCAAAACGATCGGTTGAGCCAAGCTCTCGTGGGATTTTATTTTCAAAGCATGCGGTTGAGCCAAGGCTCCCGTATTTATAAAAAGTTTTGAGAAACTTTTAAAGCAAAGGTTTGTGAAAGGTTTTAAGAAACTTTTCAAGCAAGATAAAGCAAGCAAGCTAAAGAGAACTTATGAGAAGTTTTATAAACTTCTAAGCAAGCAAGCAATAAGAGTTTTATACGCTTTTAAAGAAAATCAAACAAGCAAGCAAGAAAGTATTAAAAGTTTTATAAACTTTTAAGAGCAAGCAAGTAAAAGCAAGCAAGCCCGAGAAAGTTTTAGAAACTTTCAAGCAAGCGAAAGCCAGTAAAACTACGGAAAATATTGTAAAAGAAAAGTTTCACAGTTTTGAGGTTTTTAGGAAAAGCAAAACCCCTTTATAAAAACATACACTCACTTTGAGCTCGTTTAGCTCACATTAGTTTCGTGTTTTAAAAGAAACTATTTTAAAATGCGGTACGCAAGGCTATTTGGAGCACAATAGGATTTGTCGACATCGATTATAAGTGTTGTGTATTAATTATATTTTGTAAGAACATGCTTTGAATATGTACATTGGAACATATGTATGTACATGGTATAGTTAGTTGTGAGAATGTGTTGGTATCTTTAGTTTGCCATATTTGGATTTAGAGTAGATTGGATGTATCACGGGATTTGGATTTGTCTATATGCGTAGATCATCTTTGCTTAGAAGTTTTCTTTGCTAGATTTTGCAAATCTAAGTTATAAATAAAAGAAAAATTTTATATGAGGTTTTTAACTTAAAGCAATACGGCCGGCTTCACGGGGATTTCTAGTCGTTCTGAATTAGCAATTTGAGTTTGTGGGTAAAGTATTTACCGGCTGCGGTAGGGAGGTGGGGGGTGTGTGTGAATATCGAGCATAAGTATTTGCAACCATGCATGTTCAACTTAGAGTACATACATATGAAGTGATTCAAAGTATTAAACAGTTGATATTTTGGAAATTTAAGCACTATGTTAGGAAGAGAGAGGGGCGTGAGGTCGTCTGGGAGGTCGTTCGGCGGGTTTTACCGGGCGTCTGCGAGTGCACGAGAGGGACGAGCACGTACAGTAGGTTCCACTCTGCATCTATGAATCGGCCTCCGCGACCCGAGGTCGAGGCTGGACCATCTGCGCCACCAGAAGGAGCTCAAGTGCCAGGAATGTTTACGGGAGAGCAAGTGGCACAGATTGCACAGATAGTAGCCATAGCGACGCGTCAACAGTCGCAACCTCCACCGCCACCTAGAGAGGTTATAGAAGAGCAGAAGTCGATAGAGAGAGTACAAAAGCGGGCGCCCGAGCGTATGACCGTGGTGATCCAGAAGCAGCCTGGTTATGGCTAGACCGAGTAAATAAGGTTTATGGAGTTATGGGCTGCACGGATGAGCAAAGAGTCTTGTTTTCTAGTTTTCTAATGGAAGACAGGGCTAAAGATTGGTGGGATGCCGTAGAAAGGAGGTATCATGATGGAATAGCATGGGTTGATTTCAACGAGAATTCAGCGGCCAGATTCTTTCCTCGAGTCATAAGGATTCAAGGGTGAGGGTTGCTTCAAGTTAGAATGAAGAACATGTCGATCACAAGTATGAGGAAGAGTTCTCGAACTAGTTAGATTGGTTCCATACATTCAAGCGGATGAGGTTACGAAATGCAAGAGGTTTTTATCGGAACTACGTGGATCGAGTCGTTTATCGGTGGTTCCTCAGCGGAATAGATTGGGGACTTAGTTAGTAGCTACGAGAGTTGAGCAAAGCACTGCTTGATGTATTCGAGTAGGTAGGAAAGTAAGAGTAAGAGGAGTGCACCGGGCACTTCTAACAAGCTCGGAATGATCCTGACGAAGAGGAAACGAGAGATGCAAAAGGTTATAGAGTAGGAGTGCGGGTCGGGCTATCTCTAGTCGAGGGATCGGGGGAGGCCCCGGATCTTGCTTGATGGCACCCGGAATATTCCTCCTAGTTTGTCACCGTATGTGTCGAGAGCGACACCATGGGGAGTGCGAGGGAGATTGATCTGAGGGTGTTCCATTGTGGCGGGAGAGGAGCCGTTTATTAGGAGTGTCGCCGGTGATTGGTGCGGAGACATCGTGGCGATCCCAGCTACCCGAGTACCGAGATGAGCACACAAAAGTCGATGAGGAGAGGTTTCGAGGCGGAGGGACGGCCACCGGTAGCGGGTAGAGGTGGCGTGGTAGGGTAGGGCGGTGCCCGGGGGATGCAGACGAGGCCCGCGCTCGGGCCCGAAGTATATCGTGACTCAGTGAATGCGGATCACGACTCTAGATGTGTGTGATATTATTATTTCTATCCTTGATCATGATGCTTATACATTAGTGGGCCCGGGGCTACGCATTCATTTGCATCCAAGCCATTCTTCGATTTCCGGATAGAACCCGACCATTAGGGTCGTATGAGGATTTCCTTCCAGGTACGGAGATCCCAGTTGGGCGAGTGGTCGGAGAGAGTAGAGTTCGATTGAGGGACGGAGTTCTAAGCGGATCTTGTAGCTTTAGATATGAGGGACTCGGCGTGTTCTCAAGATGGATTGATGTCTCGCCATAGAGCCATACGTTAGGGATTGTTTGCGAAAAAGGTGCAAAGCCGAATAGGCCGGGGGAAATTGGAGGTAAAGTTCGGGAGGAATAAGTGTAGAGTTATTTTCCTGTATGATTCTCGCTATGATGGCAATAGAATGCATGTAAAGGATGTCAGGTTATCTAGCTTATGTGGTGGAGACCGGAAGGAGGGACTATATTGATGAGATTCCAATTGTTAGAGAGTTCAGACGTGTTCTGGATGATATTGCGTGATTACCACCAAAAGAGGCTGAGTTCACCATTGATTTGATCCCGTGGACTCGAGCCCATTTCCATTCCTCCCATGGATACCCCGCAGAAAGCCAGGGAGCTTAAGGCTCAGTTGGAAGAATTGTTGAGTAAGGGATTCATTTGACCGAGCATATCTCCATGGGGAGCTCCGCCTTCGTGAAAAGAAAGACACGGAGCTCATACTGTGTATGGACATGTGCAGCTTTAAACAGAGTTACCATCCGCAACCCGCATTCACTCCCCAGGATCGATGAGTTATTTGATCAACCCAAGGATCTCAGGACACCCAAAGATAGACTCGAGGCTCGCATTTACCGCTGAGAGTGCAGGAGAGTGATGTACCCACATCGCATTCGTGACACGCTACGCATTATGAGTTTTTTGGGCATGCCATTTGTCATTTAATGCTCCGGCAGCGTTTATGGATTTGATGAACCGAGTATTCCAAACAATATTTGGAAATTTTATTTAGTTTTTAGCTGATGATATTCTAGTGTATTCGTAGCTCAGAGGTCACCGCTGTAACACCTCAGAGGATTGTATTGCACTTAAGGGAAAGCACAGCTTGTATGCCAAGTTTAGCAAGCAGTCGCTTTGGTTCGACAAGGTAAGATATTCCTAGTCAAGTGTGATTTCAAATTGATAAGGTGAGTGTGATCCCCTTAAAATAGAAGGTAAATTGAAACCAATCGAAGAATGTGTCGAGGTCGAGCTTCCTTGGTTTAGCAGATACAGAAGTTTGTCGAGGGGTTCTCCAAGATGTTAAATTTCACCCACTGCCGACAAGGAAAGATGTCAAGTATGGGATCGGGTAGATGCTTGTCACGTAGTTTTGAGGAGTTGAAAGGTAGATTGACTGTACCCAGCTTTTAGCTTTACCCAATGGGAGAGATGGATTTGTGGTTTATAGTGATGCTTCCAGGTATACCTGGTTGTGTTTTGATGCAAAATGATAAAGATCTGCATATGCCCCACAGCCTAAAGAAGCATGAGGGACTATCTCACACACGACTTAGAGCTAGCAAATACGTGCTTGCACTAAAAATATGGAGATATTACTATATGGTGTTTCATTGCAGGGATCTTTACGCATCATAAAGTCCTTTCAATATATTTTCACCCAAAAGAGTTGTTCGAGGCAAAGAAGACGGTTTTGACTGACGGGTGATCACTGCATCATCAAGTACCATCCAGAAAAGCTAATGTCGAAAGGCATGCCTTGAGTAGGCGACCGCAGAGTTCTTCCTTTGTCTCACATGAGACTTCAGTTATTCTCCGCTATCGGGTGGATTTGAGTCTTAGTGTATATCGAGGTCAGAGGATTCCTTGAGTCTCGTTAACCAATATTTCATGTTAGACACCCTGCTGGATCGATTCTAGCAGTATGCCCAGGATCCGGCTGCATTATAAGCTTTTAAGGAAGAGATAGAAAAAAGGAAAGAAAGCAGAAGTCAGACAGAGATGATGGCATGATAGTGAAAAAGGTCGTAGAATGTGCGTAGTACGGCGAACCTAAAAAGAGACATTTATGGGAAGAAGCACATTCATCTCGCATATGCTATGCATCCAGTAGTACCAAGATGTACGTAACTTTGAAAGAACATTACCGGTGGAATGGGATGAAGAAAGAGATTGCGAATTCTGCTTTCTAGTGCCTAACTCCGTCGCCAGGGTAGCGCAGCATCGAGGGCCCCGTGGGAAGATACGCATTCTATTCCTGTGATGGAAATGGGAGAAGATCACTATGATTTTGTTACAAGGCCCCACGCACTCAGGCAAAGGCCATGATGCGATATGTGGGCGGAGGTAGATCAATAACAAGTTCATTTTCTACCGCCAATGCTGAAGATTCTTAAAAGTTGGCCAAGTTGTATGTGGACGATAATAAGACTTCATGGGGTTCCGTTATCGATAGTACGATCGAGACCCCAGGTTCACATCCAGGTTTTGGCCTAGTTTGCAAACAACGTTAGGTACTCGCCTACACTTCGAAGACAACATTTCATCCTCGCATGGGGAGATATGACAAATGAGAGGACTATTCAGACGCTGGGAGGATACGTCAGTTTTCAGATGGAATTCAAAGGAAGTCGATACTCCACCGATTAGTACCCAAAAAGTGCTATTTTTGAACCCTATATTAGATAGGTTTTTGCGGCTTGCGCTCCTAATCATGTCATTTATGCCAATTGAAGTGTTCAAGTTTCTTAGTATCACTTATGCCGTTTAGGAGGTTATTTTTGCTGTTTTCATAGTGCTTCAAGGCATTGGGGAGTTCAATATCGAGACATACGATGAATCAGAAGATTGAACTCCTCAATTGTCACCATATCAAACATACAAAAATCAAAGAAAGAATGAAGGCAAAGTGATGGAAATCGATGCGCAGAGGACAGGAAGCAATGCAAAGATGAATCAAGAAATCCTGTGAATTGCTTACATCGTTTAAAATTTCGCTGGGATTGCGAAAATTTCGCAACCTTAGCAAAAATTTCGCAATCTTAGCAAAATTACCAATTTTCGCTAGACACCAGGAATTTCTCTAGGCACTGTTCCTAGCGAAATTTTGCATTTTCGCTACTCACATAAATTCTCATGAAAGAGCGAAATGCCAGCTAGCGAAATCACCCACGTCTAATAAATTTTACGCTTATCTTCTTGGTGATTTTCGCTACATAAATTTTCGCTTATTAGCGAAATTTTCGCCGCCTAGCGAAATTTTTGTTTTAGATAATTCACTCGCCTTGTCATGTTTTGTAATTAATGTAACCGACTTCACTTTGGGCGTATTACTCTCATTCCTAAATTTAGCCAATCATAAGCCGGGTATTTTACACATCGTGGCCTATATAAGCCCTCCCATTTTGTAACTTCAAGAAAGAAATTGAGTAAAGCAATTTTTTGGTAAGTTTTCTTATTTTTGTCTCAGAGTTTAGTTAGGTTTTGCTTTTCTCTCTTCTCTCCTCTTCCTTATTTTCGCTGCCAAACACCCACATCTCGAGACATAACCCCAGAAGAGATGTCGCTGCTCTTTCTTTGAAGAGAAAGGGCTTAGCTTGGTGGGGCATATGTGCGTTGTCCTCTTGTATTAAAAGCTACTGTAACGTGTTTATGGCCCTATCTTCTCAAAATATGGTTGAATAGCATTGAATGTTATTAATTGGCCAATACTTACCATAAAGTGCAGATACAAGCACAACTTATTGCTGGGATGCACCGTGGTTTTTAGATGGTCTTACGAAGCCACTGAAATGATGTTTAATGTTAAGTGCTCTAAACTCCAGAAGGGGCCATGATGGCCGTTATCCGTGTTGACTCAAATAGGAAGTTGATTTTGTGGTGAGGTTTGCTAGTTAAACATAGATCCTGGCCAGGGTTTGGACTATTATAGGTTGCTTCGTCATAACGCCGAGGATAAAACCCGAGACAAATTTGTTTGCCCAAGCTACCAAGTTAGTGACCTAAATCTTCAAAAAGTTAACTTTTCACATTTCATTTTCGCTTACGCTTAATCGGGCCAAACTCATCACATCAAGTGAAACAAAAACTAAAGTCCAAATAAAAAGTCTTACCTTCGCAGCATCTTATGAAAATCATTCCCGTGGATGTTCCATCCCGTTCGACTTAGACCACTATATCGGCAAAGAGTTTGACTACCATTTAGTAGGAACTAGGTATGGCAAATTTTATTGATTTTAGCTTCACCTACTGCGGCAATAAATCAAATGGCGCTGTCGATGGTGCCAAACTACGAATGATAAAGTCATGTACTTATGACAACACCGCATGAAGTGCAATCTTTAACTCTTTTTGTAACTCAGCTTGCAAGAATCGCAAGCCATCACTTTGCGCAACTTCAATGCTGTTTTTTTGCTTATATACAATCGCTTTTATTTTAGCTAACCCAACCTTGCAGTCAAGTTTCAGGTTTTCGTCGTCTCAAATAGGTAACAAATGCGGTATGCGCGGTCGACAGAGGAACTGTGAAGACTGCAGATAGAATCAAGATAATAACCTAACCTGCCATGAAGTCACACACCGATACCATGGATCCACTACCCGAAGAACAAACAGTCAGCCTGAACCCCAATGAATCCAACACCCATAACCACGAGGATCACATCCACCCTCCTAGAGTGCCAAGTGGCCCCATCCCTAGTCATTCCTCCGCCAAGATGGTAGCAGCCGAGGCCATATTTGCAAAATTCCCTACTCCCTACATATCATGGTATGGAAAATGAAAATCCATACACTCATATTAGGGATTTTGAGGAGGCTCGCACTACCTTTAAGGAAGGTATGATGGACATGGATTCACAAGCTAAAGCATTTCCATCAATTCGTGCCGACAAGGCCAAGATTTGGCTAAACTCATCGAGGCCTGGGAACCATTAGAAATCAATGAAGCCGCAAAGTACCTCAAGAAGTTCTTCTGCTCATAAGACTAATAATTTGAAAAGACAAATTTACACCTTTGGCAAATGACGGCGAGAGGTTTTACGTTGCTGGGAGAGATTTATGGAGACCATCGCTGCATGCCCACATCATGGGTTGATACATGACAAGAACCACTTCATGGTGGTATGTCTCCCGCCATGAGGCAATTTTTGAAACCATAAAGGAGGGGAGACGAGTAAGCATCCCGACAAGCCATGGATTTTTAAATTACGCGGCTGAAACTTCATACTGGGATGAGCTAAAAACCATAGGGAAATGGAAACAATGAGGCCTTCAGCCAACCCTTGGGAGTGAGGGATTTATACACTCCGGCCGTAGGATATAGAAATGAAATAGATTTCAACCCAGCTAGAAGGCGGAGGAGCTTGAAGGAAAAGGCTCCATGAAGTACATGCAGCGATCAAAATCCCCAAGGACACACACCAATCTCGCACTAATTTCAACCCCCAGATATTCAGAGAACAGTTGTCCCATGGCCCCTACAAGTAAGGATTTGATGTCGAACAAAATACTGTGAGGGACAATATAAGCCACCACAACCCAATGCCTCATGGAGTACTCTACAATTCAATCGAGTAATCACCCTAACCTTCCGAAGCCCACTCCCTCGCTTGCAAAATTCCGTGTGCCAAACCACGCTTTGTTCCCAATTCAACCACAACCACCACCATCCTCATCTGTGGAACAAGCCATTTTAAATTTGAGTAAGGTAGAAAGTAAATTCTTGTGGAAGAGCAAAAGGAATCAATGTAACTGGCACAAAGGATTGATACCGTAGAAAGTACACCGACAAGAGAATAGACGGGCTTCGAGAGCACCCAAACCAAAAAAATTAGATAACCTACAGTATTCCATCACCAAGATCAAGTTGCTAGAGGTACAAGAAAGAGGAAGGTTCCCTTTCCCAAATAAAGGCTAAACCCAAAGGGAATCCATGAGGCAAAGATCATCCAACAATTCGAATGGATGAGGTTAAGGCTATAATTACCCCAAGAAGGAAAAGAGGTTGATCAACCTACAAAGCAAGCTTGTTGAAGAATCCAATCGTGGAGAGAAACGCGCCTCGAGCATATTCTCCTAAAGGAAGATTCAATGAAATATCGCATACCACCTCCATTTCCCGCCAAGCACTAGAGGTAAGAAGGCATCTCACAGCGTGCATTTTGTAGGTCTATGCGAAGGCTAATGATACCTCATCGATATAATCAAACAAGTCCCCGCTTATGTGTAATTTTGAAAGATCTTTATAATAATCAAGAAAAAGGGGATTAGGCATTGAGAAAAGGCATTTCACCGAACAAGTCGTGCCATAATCCAGCAAGAATCCGGGCCAAATACAAGGATCCACTCCCACAATTTCACAATATTGGTGGAATCAGCATAGACAAGTCATTACTTGATCTGAGCGCGGTGAACCTACCGCCGCACTGCGGTGCGCAGCTAGGTCTTTAGTGAACTTAAACCGACCCTTCAACATCACACCCTCATCAGCTTCAGCACTTAAACCCCTAAGGGGATAGTTGAGGATGAAGCCTGGTGAAAATAGACAAATTCTACTACCCAGTAGATTTTGTAGTGCTTGACACTGAGCCAATTGCAAGTGAACCCAAATCATGTTCCAATCATCTTAGGAAGACCATTTCGGCCACCCAATGCAATAATAAATTGCCTAATGGAGTCATGCAACTTAACTGGTAACATGACTATGGAGTCGGAACATCTTTCATCTCAACAACAAGCAAAAGTTGCTAGAAATACAGCAAAATCAAATAACTCGATGAAGTTGTTCTAAAAATGTTCGCATGGAAGCACAATGTTCAAGAATTGCGTGGGAGTAATCAGCCAAGGAGATGAAGAGATATCGTCTTGCTATCAACACCCACTCGCAAGCCAACGCTCAATTCAATGTACCATCATCGGTGGAAAAGGTCAACAAATGGGCACCCAAACAATGGAGTCAACCCGTGCTACCGCAGAGTTGGAGCAGATCATTCTCCTCAATTCCCTCGAGTAATTTTCGAACGAGCTGTTCAGTTGTTTTCTAAAAACCGAATTGCGCTCATAATTTTGCTTTTTGTTTTAATTCATCAATTTTAACATTTTTAGTTATTTTTAGAAAATTTTTACCCTACTTCAATGCTTTAGTACTTTTGTTTTTAATACACTTATAGTACTTAGTATTAATTTTTACTACGTTTCATATAGTAAATTTTATTATAATAATTTTTATTTCATATATTAGCTGTCATAATTAATATAGCACTTTGACTTCAGAAGTGCAAGAGGCCACCACAAAATAGCGAAAATGGTGTTTGAGACCCTTTCACGCCACAAACAAGCCTATTTAAACCTGGGTTTGTCCATTTGCCTCATCTTCCAATGGCTCCAGTCTCCACCTCTGCCAACATTGGCCAACGCACCACTGAGCAGCCCCACTCCTCACACCAGCCGCAGTGGCCACTGTTTCATTAGCAGCCCCAGCGATCCTAGCCTTTATCTGCGCCCCTGGGGCCTGCAGCCTGACTGAAAGCTCCGTCGATCCGACCGAATCCTCCACTTCATAGCATCAGCCACGCTGCGACGAGCCCCTGAACACCGTTCATACCGGAAAGCTGTCGCCTACCGAGCCACCCCACTGAGCCTTCAAGTGAGCCCCACGCCAATCTCGTGACCCTCTCGCCCGCGGTTCACGGCGGTTCTCCGCCTCGCATTCGTCCCCATCGAGCCTTATTCGCTATTTCGCAGCCTGCCGCCGGGCACCTGAGCCCCTGGGCCATCTTCAAGTTCATATCTACCACCCAAAGTGGAGCCTCGTCAGTAGATACATGTGTTCAACCCGCATTTTCAGTGAGTCGAGCCCTCTTCCAGTATTTTATTCAGATTTTAGATATGGTTCGTACTCGGGGTGGGTCCCGCCTTCGACCGCGGGTTAGATTCAGTACACCCGAGAGAGAGATCCCACCAGTCCCTCGCCCAAGCATTCATCACCGGCCCCGAGGCAAAGACCGATGAGCCTCGTGGATTTCGTCATATCGACACGACGACCTCGCCCCATCACCCGTACTCCCGCAGGAGAGAGTTGGGGAGGGCCTCGCCTCCAAGCTGGCCAAGACATCAGTCCCTGGCGAGTCATCTTCCCTACCGCATCCATCACCAAATACATCACGCGGAGGCGACATCATCGCCTCAGTTGTCACCTGCCTCAAGGATCAGGAGGCCATTATTCGTAGGGCACCCCATTCCGGGGTATACTGCACTACACTCGAGGGACTTTCATCAGGAGTCATTCTACGATGTCCCGGCGCTGAGGGCTGATCCCAGATTTAGGGAGTCCATGAGATTGACGGATTATTCACCACGCCTTCATGACTCCGAGGCAACATTATTACCTGCCGAGCGGTGTCAAGTAGCTCTATCATTCTATGACATCTCTAGAGTGGCATTCCGCGCAGAGCTTCAGCTTCATTGATGATCGCCGCGAGTACTCGAGCGGCCGATACTCGCCAGCCGGCCCGCTGCGATACCGGGCCTACCAATGCAGAGGGTTACAGATCAGCCCACTGCATCGCCAGATGAGTTCTGACATCGTCGTGAGACACCACAACCGGACCAAGATTTCTTTCAGAGGCACCCGCCATGTTGCCGACACCATTTATTCCTACCCGCCTATTCCCAATATTATACAGCTGAGGAGCCACCTCGAGGGCTTTGATCGATCTCGAGGGATACCGGGTTTAGTCCTCCAGCCAGATGACCTCTATGCATTTCGAGGGAGAAGGTCCATCGAAAGCGGTCCAGGCGAAAGCGGTGAGAGTCTTCCGTCGGGCGCCGACTACCGCTGTGTTCTGAGCATTTGGGATTCCTGGTGAGAGCCCAGATTGAGAGAGGATTAGATGCCCTCCGGTTCCCCGCTGAGCGGTGATGACCATACCCGTGATCTTTCCACTTCCACACAAGACCAGAGGAGGTACCCTGACGTGTGGCGAGGACCCCACGCCTCTGCAGACGACATACAAGCCCGCCCCGAGCCCGAGATGCAGGAGTCCACTCCATGTCACCTTCATCTCCTCCTCCACACCACATCCGCAGCCTGCAAAGAGACACACATCCCATCCTATTCACGCCTGATCCATCGCCAGCATGTTCGTACACCAGCTTCTGTAGAGATTAGCATGGATGCCATCTCGCTTCACTCAGCGCCATATAGTCAGCTCAGATCGAGGTCGTCTGTCACTCTATGCTTCAAACAGACATGACGCACTGGGCCTTCCCTCGTGTTCCCGATCGTATAGGAGGAGCCCACCACACGCATCGCATATGCTACAAATTTGGCTCGATTGCAAAGCCAGGCTGGTGTCATACAGCCTGTACTCCACCACCACCACAAAGAAGGAGGTGGTTAGGTTTCTTTATGATTTTGTATACAATACTTTTATCAACTCATCAATAATTTTTGTTTAGGATTTATGTATTACTATAGTAGGCAAAGGATATTTTTGTATGTTTAGCTTTGGTGTGTATGTACTAGCCATTTTGGCTATATCAAAAGTTGTCACTATATATATACTTTTTGCATACCATGTTTTGTGCTTTACCATATGTAACGTTATTCAATCGATAATTAATTGCTTTCACTGACAATGGAATTGCTTCAATTGAACAATTGAATTGCTTCAAATTGACACAATTGAATTGTTTTTTTATCGGAAATTAAGCACTGTTATTCGCTTTATGTTAGAACAAATTCCATGCTTGAAAGTCAGCTTTTGGTCACGAAGTTCCATGCTCAACTTGAAAATTTCTCCTCATGCTAATTCACACACACTCCGATTATTTCAATAGGTCATCGTGGACTGGTTTGCCTCCTTTCGCTTTTGCATAGCTGGCCTTAAGCATGTCGGGCAACCTAAGATAAAGCCTGTTGACTCACACTTAAGACCCACTGGCCTCCAAAAGGAAAGAAAAGAGAAAGCAAAAAGCAGAGCAGAAAAAGCAAAAAAGAAAAGAAAAATAAAGTCGTGAAGTTTGCCTGAAACCCGAGCACGGTCCGAGGGGTGTATGGCGAAAGCCTTTGAAACCTGATGCCCTAAGCCTTCACCTGGGGTCGAGTCACCAGGATGGTGTCTGGCAGTACAGATGTGTGAGTCTCCAACGATTTGTCGGGTGCTGATTTTTCAAGTCGTTCAATCCAGAAGCCCGTAGAGTTTGTGGTCGCGATCCTTTGGCTTCGATGCCCCAAACCTCACCATTGGTTGGTCGGTGGACCGTTACACCCGACTTTGGTGAGTCGGATTTTGCCACCGCACCCTACAATATAGTTGAATGGGAAGAAAGTAAAGTAATCATCCTTATCTAGGTCAATTAACAACTTATGCCATGACAAAGTAGGTCGGGGGAGGGGGACAAATTTTGGTAATTATCATTGAACTGTTATATATAAATAACCATTAGACTTGTAGTGTGGAAATTTTAAGTCGAAATCACGGAATCAATATCGACCTAAAAATTTATTCTAGCGGTTTTGGCTCTTTCATGTCTGATCAAACTATGTCCATTTTTCAATAAGACAATGTTTATATGTACATACACCTTGAATCAGTAAACTTTTGAAAATCACCGTATATACCTCCTTAGTTTTTGCATTGCTATGACTAGCAAATTTTCTATTAAAAAGTGATTTAAATCAAAGTGCTATTTTTGAACCCTATATTAGATAGGCTCGATGCTTTTAAGCACTAATCATGTCAGTTTATGCCAATTGAAGTGTTCAGTCTTCTTAGTATCACTTATGCCGTTAGAGGTTATTTTTGGTCAGTTTTTGGTGTGTTTTTATGCATTGGAGTTCCTCCTTCCACATCGTAGACATATGATGAATCACAAAGATTGAACTCAATTGTCACCATCAAACATACTAAAAATCAAAAAGAAAGAATGAAGGCAAAGTGATGGAAATCGACAAAGAGAGGACATGAAGGAATATAAAGGATGGAATCAAGAAATCCTGTGAATTTCGCTGAAAGATTATGTGCATTTCGTACTGATTGCGAAAAATTCACACCTTAGCGAAAAATTTCAGCACCCAATGGGGCTACCACTTTCGCTAGACACCAAAAATTTGGCTAGGCACTGTTCCTAGCGAAATTTTGCATTTTCGCTTACTCAGGCTCCTTGTTGTTAGTACACTCATTAGCTAGCGAAATCAATTTCAACGCTCTCAGCTTAAATTTTGCATTGCCATTCTCGGGTGATTTCGCTTAGTTAGGCGAAATTTCATTAGCTAGCTAAATTCTCACGCCAGCGTAAATTTTTCAGCTCAGCGGAATTCACCGTCTTGTCATGCTTTTGTAATTAATGCAACCGACTTCAATTTTGGTGTATTACTCTCGTTCCCAAATTTAGCCAAATTGCTAGGCTTTCAGGGTATTTTCTTTGCTACTATCGCGTCATATAAGCCCTCCCATTTTGTAACCCTAAGAAAGAAACAGAAAGCAATTTTTGCAAGTTTTTATTTTTTTGTCTCGTAGTTTAGTTAGGTTTTGCTTTTCTCTCTTCTCCTCTTTTCCCTTATTTTTTGGTCGCCAAACACCCTCTTGAGGATGACAACTCAAGAGATGTCGCTGCTTCTTTTCTTTTAGAAGAGAAAGGAAGCTAGGCTTTCAGGGCGGGGCATACAGTGTTGTCCTCTTGTATTAAAAGCTGTGTACCGTGTTTATGGCCCTATCTTCTCCTCAAAATATGGTTGAATAGCATTGAATGTTATTATTGAATTTTTTGGCCAATACTTACCATGCTTTAGACACAAAGTGTATACGTATTAAGGTATGTAATCAGGGTTTTGGGATGGTCTTACGAGCCAACAAAATGATGTTTAATGTTAAGGTTTCAAACTAAAGGGCCATAGATGGCTGTTATCTCGTGTTGACTCCAAAATAGGAGTTGATTTTAGGGGTGAGGTTTGCTATTAAACATAGATCCGGCTGTGGCTTCGACTATGCGTTACCATTATAACGCGGATAAAACTCGAGGACACTGAAGCCGCCTCTAAGTTACCAAGTAGCAGACCAATCTTCAAAGTTAACTTTTCACATTTCATTTTCGCTTACAGCTAATCGGGCTAAACTCATCAACACACTGCTTTTGAAACAAAAATCCAAAAAGTCCAAATAAAAAGTCTTACCTTCGTGAACTTATGCAAATCATTCCTAGATAAAGAAACCCATCCTCGTGTCACACCCACCACTATATTGGCAAAGAGCTTCGACTAATATAGGGTAGGAACTCAGTGTATATAAATTTTGTTGATTTTAGCTCAGCCTACTGTGGCACGAATCAAAGGAAGTTGGGATACTCACTTGGCACTAATGGAGTTTGCCTACAACAATAACTTATCAAAGCCGCGATAGATATGGCTCCATTCGAGGCAATCAGATACAGAAATGTGACCAAATATGGTCAGACGAGGTTGGTAAGAAGACTAGTGCCTCAACTGTACAGATCACTTCCGTGAGAAGGTGAAAGCTGTTCAGATAACTTCTAAAGATAGCAAGAGATGGGATGTAAAGTTATGCTAATAAACCGGTCAGAGATCGAATTGCAACCAGACAAAGTGACCAAGTCTTTTCAAGATTTCACCTGGAAAGCGCGTGTCGAGATTCGGGAAACGCAAGCTTAGTCCGAGGTATATTGGACCTATGAGATCACATAAAAGTGGGGCCAAGAGCTTACAAGCTGAAGTTACCCCCGTAGTTATCAAGGATCCATGGATACATTCCATGTGTAGATGTTAAGAATACATCTGTATCCTTCACATGATTTGAGAGAGCAACTGGCCCGCTTAAAAGAGAATCCTGACTTATGAAGAAACACCGTGTAGATTGTAGATCGTGAAGGAATGTGTGTTGAGAAGCAAAGTGATCCTATTAGTTGGGGTAAAGTACTATGGAAGAATCATGAGAGAGGCAGCCATTGTGGGAGCCGTGAGGCCCGTATGCGCCATCGCATTCTCACTTATTTTAAATACATGAGGTATTTTTCCTTTCCTTTCTTTTAAAGCTTAGTTATTCAGTTTTGAGGACGAAATGTTCTAAGGAGGGAGGATTTTGTAACGCCCTGTCCCGAGATAGTGTATGCGACATTATAATCGTAGGGTGTATAAGAGCACCAAGTGTCATATCAGAGTATCTGAGACCAAAGTGAAATGACACTGGGGTAAACCCGGAATTCCGGAAGCAAACCATGGTACACCGTCATTTAGCAAAAAGATTGTGCGTGGAAAATCATTATGTAGAGATGGGTCGTAATACAAACAATGACATAAGTTACAATTGCAATATTAAAAAGTTGAGGTGCAAATCTCGAGAGATGAAGGACTAACTATAATTTAGAAAATATGAGACTAAACGTAGAGACAAAAAAAAAAATTCATTTTGTCTCATACTCTCAGTTAGGTTCACTGGGCTTGAGGAGGAGAGAGAGCCAAGAGCAAGAGGAAATATAAGGAAGAAAAAGGAAGAGAGAAGAAGATCAAGGTATGGAATCCTTATTTTGGGTTTTGATAATGAATCCTAAGGTTTTTTGGATGGAGATTAGTTTCTCCTCGTCTGTGGTCATGAGGAAACATCACATAAACCTTGAATTGTTGGGGTTATGAGAGTAAACCCCAAATTGATGTAAAAGAAACATGGAATCATCAAAATTATGTGGTTTTAAAAAGAATTGGTGGACCTAGGTTGAGTTCTTGGATTTCCACCCAAGGTTTTGAGGCTCGAGGTTCCATAAGACCACTTAAGTGTCAGGAATTGTTTTTAGATTAATTCCAAGTTGGTTTTTGAGGTATTAAGAATTATAGAAGTTGTATGGGAGCGAATTACATCAAAGTGGGAAAAACAACAAAACTGGGCAAAATTTTGAAGGTACTGCACATGAACAGAAAACCCATGCACCCCACCACAAAAAGTAAAATTTCGGTACATGAACAAAGGGTGCACCTAAGACACCCCGGCTCTGCTTTTCCTGCTTTCTACCCACCGTATTTTAGCCATAACTTGCTCATTTCATCCGATTTTATGATCTATATTACTTAAACTAGACTTCAAGAAGAACCAAACCTAAAGTGAGTGTTCTAAACTCATTTTCCAAATACTAGTGTATTATTATTATTATTATAAACTGTTTTACACTGGTATTTCATGGTTTTGAAGGCAAACCATTTTCAAGAAGCAAGCAATGAGATAAAAAGCAAGCAAATGGTTTTGAGTTAAACCATTTTTGAAAAAGAAAGCATTGGTTTTAAATTGTAAAACCATAATTACAAGTTAAGGTACAAATGGGTTTTGAATAAGCAAACCACGCAAGGCAAATAATGAATGGTTTTGAATAAGTAAACCATTTTTCAAGCAGCAGCAAATGGTTTTAAATGATAAAACCATTTTTCAATGAGCAAGCAAGCAAGCAAGCATGCAAATAGAAAATTTGCGAAAACAAGGCCTTCCCTGGCCTAAGCAAGCAACCTGGGCCGAGGTATTCGCACGTGCACTGGTGTGGTGTTAGATTTCATACATGCATTGTAGTTTTGCTCGGCTCAAGAAACTTAGGACATACACATCATGCATTTAAAGGAGACCGTGGCACGCACAGAGTATAAGGTTATGCATAAAGGTCCTTCCACCGTACCTACTTGAGTTAATAAAGTTCCTGCGGTTCACCAGGGTACAATAAGCAAAATAGCCCAAAGTGGTTGATGTTTTACAAGTAAGTGGGATATACAGCTTGAAAAATCAATTTATTATTCTACGCCCAGGCTTCCTGAGAGTTTTAAAGCAAACTGCTGAGCCCAGCTCCGCTTAGATTTCAAACGACGCTATTTCTAAGGCTCCCGTGGATTTTATTTTTTAAAAGCATGCGGTTACTTCTGCCCCGTATTTTTATAAAAATTCTGAGAAACTTAAAGCAAAGGCTTCGTGAAAGGTTTTAAGAAACTTTTCTGCTAAAGATAAAGCAAGCAAGCTAAAGAGAACTTATGAGAAGTTTATAAACTTCTAAGCAAGCAAAGCACAGAGTTTTATACGCTTAAAGAAAAGCAAACAAGCAAGTTAAGAAAGTATTAAAAGTTTTATAAACTTTAAGAAAGTAAGCAAGTACAAAAGCAAGTAAGCTAAGAAAAGTTTTAGAAACTTTCAAGCAAGCAAAGCAAAGTAAAGCTTCCGAAAATATTAAAAAGAAAGTTTTACGCTTTGAGTAAGGTTTTCCAGTAAAGCAAACCCTTATAAAAACATACACCTCACCGAGCCTGCTTAGCTCAATAGTTTCGTGTTTTAAAACTATTTTGGTACAGTACGCAAGACGCCTCGGAGCACAATAGGATTTGTCCCCACATCATATGTCGTACAATTATACTTTGCAAGAAACACACTTTTAATGGCATTGGAACATATGTATGTACATAGTATAAAGTTACTGTGAGAATGTGTCAGAAGGTCGTCACATATTTGATTTGTAGTAGATCGATGTATACAAGGATTGATTTGCTCTATATAGCCGTCATGTCGTGCTTCTCGTTTTCAATGCTAAGATTTTACCAAATCCTAAGTTATAAATAAAAGAAAAATTTTTTATAGGTATGTTTGAAGCAAACAGCGTCATTCAATAGATTTCTGGGTCATGTGAGGTAACGACCGGGGATTTCAGGAGCTGCTTCGCACACCAAATACGGTAGCGGTAAAACAACCTAATGGGTCATAAACAATCAATGAGTTAGCCTAAAATTGGCCCCTTAATGGAGTGGGTCTAAGTAAAGCGGGTTGAATATAATAGTCGCCTAAATATGTCGGACCTAATTTAATGGGTCACTACAAGTATGTCGACCTAATTTAACGGTTTGTTTCAAGTAAGTTAGGTCAAATTAACGGGTCGTTTGCAATTTGATGTGCTTGAGTAAGTTGAGCCTAAATATGTTGGACCTAATTTAATGAGCTAGGCTTCATGGGCTCTGGGTTTACGGGTTGACCATCGGCCTCTGATCCATTCGGGATCTCAGTGCAAAATGTGGGTTTGATTTAATAGGTTAGACTATTGGGCTTAAGGCTTAGGCAAATAGATTACACAATTATCTAAATAGAAGCATACATCAATTATATGTCAAGAGCAACCAACTTTCATAAAATAAAAGAAGAGATCTCCCTAATCGGCATCATTGTTCCTAAACACAAAACACCATTGTTCCAAACTCTAACCCCAATCTCCACATATCAGAATGGAGACCAATGAGTTAAGAACGCGCTGACCCCAAAAACAACAAAATCAGACCACATAATGACCTTGATTGAAGATGATGATAAAAAACTGTCCGGGTAGAAAAACTCACAAAAACATAGGCACTGTTCTCGAACTGAAGGATGACCGTCCAGAGCTCCAAATCCGATCTCCACTGTTCAGATTGAAGATCAATGAGTCAATAACCTCTTATCCAAATTTCAGATCGATTGGACCATAGAAGCAAGATTGGACCTTTGATGAAATCTGGGCAGTGAAGAAAATTCTTCTTTTTCTCCCTCAAAATCCAAAACTGTTCTCGGACTGAAGGGCGATCTTCTGGAACTCCAAATCCGATCTCCATCATTCAGATTAAAGATCAATGAGTCAAGAACCTCTTCTCCAAATTTCAGATCGATCGGACCATAGATGAAGCGATGAAATCTGCTCATTGAAAAGAAAAACATTGATTTTCTCTCTTCTTCTCTCTTCTCTCTCAAAATCCGGTCCTCTCTCCCCTTCCTTTGATCTCCTCCCTGTGATCCTCTTCTCCCTCTTTAATCTCTTGGCCCCTCCTTTTTCTCCCAAAGGAAAGGATCAAAACCTTCCCCAAAAGAAAATCAAGAAAATAAAATAAAAATGGAAAATCCAATAAAATTAAACAAAAATCTAATAAAATCAAAATTAAGTAAAATAAAATAAAAAAATAAAAAAGAATATAAGCCAAATTTGGTCTACAGCATCAATTGGGGTTAATATGATGTTCTGAGAATTAGTTTTATAACCCAATAACAATATGTCAATTTCAGAAAATATTATAGGATAGTATATTATGTGTTGACTGTTTTTCTTTGACAAAGAAACCCGTTTGTACATCCACCTTACACCCACCTCACATTCACTAAGATCATACATTGACTTTACTAATATCATTCTTAAAGATCACTAATCTCGTACCTCAGGTTCACTAAAGTCATACCTCAAATTTATTAAGGTCATATCTCAACTTCACTAAGATCATACCTTAGATTCACAAAGATCATACCTTAGATTCACTAAGGTTGTTCCTAATAGTAATTCAAAATTTGAATAACAAAATATGAAAAATAAATAAATAATTTTATACACATTTATTCTCTCATGAATCATACAGAACAAATATCGATATCTAACTTATAAGATGGTTCCCCAATTCAATGAGATATATAACAGAGCATTCTTAATCATCATGATCAAACGAAATTTGGGAAAAACCCAACATAAGACTTGTCATAACTTTCCTTCTATCATAGGCTAACTGGATGAATGATGGCTTCATATTCCGTTGTCAAACGAAATCTAGGAATGATGGTTTCACATCCTGTTGCCAAACGAAATCAGGGAATGATGGCTTCACATTTTCTAATTTCCATTCTCGGCTACACCTTGAACACTAATGCCTTCATTCCTCATTCAATCTCAGATTTCAAATGCAACCGCTGCTTTTTTGTGTGGTTTAAAGAGAAGAACAAAGAGGGTGCAGAGGATGACCTAAGAGGGCTTGGGGTGGCTATGATAGGGATTTTTGCATTCTTTTAGTTTTGTTTTTTGTTTTTATCAGTAGCTTAATTGGCATGTAAGGTGGATGTATAAAAGGGTATTTTTGTCAAAGAGAAAACAATTATCACATAGGTATGATCTTAGTGAAATTGAGATACGACCTTAGTGAATTTGAGATACGACTTTAGTGAACCTGAGGTACAATATTAGTGAGCTTTAAGAACGAGATTAGTGAAGTTAAGGTATGATCTTAGTGAATTTCAGGTACGAGCTTAGTGAACCTTCGGTACAATCTTAGTTAGGTTGAAGTACGAGGTGAATGTACAAAAGGGTATCTTTATCAAAGAAAAAACATATTATTAGGTTATAAAAAACTTAATTCTTAAAGTCATATTATTTTGAAATTGACTACCCATAACCTACTTTTCCCTATTAAATATCTTAATTGTGAATAAGACTTAGCTCAAATGGCTTAGAGCGCAGGCTAAACAATGGGAGGGGTCAAGGGTTGGAGTTCCATTGATGACGGATTTGTGAAAGAATCATATTGCCATTATGTATCAAGAAGCTAATGGGACAAGCCAAAAATATTTTAATTAAAATATTATTTATTTTAATAAAATAAAAATAAAATAATTTTTATAAATAAAATTTAAAATAATAAATATTTTATTTATATTTAAAAGAATAAATTTGAATTTTTATTTAGTAGATTTTGAAAACTAAAAATAAAATTCTAATAAAAAATAAAGTTAAAAATAGAAAAAGGTGGCGCGGGCTTCAAGGGCCTGGTGGTGATTGTGGGTCATGAAGGCCAGGTTCCAACCTATGAGAGATAAAGGAGAGAAGAGATGACAGAAGAAAGATGAGAGAGTAGAGAGGTGGCAGAGTTAAAAATATCCGATATATCGGATATCCGTAATGTCCGACACGATGTCGCACCATAATCGTTTGAGGGAAAACGGCATTAGTCAACGGAGAGCATCGATATCGGGACTCAAGATATATCAAAATTTCGCCATGAAAACACACGCTGGTGCGGAATTTTTCTCTCAATCATTCACCGGATGATCATGATATATCGAATATATTGCGATTTCCAAAAACCGGGTGTGTCCGTTGACTACCCACAACCCGCAAATCTATATGCCTCATGTCTCTGACCCATACACGCGTAAACTGCCCAATAAAAATCTCTCGCGACATCCGTGACAACCCCAAATATAAATTTTCTACAAAAAGGGATTCATTCACAATTGTTTTTGATTACAATTTATACAAAAATGGGTCTTTTGCCCAGAATTTTACAAAAATACAAAATAAGGCCATCTTGGTCGGTTCTTCGCCTCTAAGGCCCCGGATGCGTCCCATCCCTGGGCACGCCTTCTGACCGAAAAATATTCCCACGATGGGGGCAGGAGCCAGCCCATGAGTAGAATTTCCCTTCTACTAAGCTACTCTCCCCACCTAAGTGCAATGCAATGGCACACCAAACATACAACACATGCTAATATATCACTCATGCATATATTAACAATTTAAATCCCATACATCATGTTATTCCGGGCGTATAATCATAACATAACTTACTAGTACGGGCTAAGGCACAATCCTACGGCTTGTCTCGAATACCACAATTCTCATTAATCAACATGTTATTCACCCATGGAAACAACACACATCACACAAATCACACAACAAATCTCAAAATCGTCTCAAACCACCCCAAGGATTTATTCACTCTGGCCCAAATCTTGGAACTAAGTCACCCGCCATCCGTGCCTCAACAACCCCATCCATTACATGACCCCTTAAGAAAAAGTAAAACAAGTAGGAGAAAAACCCCTTGACCTTTCTGAAATGCCTAAACTCCCTAAAACCCAGACTCCACGCCAGTAGCTTCTCACTGGGAGTAACTTTGCTCGTCTCACCGGCCGACTGGTCTGACGCCGGAATTTGCAGGTACGCAGAGCCTCTCTAAAATCCCACACTTTCCTCTCTCTTGCGCTTGCTCTCCTCCCCTCTCTCTTCCTCTCCCAATCCATTTGGTCAAGATTGGGACAAGAGAAAAGTCCTCTCAATGCCACATGTCAAATTCCTATTGGTTGAGAAGATTACACCTTATCCTCTTATCCAACCACTCGAGATTTCCCTCTAATGGCATCATGCCATGTGTCACAAGTGAGCCCCACTTGACCTCAAGTTTGACTGCATCTACACTGGACACGTGGCGCCTCTGGGCCTCCCAAAACGTGCTATGTCATGCATCCTCCGTGCTCGAAACGCGGAAATTCGACCGTCCCACCAACGAAATCACGCGGGTAGCTAGATTTCGCGAGACGATTCCAACGGTGAAGTCCATTTCATCATCCGAGATCTAGAAAAATTCCGGATTTTGACCGAAATTACCATTTTATCCTTCCTTAGAAATCGATTTTCCGGGGTCTCACATTCTCCCCCCCTTAAAAGAATTTCGTCTCGAAATTCCACACACATACGCATCCAACCACGTGCATATGTAACCCATAATAATCCTTGCTTATGTAAATCGACGCATCTTTCCAATACACCACCGACAATCCAAAGTGATCGTCAACCTAATTCATGTCCTCGACGACATCTATCCACCGAGCCTTGCCTGGCGACCGCCCATGAAATTTCCAATGGTATCCAACTCGAGTCACTCGAATTCTATCACTCTCAACTCTAAGTCTTGGTGATAACCATATCCGAATGCCCTCATCTCGAGTCTCTCCCGACTCCTATCACTCAACTCTAAGTCTGGGTGATAACCATCCGTATGTCCTCATCTCGAGTCTCTCCCGACTCCTATCACTCAACTCTAAGTCTGGGTGATAACCATATCCGTATGTCCTCATCTCGAGTCTCTCCCGACTCCTATTACTCAACTATAAGTCTGGGTGATAACCATATCCGTATGTCCTCATCTCGAGTCTCTCCCGACTCTTATCACTCAACTCTAAAGTCCAAGTGATAACCATATCCTCGCATGTTTTCATCTCTAGCAATAGAACTTTCTAGTTTACACTTCGAGCCTCTTATATCCACACGTAAATTTCGAATATCTCCCGGTCTCTTACACCTCATAGAAATTTCTTGATATACCACTAGTCTCTTACACCCACACGTAAATTCCCGATAATCACGGGCCCTTACACCCTCACGTAAATTCAGACATCTCCCGGCCCTTACACCCACACGTGTAAATTCGTGGATGTCTTCCCGGCCCTTACACCCACACGTAAATTTATAGGATATCTCCCGGCCCTTACACCTACTACGTAAATCAGATGTCTCCCAAGTCTCTTACACCCACACAGTAAATTCGTGGATTTCTCCTGCCCTGGCTACACCCTCATAGAAATTCAGATACCTCCCTGCCCTACACTCCACACGTAAATTTGAAATATCTTCCCGGCCTCCTTACACCCACTCGTAAATCCAGATTGCCTCCCTGCCCTTACACCCACACGTAATTGAATAGCTTCCCGCCCTTACACCCACTCAAATTGTATCGTCTCCCTGCCCCCACACCCACACAGAAATTTTGGGACATCTCCCAGGGTCTCTTACACCCACTCAGAAATTTAGGACAACTCCCCGGGTCCACCATGAGTAGAATCTCAGAGATCTCTCACTCATAATCCCGACCTATTAGGTCAACTCTCACCCTACACCCTAGGGAAGAACATCTATACTTTGGTTTCTCTAAAGGCCTTAACCTTGCAGTTCAAATCCATCATACAAGATGCAAGAATTTATGAATACGATGCATCCAATTTAAACTACTCTAATCAAGTGCAAGAGTAGAAATGTACCCTACATCCCCGCTTCTCCGTATGCTCAAATTCCGCACCTCCATGAGACCTCCGCCTCCCAGACAATCTCGCCCATATGCCCAGTCACACAAATATACCTCGCCCCGCCCTCGACCAGAAGTCCTAACCTGCGGAGTCCCGGATTTGACCTCGACCCATACTCCGTCCTCTCGCCCATCTCGTGCTACCGGGCGTGCCTCGTGATAACACCCCGAACCGGGAACCGGTTCTCCCCGACCCGCATCAGGTGTGGAGGTAAACGAACTCGCACGCCTGCGTTCGGCAGCCTGAACCGGGATCTACCGCCCCAAAACTCGGATCCCCTTGTCTCCCGGGCAATCCCGTTCACGCCCAGCCGCCTGGCAAATAACATATCACCCGCCCGTCTCGACCAACCGCCCAATCTCGGCCCCCCGGGTCCTCGAAACTCACGGAAGTAAGTCTTATGCTCCTTCCCGAACTAGAAGAAGGTCGATCCTCCCTCTGCTACTAACACCCGTATCCCGAGTGTCCCGGAAAGCATCCTCGGGATCTCTCTCTAAACGTCAACCAACCATGAGCCCATGTCCCGTAGGCGTAAGTCCTACAATCCTACCCCGAACGGACAACTTCACCATTCTCGAATCTCCCCGACCTTGACCATGTCCTGCAGGGCCACGTAGCTGTCGCCAGGGACCGCTAACTCTATGAATCTAGCCACGTAGTCCATCACTGTCATCACTTCCCCGCCCAGCTCTAGGAACTCCCGAGCTGCAATGTCTCGCGCCCCGGGAAAATACTTACCCATGAACGCCTCCCGAAACTCGCCCATGTCATAGCCTCCTAAGTCTCTAGGAAGCCCCGCCCATCTCCACCATACCCGGGCTCGCCCTCTAACACCGAATGCGCCTAACCCGATCCCTGCGATCTGAGGTGACCCCATAGCCTCCAATATGTTCCCTAATCCGCATAAACCAATGTCCTACACATCTGATCTCCTCCCCTAGAATGTGGAGGATGATGTGCCCTAAACCGGAGGTTACTAGACCTTCCTAACTACCGCTACGCTAGCTGCCCGTGGTAGCAAACACGTAATACCTACAAATCTCGCCAGCGAAAGGCATAAGCCGATCAACACGGCGGGTCGGTCAAATGTCTAAGTGGTGTTCGACCAGCGTCCCGTGGACGCCCCTCTACGCCCTTCGCCATCTACACACAAGTCAATGGCAACAAGATTCATTCAATTTTCATTTCAGTATCCATTTCCCTAAGGTTATAGTTCATAACCTTAGCATTCTCCTTTTTCCTATACGCATTATACCATGCATATAATTCCCTATGCAATAACCGTACAATCATAATCCTCATATACATCATACCATGTATATGTCCCTAACGCATCGGAAAAACACACAAAATTATGCAATTAAAAAACATGCAATGCAATAACGTATCTCAAAGGGTAAATACAACTCGGTGACAATTATTCACTAATTCTAAAATAAAATTTCACATACCTTGTCGATGCACTATAAGCGAATTTCCATATAAATACTTTTATATATTAAATCACACACAAGAAAATTTTTTTAAAATTTGTACTTTTTTATCCCTGCGAACAATGTCACAAACAAGGTCCATGAACAAGGTCCAAACAATAACCCTAAATGCTTGTAATCGAATCAAAATCGGGTTTGCGTACAAGGCGCGACACTAACACAAAGCCGCGCGCACACGCGTCAAGTAGCGCTCAGCAGTCGCTAAGGCCACGCTGCCGCACAACGCCTGTGTCGTGGCGCATGTCGCGCACAAACAAATAAGCAGTCAAGGCCACAATGGCATGTCAGTCGCCACAAGATAGCACCTAGGTCGCGCATGTCACGACCCCTTCCGCCTTCAACCTTGCGTCAGACGCGACATCGCTCGTGTCACGACCTCGAAGCAAATTTCCATGTCACGACATCAAATCGGTGTCGCGACACCACTCAGTCAATCCAGTCGCGACTCTGTGTGGGGTCACACCGCTCTCGCCTAATATCACCGCCCATGTCGCGACATCAAAACGATGTCGCGACATCAAGCTCACGCAACGATCGCCACTCCATGTCGCGACGCCAGAATGATGTCGCCGACATCAAGCCCGCTTACCCTATCTTCGCACGTCATGACGCTTCAAACGATGTCGCGACTTCGCCTTGTCGCACTCCATGTCGCTACCAAACAGATGTCGCCGCCACTTCGCCCAACCGCCACTTCCCCGCCGCGAACTCACCCAGTCGCGACAGCGCCCATTTCCGGTCGCGACCACGCCTCTGGTTCTCACGACTAAAGTCGCCACCCTCGAACTACGTGTCGCACCTAAACGGGTCCTAACCTGCAACGATTTTTTTTTTTTTTTCAAAATCATCCAAGAATTTCTTCTTCAAGCATCTTTCGATGCAAGAATTAAACCCCACCATATACATAATTTCACAAATGTAAGAGTTGAATTTCAACTCTTTTTCCCTGTGCCAAAACTGGAACAACCCTCCCGTAATCTCCACTACACCCAACTGGGCCGTATCAAAAATCGAACGATCGTCTTAAAATTTTTATTTATTTATATATTTTTCGGCCAAAATCCTCCTGTAAGAGCTCTTCCCCCGCTACTTCC
Organism: Tetrastigma voinierianum; assembly: GCA_016808115.1. NCBI lineage: Eukaryota > Viridiplantae > Streptophyta > Magnoliopsida > Vitales > Vitaceae > Tetrastigma > Tetrastigma voinierianum. Next base: position 1,675,719 of record JAEQBH010001453.1, read on the forward strand.
CAAGGTGCGCAGGCTGTCCACTCGGCCATACTACTCCAAATTTCACTTAATTAAAATTCTTTCCTCAGGTAAAATCGAATAATTTTCCGTAATTCCACAAATCCATTCTCGTTTCATGTTCAAAACTCGGAGCTAACGTCTAAATTTTTTTTTCGCTCATTTCGTTTATTTCCTGACCGCTTCGCCCATAAATTCGGAACACCTAAGGTTATATTTTCTGCCAAGAGCCAACAATTCCTCCTATGCTACTCACTGTGCATACAATTTCATACACCTACATACAACAAACATGTTATACACCATCACATTAACACATTTAATTCACCAAAATGCACACTCGATGTATGATTCATCCCTGCGCTCCACTGAAGTCCTAGGTATTTCAGATACCTAATCCCCTACACTCCATCGAGCTCCCGGCGTAATCGCTTACCTTAGCTCTGGTTATTAATACCAGTGATGCAGCCCTAAAATCGGGTGTCCGCCGACCACCACAACCTCATAAATCTATATGTCTCACGTCTTGAGACCCATACATGTGTAAAACGGCCCAATAGGACCCGCACATCCAGACAACCCAAATATAAATTTTCTACAAAAAGGGATTCATTCACAATTGTTTTTGATTACAATTTATACAAAACTTGGCTTCGCCTGCACCTTTTACAAAAATACAAAATAGCGCCATCTCGCTCCGCTTCGCCTGTTGCCCTGATGCCCTGCATCCCTGGGCAGAATGCGGCATTCGGTACACCTCATCGACGGTAGGCAGCCCGCAGAATTTCCTTTACTGGGTTACTCTCACCTAAGTGTGCAATGCAATGGCACACCAAACATACAACACATGCTAATATATCATCATGATATAGCTAACAATTTAAATCCCATACATCATGTTATTCAGTTTATAATAATAACATAAACTTAGCTCACATGGGCTAAGGCACAATCCGGCGGTTCATCTTGGAACAACCCACAATTTCACAATCAACATGTTATTCACCCATGGCAACAACACTCATCAATAAATCACACAAACAGTCTGTGGACTCCGCCCAAACCACCCCAAGGATTTATCTCACTTGGCCCAAATCTTGACTCAAGTCACGCGCCATCCGTGCCTCAACAAACCCCATCCATTACATGACTTTAAGCAAAAAGTAAAAACAAGTAGGAAGAAAAACCCCTACCTTTCTGAGTTCACTAAACTCCCTAAACCGGTACCCACGTGTAGTCTGCCGTGGCACCCTCGTCTCGTCACTGGAAGCCGATGCCCCCGATCGGCCGGAATTTTAGAGAAGGTAGAGCTTCTCCCAAAATCCCACACTTTTCCCTCTCTACTTGCCGTTTCCTCCTTCCCTCTCTTCTTCCTCTCCCAATCCATTCGGGTCAAGATTGGGACAAGAGAAAAGTCCTCTCAATGCCACATGTCAAATTTCTGGGTCGGGCAGGATTACACCTTATCCTTCTCTTATCCAACCACTGGAGATTTCCTCTAATGGCATCATGCCACGTGGTCACAAGTGAGCCCCCCATCACCAAGTTTGATCGCATCTCGCATCGATACGTGGTGCCTCTGGCCTCCCAAAACGTGCCAAGTGTCATGCATCCCTCCGTGCTCCTCGAAAACGGAAATTCACACGTAGCTTCCCGACCCGACGAAATTCGACAAGTAGCTAGATTCTCCTCACAGACGACCTAAATGGGCTGAAGTCCATTTCACATCCGAGATCTAGAAAATTCTGGATTTTTTGACCGAAATTACCATTTTATCCTTCCTTAGGAAATCCGATTTCCCGAGGTCTCACATATATAACGGCTAAAGGCTGACTTGTCGATCGATCTAATCCACGAGATCATCCCGCAAGTGATCCTACTATCTATTATTTCACCCTAGTTTTCAAATTATTTCTAATGACTAGTTTGATCTAATCCATACGATTTGAATCGCTGATCCAATCCGGCCCTATTTCAATCTCGAATTTAAAATGCTATCCAATCCAGCCGATTTTTGATCAAACGGCTGGGATTTGAAATCATGACTTTGATCTAATCCATATGGATTGATTCAATGGTTTAAAGAAGATCTAACTACGTATTTTCATCAAACAAATCCAACTAAGTTGAATTAATTACAAATATATTTTGACCATCCAATGGCTGGTTCTGACTCCCCCAAAAATAAATCTTATAAATACTTCTAAAATCATCCAAATTTTTATTTACAAATTCTCTTTATTCATATCCAATCTTCATTCTTCACTCAAAATTTTTTTCTCCTGCTATATATCTAAAAAGTTGGAAATTTTAAGAAGTAATTGGCTTCAAGTTTCAAATTTCACAAGGTATGTATTTCTATGTTAATTTACTTTAAATTGTCATTATCAGATTTATGTCTTGTGTACTTAATAGTTTTACATTTATGTTTTGTATTTGTGTTAACTATATATTAGCTTTATTTCAATTTCTATTAGATTATAAATTTAACAATATAATTTTTATATTAGTTTAAGGTAAATATCATATATATTATATTATTAAATAATACTATAGTTTTATATAATATAATAAATTTAATAGTAATGCATTCTTTAAAATTACTATATATTAGTTTTATTTTATAATTTCATATTATATTATAAATTTAACAAAATAGAAATATATATTAGTTTAAGGTAAATGTGATATATAGTATATTATTGGCAATACTATAGCTTATATAGTATAATAAATTTAATAGGTAATGCCTTCTATAAATAACTATAAATTAGTTTTTATTTATAATTTCATATTATATTATAAATTTGAATAAATATAGAAATATAATAGTTTATAAATATTGTAAAACCCGAGAAAATTCCCACTTTCTAAAAGTGGTAAAATAGTAATTTCCTAATAAAATCGAAAATTTTTCTAGATCTTGATACATGAAACTAATTTCACCGCTGACTCTGCTCTCATAAATTCATTCACCACGTTGAATTCTCGTTGAATCTCAGACAATCGAATTTCATGTTTCAGGCACCAAAAGTCAAGACGATGCCCAAGTATGAGAGACATGTGATGTGATAAAAGTCACCTACTACATGTACCCATGTGACACATGTTTCATGATTAGTGAGAGGATAGAGATAAATGACTTAGATTAAGCCATGTGTCAAAAAGCCTTTAAAATCAAACTAAAGGACAAAATGAGAATTAAGTGAAATGATTAAAATAAAGACAAAAAAGCATCATCTCTTCCATTTTAATGGGTTGAACTAAAAGGAGGGGGAGAGACTCGGTTTTAGAGAGAGAAAGCAGTAATTTCTTTCTAGATTTTCTATTGGACCGCTTCCGCTTTCGTCTGCCAAGAAGCAAAGTTGATCTACGCTACAAGGGCTACTCGTGGACACCGATTTTCAGGGGAGTTTCACAACTCCCAAGAGTAAAAATTCCTTCTCCTACTTGATTTATTCTTTGGCTAAGAGCCATTTTAATGATAGAGATTTGTTAAGGCCTTGATGACCGTGTTTTCGGTCTCAAAATATTTGGACCGAGTGAAGAAAATCCTCGTGAGCAGCTTGAATAGCGCTTCACTTGTGGTTTTACCGCTCACTTCGATTTGTGTGTGATTTTCGTATCGCTGCGATTCAAAATGAATTGCTTTGAATTACGATAGCCAATGAGCTAATTTTGGGATGTTATTGCTATGAATTGAATAACATGTGATTAGTATGAATCATAATATATGCATGATTTATATTAACATGAATCGCTTTGAAATGACATAATGTATTCATATGCACCGGAAATTTTAATAGTAGGTGCGAAAAGTGCATAGATGAAAGAAAAAAAAAAAAAAGAAAATGGTTGTGAAAGGAATTTCAATGAAAGATTTTTTGGAGAATTGGGTTGGAAGATTATCCAACAATTCACGTCGGAGGGGCCCATTAATTGTTTCGAAGAGTTATCCAACAAATTCGCCTAGGAGGGTTGTCCAATAGATTTCACCGAAACTTGGTAGTATGTTTTCGAGAACAAAAATCTTTTGTTTTGAAAACAATATTTTCTCACATTTGGCTTAGGCATGCGTGAGGGAGTCAGTGAGGGCTCGAGAAGTGTGAGAGGGTGAGTCACATTCTCATCCATATCATGTAGACATTCAAGTAGGATCATGTATTTGCTTGAGTGTGTTTGGTTTTCATTACATGTGCACTTAGGTGGAGAGTAACCCATGTAGGAGATTATTACTACTGGGCATTGCTCACCCTGTCGAAGGATTATTATTTCAGGTACAGGGAGTGTTTAGGAAGACGACGCTCATTAGAGGCCGCTTTTGAGAAGAAAGCCGACATGTGACTTTGATTTCATTTTTGTAAAACATGTATGAATTAATACAATTGAAACATGTTGTATTAAGAGTGATGTATTAACTCTTGAACTATGGTAATATAGTTGATGTATTTTTAGTGAGTATGGATGTATAGGCCAATGTGGCCATTTTACTTATGTATGGGTCTCATGATATGAGACACAGGTATTCCGCAGGTTGACGGTGGTCAACGGGACACCCCGGAATTTGGGGCATCACAAATATCATATATAGTGTATTATTAAATAATACTATAGTTTTATATAGTATAATACATTTAATAGTAATGCCTTCTTTAAAATAACTATATATTGGTTTTATTTTATAATTTCATATTATATTATAAATTTAACAATATAGAAATAGTATATTATTAGTTTAAGGTAAATATCATGATATAGTATATTAATAAATAATATTATAGTTTTATATGTATAATAAATTTAATAGTAATGCTCTTCTTTAAAATAACTTATGTTATTAGTTTTATTTTATAATTTCATATTATATTATAAATTTAATTAATATGAAATATATTAGTTTTATATAGTATATTGAAATTCAATAATATAGTTTCATATTAGATTAGATATTTAATTATAGTGATGTCTTCTTTAAAATAACTATATATTAGTTTCGCACTTGATAATTTATATGATGCATTTCATATACAAAACCAATAAGTTAATTTAGTAATAATATGTTAATTAATTAACTTTTCATGTTAGTTTATATTTGAAATGAAGTTATATATTAGTTAATATTATGTACATAGTATTAAATGGTGTTTATATATTTGGGTATTTATATATTTATACAGGTTAATTTAGTAATAATATATTAATAAATTAATTAAATCTTCATGTTAAGTTATCAATTTAAATTAAGTTATATATTAGTTAATATTGTGTATACATATTATAATCTATAGTTTTATATGAAAAAAAAATTAATTTTAAATTGTATAATAATATAGTTTATATAAGTTCAATTTAATAGGATGGATAATGGAAGTAATATTGGAGGTCGAAATCCAGCATGGAAATATCAAGTATCACACATGGAGGAATAGAAATGGTACAATATGTAATACCGCATTCGTGATAAAGGAGAGTGGAATCACTTGCTTTAAATTTCACCTATCACATTCGGATCCCCACTATAATACAAAAAGTGCCCAAATGTGTATCCGGAAGTGAAACACGAAATGATGTAACTTTTAGACCAGAAAAATAAAGAAAAAGTGAAGAAAGCAACATATATAGAAGAAATTTGTGTTGAACTACGAAGCACAATGGGGGGACGCGATAGACATCTCATTGATGATGATAAGGATGAAGAGGATGAAGAAGATGAAGAAGAGGAAGTATATATGTATCCGGGTGACATGACCCCTGATAAAAGAGCTGAATTTCGAGCAGCATGTCGTGCATCAAAAGCTACTGAATGGAACCGACAATAAGAAGAAGATTTACGAGAGACAAAAGAAAAATGGGTAAATCTTTAACTTAAATTAATTTTTATAAAATAAACGAATTCACTTCGATTTCTAATTGAGATATTGCAACAGGTGAGCCTTCACAATTGCAACCAACTAATCCAACAAGGCGCATGCAAAGATCTCAAAGTGTGAGATAATTGGATCCATCACCACCTCTTGCTCCATCATTATATAAATCTTTGGCAACAAGACAAAATAACATTAAAAATCTTTTCAAAGGTGGTGCAATCAAAGAAACGATAGGCTAACTAATCAGTAAATTCTTCATATATGAGAGTGTTGCGCCTCACAAAGTAGACTCTCACCACTTCAAGAACATGATTATTGGTGCACAATAAGCTAGTATGTGACAATCACTTTTCAGTTTCTAATAAATCATTATCTTATATTATAATTGAAAACTAGATTATTAATTCCATTAATTCTACTTGTAGGCATGGGCATAGAGCCACCATCTCCATATGAAATCAAAAACAAATACTTGGATATGGAGTATAAAGACATAGAAGATTATGTGAACATCCAAAAGGAGAAATGGAAGACTTATGGGTGCACAATTATGTGTGATGGATGGATCAACCCCACGAAATTGAGTAGCATTAATTTCATGGTATATTCGAAAGGAAGCACAACATTCCTCAAGTCCTTTGATGCATCCAACAAGATAAAAGACAACAAATACATTTATGGTTTGTTGAAGGACGTGATCAAGGAAGTTGGTGAAGCATATGTTGTGCAAATTGTTACAAATAATGGATTAGCATTTGTGAAGGCGAGGAAGTTGCTAATGAAGAAGTACAATTTATATTGGACTCCATGTGCAACACACTGCATAGACTTGATGTTTGAAGACATTGGTAAAGAGCTACGTTTCGGGGTGATTGCAATGCACGCAAAATCACGACTTCATCTCTGATCATGGTTGAGTTTGGTTTGAAATGAGAAAGATCTATGGTGGAGATATTGTGCGTTCAGGGGCGACAAGATTTGCGACAAATTACATCGCCTTAGAAAGTCTTCTAAAAAAGAGGGCTAATTTGAATAAGATCTTTATTAGTAATGACTGGGCTTCTCACAAGCTTAGTCGATTGACCATTGGACATGAGGTTGAAGTGCTCATGTTTGATCATACATATTGGGAGAAGTTCTCTAAGCTAGTGTCAATCTATGACGCACTATATACAGTTTTTTGCATTGTTGATTCGATGTACGTCCCAACAATGCCATTTTGTGTATGAGTTGATTCGAATTAATGAAACAAAATTTGCATCGACTCAATGCGAGGTGGGTCAAAATATTCATCGCAGATTGTTAGGATAGAACCCTCAAACATCTATCATGTGTGGTAGCTAGCGATATCATAATCACATTTAATGTATATTATTTTCCTTTTATCACATACTAATTCTAAATCACTTTTGTAGCATATTATTTGAATCCAAGATTTCAATATAGACATGGAGTTAGTAGTGACCTTGAGTTACTCCAAGTTGTTCACGAAATATTTGCAAGATTATCTTCTACTACTGTAGGCCTTAGTAATTTTGAAAATGAGGTACATCAATAGGTTACAATTCTAATTAATTGATTCAATTTATTTGGTTACGCTTACACTTATATTGATTTGACAAGTGCATTTTCAATTCATAGCTTATAATGTTTCAAGATGCGAAAAGAGGATTCGGTGATAGAGAGCAGCAATAGCCTCAAGAGATTTAATGGTCCCTGGTCAGCGTTATTTCTCATTAAAACATTAAAAGTAAAGTCTATTATCATGTTATTATTAGATTTTAGATATTTACTTATTTTATTCTGCAGTTGAATGAGTGGTTTATGTATGGAAACCATGCTCCAGGAATTTGGCCGTTAAGGTTTTCCCAAGCTTGCATCTTCTTTAGTGTGTGAGAGTGAGCACATTTGCTCTAATACATACAAAACAAAGAAATCGAAACTGCTTACCTAGGCTCACAACAATTAGTTTTGTTACTATAACGTGAAACTAAAGATACATGATATCTGCGAGAGACCGATAAAATTCTTGAAAGAATTACCTTGATTTACTCGACATTTCGACGAGTTTAATTCGAAGAAAGAGGATAATCAATTATTCCAATGGGTTATACCTCTCCATTTTTGAATGATGAAGATGGAAATCTGATCACCAATTCTTGCACATGTTCGAAGCGGTGTTGATGTTGGCCAGAGTGTTTTTTATCACGAAGAAGTTCATAGTGAAAGTTCAGTCAGACCACTGAAGACTCATTTCAACCCATTTGTTGCTTCTAGGCCCTCATTTGATTCAAGTGCTGAACATAGTAGTAGGCCTAGTTTTTCCGGTACTTCTACTACAGGTTATGATGGCTCAAGAGGAGAGGGGACCAATGATGGTAGTGATACTAGAAATGATGGTGGAGATATTGTAGATCGACAAATAAGTCAATATCTATTGAGTCTATACACTAGTGAAGATGATTTCACACATGCTACACAAGATGAAGATCACGGGTATAGGAGAGCTGGTCCAGGTATTGGAGCCATTAGAAAGCCATATAGATGTTGACAACGAAGGGTGACACACCACAATGAGGATTCATTGTCGACTAGTTTTGAGTCTATGAGCATTGGCACTTAATATAGTGATTCATCTAATGACGACAACATTTTTCCTCCTAACATAATGAGTTATGGTCAGCCTTCTTCAAATCTTCGGCTTAGGTGATGAAGAATATGGAATGATAAATTATCCTCATCTTTGAACAAATGACATTCCACATATTATGTATCAAATGCATGAGGATTTCAAACGAACATGTGGGTGAACCCCGAATTTCCTATCCATGGAGAGGTTGTGGGTATAAGTTAAAACATTTATGCATGACATGTTCGATCTTATAATCAATATTATTGGAACACCATGCCCTGGTATGAGTATTGTCTTCACCTAGATGAGATCCCTTTATCAAATGTTGCAATGGAGCCACATCGATCTTCATTTTTGTTTTAAAAGCTCATTGCAATGTAATCTCAATGTGTATATTTGATTATTAGTGTCATTTTTACATTTTTATAAAGAATTTCCATGAATTTCATAGTATTTTTATTAATTTATGATATATCGACACTCATGTAAAAATATCAATTAATATATCTCCGATATATCTGTAAAATCCAAGTACATATATATATCTGTCGAAACCGATATTTCCATCCTTAAGAGGTGGGAAGAGAGAAGAGAGGAGATGGAAGAGAGAGAAGAGAGGAGAGTGGGTCCCACTTATCATGTGGACGCCACGTCAGCATTTAACAGTTATTTTAATACCGTTTGACCACTTTAACTGTTTGAGTCACGATAGAAGTTAGTTTGGGCTATGGGAGTAAACTTTAGAGGCCTCTTTAAACTGAAAAAAAAAAATTCCAATTGTAAGTGGGATATCGGGTATAACACTTGGGATTTTTTTTTGCACATTTTCCCTTTTAATATTTAATTTTAAAAGTAATAATTAAAAAAAAATAAAATTAAAAGTAATAGCGATAATATCTTCTATTAACCTTTTTAAGAATAATTAGGTTTATTAACATTTAAAAATATAAAAACTAAATTATAAATATTATAAATAAAAAGTTATTATGAATAAGAAATAACATAGAATCAAGCATTATTTATAATGAATGTTCTTCATCCTTGTGTTAAGAAAATAATCGTTTGAGTTTTTAAAAATTAATTAAAATATGCTGTAAAAAAAATCAATTGAAATCCTTGAAACCCTTGTACATTTAGTTCATATACTTTGAACAATTAGTGTAAATACCTTGTACATTATAACAAATCTCATAAGTAGTTTATAAAATTAATATGTATGATATTAAGAAAATGCATAGGATGAATGTGAGACCAAACAATATTTATAAGGATGTCATTCATCCTTCAGTTAAGGAAATAATCATTTGAGTTTTTAAAAATCAATTAAAATCCTTGAAGAAGAACAGGCTTGTACATTGCTTGTACACTTAGTTCATATGCCTTATATAGTTAGTGGAAATACCTTGTACTATGTACCAAATCCTATAGGGCTCATAAATGTGAGCATATGCATGTATTTTATTGTCATGGTTTAGAAAAAAAATGAAATAGAGAACTTAAAACAAATTTCTATCCATTATATGTGTGTTTCTATTATCATTGACTTTAATATACATTTATATATATATTTTATTCTAATTTTACTTTTGTACTTTGCTTAGTTTCATAAAAATTTAAGTGCAAAAAAATAAAAAAAAATAAAAAATCATAATATGAACATTATAAATATTCTAAATAAAACTATTATAAATAGGAAACAAAATATAATATTTTATATAATTAAGGCATTTTATGTTATCATTATCATTGTTACGGGTGAATATGTTTGTATTTAATATGTTAATTACATAAAATAAAAATATAATTAAAAAGAAAAAATTTGAATAAAATGAAAATTTTAAAATAAAAAACATTTTATTAAGTAGATTTTAAAAATTAGAATTTATTTAATAAAATTAATAAAATTAAATATTAAAGATATTTTAATTTTTCATAATTATTTACTAAAATTAAATATCAATTTTTTTTTTATAATTTTCAAAATCATAGGTTTATAAAAATTTAAAATATAATAGTGTAAAAATAAGATTATAATATGAAAACTATAAATATTATAAAATATTAGTATTTATTAAATTATCTATTGCTATAGGAAGATGTATTTATATATTAAAACTTAATTTATTTTACTGTATTTATTGCACAAAATAAAAATCTAATAAATAAATAAAAATAAATAAATGAATAAATTTAGAAAAATAAAATTTTTTAATTAAGTAAACTTTCAAAATAAGTGAAAATAAGATATTATTTTTTATAAAATTAATTAAAAATTATAAAACTTAATTTATTTGAAAGATGAAAAAGCAAAATATAAAAAAGAAACAAAATTGGAGAAGAAAAGTGGCTAGGTGGCTGAGCACGTGCGTGGGAGGTGGGAGGGGATGTGGAGGGCAGAGAAAGAGCTAGGTGCAGGGTGTAGTGGTGGGGAGCATGACAATTTTTGTATTTTTAAATTTTTATGTCCTTGTTATTAATTTTAGATGTTATGGGTTTTGAGCCTAATTTGGATGTTTTTGTGGGCCTTTTGTTAAATAAGAGGGTCCATGAGACCCTGAAGCATAATTGTTGCGACATGGGTTGGCATTTTGGGGTTGCGACTCAATTTTTGGGTGTTGCGACAGGCTTGGACATGGCAGGGAGGCCTCGTGTCGCGACATGGAATTGATGTTGGGACAGGGCTGGCCCTTTGGGCGTCGCGACACAACTCTTGGTGTCGCGACCGGCCAAGCGGGCTGTGCGTGTCACGACCGGGCGTGCGCGCCCAGTGCGCGGCGATAGGGCACTAGGTGCGCGTGACAGCGCATGCCTGTGTGCGCAGTGCACACGACCCACTTGCTGCAGTGCAATGTGATGTGCACTGTTTGGGTCATTGTGTGGAACACTGTTCATGGGCACTATTAAAAAAAAAAAAGAGTAAATTTTTTTTTGTGTATGACTTAATATATGAAATGTTTATCTTGCATTATCTATGAATGCCTTGACGTGGTGCATGAAAAAAAATTTATTTTTTTCAGTGCGTGAACAGTGTATCGGGGCTGTATTTACACCCTTGAGATACTTCATTAAAAACCCAGCTTGTCATTTGACGTGTGTAGATGGCAAGTTGAGGATGGGGACGTAGTGGTCTTCCACGAGGTGCTAGTTAGGCACCACCTATTTTCAATCAATAGGCCTTTGTAGAGGCCGTGGGTATTGTAGCTGTTGCCATTGCACATGGTAGTGCAGTTGGGGGTCAGGGAGGATTGAGTGACCTCCAGAGGTTTATAGCGCACCATCCTCCATCATTCAGGGGAGGAGGGGATCTGATGGTAGCCGACCATTGATTCCGGTAGGTCGAGAGGGTTTTGGTGGCCATGGGGATCACTTCTGATGCCATGAGGATCAGACTAGCTACGTTTAAGCTAGAGGGTGAATCCCAGGCATGGTGGGATTGGGCTAAGGTCGTAAGGGACCTAGAGACAATGACTTGAGGCAAGGAACGATAACAATGATGGAGTATGTGGTTAATTTTACTAAGTTAGCCCGTTTTGCTGATGACTACGTGGCCACGGATATGGATAAAGTCAAGAGATTTGAGAATGGGTTAAAGTTGTCCATTCGAGGCAAGATTGTAGGACTTCGCCTACAAGACATGGATTCTATGGTCGGGACAACCCTCGCCAAAGAGAAGGAGATAGAGGATGCACGGGGCATCCGAGATGTGGGTGTCAACTGCAAGAGGAAGGAGAGTCAGTCTTCTTCCATTTCGGGAAAGAAGCCGAGGGCTTCTAGTTCACATGAGTTCTAGAGCCGCAGCCATCCGGGCTAGGGATATGGCAGGGTTGCCAATCAAGCAGGACATGTTGTATGTTTTCATTGCCAATAGCCCGGACATATGAGGAGGGATTGCCCCCAAAGACAAGGATCCCAAGGTTTGGGGACAGTGCAGTCCCAGTCAGCTGTGGGACAGGAGCAAAGTTTATTCATCCACACCCTAGTATGGGTCAGAGGAGTTAGTATCAGTCCCAGGGAGTTGCACGGGTGCCTCCCGTTACACAAGCAGGCTAGAGGGGCCAGATTATGGGTCGAGGCAGAGGACAGGGCCTACAAGCAGGGACGTCAGGGATTCAAGGGCTTGTCTACGCATTCACATCACCAGTTGAGCCCGCAGATCAGCTAGTTATACAAGGTACGTTTTTTCTATCTCGCCTACAGGTAAGAGTGTTATTTGATTATGGTGCATCGCATTCATTCATCGCTGCATCATGTATGCGGGCGGGCTAGAGTTGAGACCTTGGAGGGCCTGTCACGTGAGTTCTCCCCCCTTGGAGACCCGGGACGACATAGATATGATATCGAGGTTCATGACTAGAATCTACAGTTTTGCTCTCGGTGGACACGAGGGTCATGGACATGTTAGAGTTGATGTCATCCTTGGGATGGGTGGTTGGCGACATTGCCAGACCCTCAATTTTGTCCCTCGGCGCCTTGCATTTATCCTAGATTGTCACGCTCACCCATCGTTCTCATATAACACCATTAGGGCCCTTTTAGGCTTAGTCTGTCTCCGAGCCTCAGGTGGGCTTGTATATGGTCCATTGAGTGCGTATGTAGTTCACTTTAGAGTGTTATCATGGCTTCTTTTTTTAGTTATTGGCATCATTCCATAGGAAGCAAGTGGGCCCCGAGGTTTAGCTGTCGAGTTTATTAGACTATGTGGTCGAACCTTGAGCTTGTTTCGATCGTATCTCCCTTGTCCGAACTCGGAATCGTGCGCCGTTTGTTTTGTTGGATTCCTTATTCACCAAGGAGGTTTCTGTTAAAAATATTAATTTTTTTCAACCATTTGACAAATCGGTTTGACTAGTTCATCGAGGCGATGCATTATCTGACATTGTTTTTGGGAGGTTTAGCGAAGCCACTCCTCCTTGTTTTGATCATATCTCCTCATCGAACCTGGAATTGTGCACCAATTTTTTTTTGGTCTCCCTTGTTTTTCAGGAACATTCTATCAAATTTCATAATTTTCCTCAGCAGAAGCACTGTTTTTAGTTTGGCATCCGGTTCAACCAGTTAGTCGAGCCAGCTTGTGTGGAGCGCTGATTTTTATGATTTTGGAGCCCAAATCTTATATGGTTCAGGCCCATAAGCTCCAGCTCGAACTTGGGAAATATTTTGGATCTATTTTGGGCCCTAAGGTTGGAGTTCCCTTCTTATTTTCCCTTGAATCCATATGGATTCTTAGTGGTGAAACAAAGTAAAAAAAAAAATTGAAAAAACTAAAAAAGGTTAAGCTAGCCTAGTTAATGCAAGAGCATTAATAGAGTGTGTATCCATCTTGAGGGAGCTGATTCAGAGTTGAAAGTGGCGAGAACAAGGTGGGTTCGAGGCTGAGGTGGGGTTTCGATATAAAGTGCAGAATGGAAGAAGAAGGAGCTTTTTTTTCCTAGGGTACTACGGGGAGGGAGGTGGTGATACTTGGTTCCAAGATCTTGACCCCGGTCGTTGGCTGAGAGGAGACTTGGTTTATTTGGAAACGAAAAATAAGAAGAGAAAAAAAAGCGGGGGGAGGGAGGGGAGATAGCGAGTGAATCCTACGAATTACGAAGTTATATGCTTCTCCCGCTTCTTTTACGCTTTTCTTTGCCTTTGTTGTTTGCAGACTCGTGTTAGGGTACTTTCCTTTGTTTGTGTTGGTTCTTGGTCATTCAGAGTCGGAATTGCACTCCGTTTGTCTTGTTGGATTTCTGACTCTGTGAGAAAGGTTCTGAAAAGTTTTGAGATCTTTTCTCAACCGGATGGACCGGTTGGGAGCTCAGACGGCGAACATTTTGTTCGATTCTTGGAATGACGGTTTGGAGTCTGCTCTTTGTTTGTGTTGGTTCTTGGTCATTTGGAGTCGGAATTACAATTCGTTTGTCTTGTTGGATTCCTGACTCTGTGAGGAAGGTTCTTAAAATTTTTGAGATCTTTTCTCAATCGGATGGACCGGTTGGGAAACCAAACCAGTCGGTTCATTGGGTTCAGTTTGCTAGAACGGCAGTTTGGGCACTTTGCTTTGTTTGTATTGGTTTTTGGTCATTCGGAGTTGGAATTGCACTCCTTTTGTCTTGTTGGATTCTTGACTTTTTGAGGAAGGTTCTGAAAATTTTTGAGATCTTTTCTCAACCGGATGGATCGGTTTGGAAACCGAACTAGCCGGTTCATTAGGTTCAGTTTTCCGGAATGCCAGTTTGGGTACTTTTCTTTGCTTGTATTAGTTCTTAGCCATTCGGAGTCGGAATTGCACTCCATTTGACTTGTTAGATTCCTGACTCTGTGAGGAAGGTTTTGAAAATTTTTGAGATTTTTTCTCAACCGGATGGATCAGTTGGGAAATCGAACAAGCCGGTTCATTGGGTTCAGTTTGCCGGAACGACAGTTTGGGTACTTTGCTTTGTTTGTGTTTTTCTTGGTCATTCAGAGTCTGAATTGCCCTCCGTTTGTCTTGTTGGATTCCTGACTCTGTGAGGAAGATTCTAACAAGTTTTGAGATCTTTTCTCCACTGTTTGGACTAGTTGGGAAATCGAACCAACCAGTTCATTAGGTTAAGTTTTTCGAAACAGTAGCTTGGGTTGTGTATTGAGTTGGATGAGCAGGTTCCTGATTATTAGCTTAATGTAGGTGTGTGATTGCAAGGTTGTCTCTTGTCTCCTTGGGGTTGGTTTGAGCCCTTGCATTGCGTCTGCAAATGGTTACTTGGGTTCCATTCGAAATTGTGTTGAGGCGTTTTGTAGATGTCATGACTTTATGGGAATAGTGGCTTTATTTGAGCTTTTATGTAAGTTGAATTTGCAGCTAAGTTCATGGGATTTAGGTAGCTGAATTTCAGTTTGGTTCTAGGGATCTAAGTGGATGCATCGTTTGTAAATCAGTTGAGTCCCATGGTCTTCATTTTAATAAAATGGTGTGGCTTGGTTGCAGCCCCGTTTTAGAACACTTTGCTGTGTTTCGTTGGTTCTCACTCATCCGGGCTCGGAATCATGCATCGTTTGTTTTGTTAGATTCCTTATTGTATGAGGAATTTTCTGACAAAGTTTCAAAATTTTTCTCAATCGTTTGGACTTATTGAGAACCGATTCAATCGGTTGTGCAAGACAGCTCATGGGCAGCCCCCTATTTTAGCATGTTTCAAGCCCGAATCTATTATGGAGTGCTCTTATTTGCTCTAAGGAACTTGTAGGCCGCCTTTAGGGTCTGAGTTTAGTTTCGGTTTGAACAAAGTGGGGTAGTGGGCAATGTGGGATTGGTAAGTATGGTTCGGTTTGTGGGATTTTAAAGGAATGTGTGCTAAAGTAAGCAAACCACTTACCTCATTTCAGCCTACTTCCTTTCTTTTGGTAGGGGATCCGATATTTGGTTTTAAATGCATGATGTATGATGTATTATTTATCCTACCTATTCCTGTTGCGCATGGCTAGGGACCTCAAGTACATGCTTGGGCGTTGGTATTTGTATTCATATGCGTACATGGTGTTTGGATTTTGACATTTGTGGTGCATTTGAGCTTGTTGACTGACCTCTTATGCAGCGCTTGGCTAGGGACCACAGGTACACACCCATTGTTTTGATTAGTTGATTGTTCATATTAGATACTAAGCAGGTTGGTGTGATTCGAGTCATCTATGTAGCCTAGGAGGCTATTTGATCTTTGACCCATATGCTCCCACATACCCAATTCATTAGTAGAGACCGAGTTTTGGGCCTAGAGGGGTGCTACCTCATATGAGGTACCTTCCAAATAGGTAACTGATCCCCGGACCCAGAATCTAGTTTTCGTAGACCGCTTTTTCCATACTTGAAAATTAACCCACATTTTCTTTTCATTTTAAAAGCGAGTCGCGCCGGCCAGTGGATCGGGTAGGGTCCACAGGCATATCACGTTGTCATTGATTGTGAGCGTTGGAGGGTTACCGCCTACACACAGGATGGTACTTATGTTACGTTTCAGAGGGACAAACAAGATGTTTTACCCTAGACTGTGTACGATTCCAGATGACACAGACAGTTTTTGGGTTGGCTGACTAGCCTTACCTTAGAGGACGAGGTGGGATTAGACTTGAATCTGCTTCAGGTAGTGTAAAAATACAAGGTCGTTTTTCCGGACGAGCTACCGAGATTACCTCCACAGAGGGATGTATAATTATGTATCGAGTTACACCCTGGCACATCGCCCATCTTTATGACTCCGCATAGGATGGCATCAGTTGAGTTGCAGGAACTCAAGGTCCAATTGCAGGAGTTGTTGGACAAGATTTTTATTAGACTGAGCACTTCACTATGGGGCGCTCGGTTTGTTCTAAGAAAAGACAAACCTTCATTGTGCATTAACTGCGAGCCAGTTAAACGGGGTTCACGATCGAGAATCGTGCCATTTACTAGGATTGGCGACTTATTCGATCGGTGAGGAATGTGAGTCTACTTCAAGATGAACGCTTCTCACGGGTTACCATCGGTGAGGTTAGGGAGCGGATATCCCTACGACAGCGTTCAGGACGCGATATGGGCACTTTGAGTTCACGGTGATGCCCTTTGGGTTGACGAATGCGCCAACAACATTCATGGATCTCATGTATAGGGTATTTCAACCCTATTTGGATCAGTTTTTCGTAGTCTTCGTGGATGACATTTTGATTGACTTCTAGTTTGAGAGGGAGCATGAGGATCATTTGCGGGTTGTTCTACAGTTGTTGAGAGACCATCAGCTGTACGCCAATCTTAGTAAATGTGAGTTTTGGCTTAATGAGGTGAGGTTTTTAGGGCACGTGGTGTTAACTTCAAGAGTGTTAGTGGACCCCGAGAAGGTCGAGGCTGTGATGAGTTGGGAGAGACAAAAGTCAGTCTTCGAGATACGTACTTTCTTGGGATTGGCAGGGTACTACAAGAGGTTCATCGAAGACTTCTCCTAACTAGCGGCACCTATGACGAAACTGACCTGGTAGGAGGTCAAGTTTGAGTGGGATGATTGGTGCCAGAAGGCATTCTAGGATCTAAAGATGAGGCTTACTACAACCCCTATTATGATAGTTCCGAAAAGGGGATAGAGGTACATCGTGTATTGCGATGCCTCGAGAAAGAACGAGAACATTGATGCGTTACGATGTAATTTGGGAGGTTGTAGCTTATGGTTCATAAGCTAAAGATCATGAAACGAAGTACATGCGCGTGACACATAGAGTTGGCGGCCGTAGTCTTGTGGCAGAAAAATTGGCGTCGCTGCTATATGGCGGCAGTTTGTGGTGTGTCGGACCATGAAAAGTCGAAGTATATCTTCACGCGACGGGACCTCAAAATGAGACGACGTGGGTCGATGGAGTTCTTGAGGTATGAACCGCTGCATTACTATCATGGGTCGGGCAAATGTAGTGGGCGATGCGCTCAGTCGAAGTCATGGGAGTATTGGCTAGTAGCTTCACGGGAGTGCGGATGCTCGAATTGTGGGCGGTTCGAGACTCTGATGCGGCGAGCGGCTCAGGCACGCGTTAGGGAGTTTAATAAGCTACACAATCTCTATTGACAATTGATTGAGTCCTAGGCCTGAGGTGTGGAGATAGTATCCATCGAGGAGCCGGGTGCAATGCGGGAGTACGGTGGCGAGGGCTCGACCATCCACGCAGATGGTAGTCTTCGGTATAGGGGACTCTGGTAGTGGTTCCCTAGTTGACGGATATGAGAGAGGAGATCCTCAAGGAGTTCCACTACTCCCGATTTGCTGTGCATCCAGGTGGCACGAAGATGTACCAGGATCTTCGTCGCTAGTACTACTGAAGTGGGATGAAGAGACATGTAGGGGACTTTTTCGAAGATGTCTCACATGTCGACAGGTTAAGGCTGAGCACCAGAAGCTAACAGGGCTACTCCAGCCATTGGAAGTAGCTGAGTGGAAGTGGAAGCACGTCACGATGGATTTTGTGACCCACTTTCCACGGACGCTGCGGAGGCATGATGCGATGTGGGTGATAGTAGACCGGCTCACGAAGTCGGCACATTTTCTAGCCGTGTGGATGACTTTCACACTAGAGGAATTCTGCCGGTTGTATATTCGAGAGATTGTTCGGCTACATGGAGTGTCAGTATCCATAGTGTCGGACAGAGACCCGAGATTTACCACGCACTTTTGGAAGAGCTTCCAAAAGGCTATGGGGACTCGGTTGACCATGAGTACAGCCTTCTACCCACAGACAAATGGTCAGTCAGAGAGGACCATACAGATTTATGAGGACATGCTGCGAGCATGTGTCCTGGATCATAAGGGTAGTTGGGAGGAGCACTTACCCTTAGTGGAATTCGCCTACAACAATAGTTATTAGGCGAGTATACAGATGGCACCCTACGAGGCTTTGTATGGGAGGCCATGCCGATCACTGATTTGTTAGACCGAGGTAGAAGAGAGCTCCATTATTGGTCCGGATCTGATTAGAGACACTTCCGAAAAGGTGAGCTTGATATGACAACGTATTCTCACTGCCTAGAGTCGGTAGAAGAGCTACGCTGATATACGAGGTCAACCCCTAGAGTTTGAGGTTGGTGATCACGTCTTCTTGAAGGTGATGCCTAAGAGAGGAGTGGTCAGGTTCGGCAAGCGGGGAAAACTGTCACTGAGGTTCATTGGGCCATTCGAGATACTCGAGAGGGTGGGCACTGTAGCGTATTGGTTGGCATTGCCACTTAGCATGTTAGGTGTCCATGAGGTATTCCACGTCTCCATGCTCCGGAAGTATACTCCAGATCCAACTCACGTAGTAGATTGAGGAGGGATTACGATTGGCACAAATAGGACCTTCGAGGAGGGATTGGTGTGAATCATGGATAGTCGGGATCAGGTTTTACGACGCAAGACCGTGAGGCTAGTAAAAGTACTGTGGCAATACCATAGAGTGGAGGAGGCAACACCGTTGAATCAAGCATCATTATTTTAAGTTTTTCTAGTAATGGGATCTTGTTAATAAATATTGGTAAAGGAATATAGAAAGAGGAAGGGAGAGAGAATGATAGAGAGAGAAAGGGAGAGATAGAGAAAGAAGTCTCCTCAAATATGTGTATCATATAAGAAATGGAATCCCTTAAATATGCTTTGTCATGCAACCTTCAATTGCTCATCTTTAAGATGAGCAATGAAGGTGATTACAAGATACATGAATGTAGTAATTCATCACAAGTTACAAAGTGAATGCAAAGGTGAGTAATAAGGGTAATTATATCATATGTTCCGTGAATGTGGTCATTCACCACATAAAGTAATCATTCATTTACAACACTTTTAAATTATAGATAATTTTTAAAATTAAATTTTAGCTTTCACACATACAAAATCTCACTGTTCCTATTCTAAGAGTAACTCTAACCATTCTTCATTTTTAACTTCATCTTTATATTTGGAGATGTGAATAGTAATTATTATTTCCCTATTATTTTAATATTATATTACTATTCTCTCATTATTTTATTCTTATAATAATAAAATAATTATTTTAATAATATTTTTATAACATATTTTATTTTTTAAGATATATTTATTTTTATTATCTATTATTTATTAATTTTGAATTATTTTCCATATACAATATAACAAAATGATTTTAATATATTCATTTTGAAGTATTAATTTATAATTATTTCTTAAAATAAATAAATTTAAATAATTTAAATTTTTATTGAAATTGTTTTTTAATAATGATATAATACATTTTTATTTATACTATAAATAATGAAGCAAATGATCCAATAAATACATTATAAAATAATAACTTTATTGAAACAATGAAGCATATCAATTCGTATTGGGTAGATAACATACCTGGTATGGATCTAGAATTGTTGGTTGCCATTAGTTTCCAAAATCTACAAGGGACGAAATGAAAGAAAGGTTAGGATTAAAGATGAATCTTTCCTTTTCCTCAAAGTGTGTTCTACCAAACCCTTATTGAATTCTAAGGCTCTATTTACTCATATATATAGAGCACAAGGGAACAATTGGGCTTTAACCCAATGGACTTACCAAAGCAAGGGATAAGATAGAACTATAGACCTATAACCAGTTAATATTAAATCATTTCATAAATAACCCATAATTAACATGCACAATATTATAATTAAAATTGTAATATGATTATGCTTAATCTATAGATTAATAAATTAATCTAACAGAATGGTCGACGATTTCCTTCAAATATGAGAGGCTTATTACCTTTTACTACTTATGCAGGCGATTAGGGCATGTAGAGAAGTTCAGTGGAAGAATTTTGAGCAGTAGAAAGATTTTTAGTGGCTTGGCTGGCGGAAAACGCCGAAATGCTTGGCCAAGGTGGAGAAAGTGGTTGAGGAAGATCACGTGGAAGATACGCCCAGGACGGATGGATGAAAGAATATGGAAAGGATCTGCCGAAGGCGTATGGGTTGACTTTCCCAAGCGAAATCTACTTGTTTGAAAGGGAGGAAAAAATGTCCCGAGCGACATCTTGCCAAGATCATAACAAAAACAGAGGCGAGATTCCCGCTAATTAATATTCGACACCAAATGCGGATTATAGGGAGGTGTCAGTTGCACATATCGTCATCCTAAACATGTTTCAAATATGGAAATATGAAACGAAATACGATCTTACATACCTCTAGCCATTGATTTTCTAAAAGCCTGAAATTGGATCACAAAGAACCAATCCGTATAACTTTTTGCTTTGCCTTACTTTGCTCTCTATCAAATGAATTTTCTTGATTAAAAAACAGTAGAGGACCTTATATGTGGATTCTCCCATCGAGATCTCACAGGTCATTTAAACCTTCTTAAAAGGTTACCACTTTAAACTTTCAAATTTTAAAGTTTTAGAAGTTTAAACTTTCAAATTTTAAAGTTTCAGAAGTTTAAACTTTTCAGAAGGGTTGCATCATTTCAAAATCTTATAAAACCTTGCATTCTCCCACTTGGTGCAATCATTAATAAAACCTTTGAGTAACAAAATACATGAATCATAGAGATGAAATTAGATCCCGATAATAAATATTATCAACTATGTATCCTGATATTTCTTCCAAATTACTTAATGTGGTAACAAAAAGTGAATGAATAAGCCTATGTTTATTCTAGGTCCCGAATAAATATATTTTCTCAAACAGATGGTGCACATAAGAAAATGAAAATGGCGGAATATATAAATTTCATAAACTAAATGCATATATACAATTACAAAGAGGAAACAATCCACATTCTATATACATGATCCTTGATTTTCATTGGTGGCATGCCTTTAGTCAAAGGATCGACAATCATCAACTTAGTACTAATACACTCAATGACCACTTTCTTTTCCTTAACATGTTCTCTAATTGCTAAGTATTTGATGTTGATGTGCTTGCTTCAACTCCCACTCATGTTATTCTTAGCCAAGAACAATGTAGTTGAGTTGTCATAGAAAATCCTCAATGGC
This sequence comes from Tetrastigma voinierianum, assembly GCA_016808115.1. Classification (NCBI taxonomy): domain Eukaryota; kingdom Viridiplantae; phylum Streptophyta; class Magnoliopsida; order Vitales; family Vitaceae; genus Tetrastigma; species Tetrastigma voinierianum. The sequence continues at coordinate 1,697,661 of JAEQBH010001453.1, forward strand.
CTAGAAATAGAATCCATAACTCTAAGCCTAGAAATGAAACTCTTAAGCCATACACCTTGTGAGGTAGCCTCAAAACAAGAGGCAGACTTCGGCTTCCATGTGGTAGAGTAGCGATCAAAATCTGTTTTGACACTTCTCTGAAACAACACCACAGGCCATGATGAAAATGTTGCCTAGATGTTGGTTACGAAATTAACACAATAGCCATGATCACGCATCAAGAATAACGATTCAGTTGTCAGTGTCTAATACAAGCATATAATCTTTAGTTCCTTGTAGGTACCTCATGACATTCTTTGTAACTCTCCAATGGTCTATACTTGGATTACTTTGATATCACTCTAACACTCCAACTGTATATGCAATATCAGGTCTTGTACAAACTTGAGCATACATAAGGCTTCCTACTGTTGAAGCATATGGAATATTTTTCATGGATTCTTTTTATAAATCATTTTTTGAGCATTGATTTAGACTTAACTTATCGCCCTTCGTAATGGGAGCAACACTTGGTGAATAATCCTTCATTCGAAATCTCTCCAAAACTTTGTTAATATAGGTTTCCTATGATAGTCCTAAAATACAGCAGGATCTATCTCCATGGATCTTAATGCCAATGATATAAGATGCCTCACACATATCTTTCATATCAAAGTTTTTGGAGAGGAATTGTTTCACGCCATGCATCATTCCCTTATCATTGGTTGCAAGTAAAATGTCATCCACGTATAAAGCAAGGAAACAAGTTTTACTCCGCTTGCCTTAGTATATGCATTGATCCATGGGGTTTCAATAAAGCGAATGGAAGTAACTACTCCATAATTTATAATACCATTGATGGGAGCTTGTTTCAAACCGTATATGGATTTCTGCTTAAAAATAGAAAACCAAATCATACGCCTTCCTAGAGCAAAACCTTCAGGTTGTTTCATGTATATCTTCTCTTCTAGATCACTGTTAAGAAATGCCGTTTTCACATCCATTTGTTACAACTCAAGGTCGGAATGTGCAACTAATGCTAAAATTATATGAAGAGAATCTTTCTTGGATACAGAAGAAAAGGTCTCCGTGAAATCGATTCCTTCTTTTTGAGTGAATCCCTTAGCAACGAGTCTCGCTTTATATCTGTTAATGACGCCTAATGATCAGTCTCTTTTGGTATTATAGACCCATTTATTGATGGCCTTCGCTACTTTAGGTATTACAAGGTCCCGGACCGTTGCTTTCTTTCATGGAATCTAACTCATCCTTCATAGCATTATACCATAGATAAGACTCTTTACAACTTAAGGCTTGTGTGCATGTTTCAAGATCATTTTTTGACTCCAATATCAGTTTCTTGTAAATACACTATGTAACCACTAGGAATCCCTGACTTCCTTTCACGAGTAGATCGTCTTAATGTTGGACCATCTTCTCCTTGAGGAGCTTGTGGTTCAACTGTTTGTTCAAGATTATGTCGTAATTCTTGAACTTGTTGATCCTCTGGAAGGTTCTTAGCTACTTGTGGAAATTTAATGATTGGTTGTTCAACACCAATTGGAACTTGAGGAGTGTTATGAACTATAACCAATCTATCATATGATGTGGAAGGTTGAGTTTCTATATGATCGTGAACAAGATTTAAATCCTTGAATCGATCCCTCCCACTGATCATGTCATTTTCAAGAAACTTTACATTCCTTGATTCCACAATCCTAGTCGAATGAGATGGATAGTAAAATTTATAACCCTTAGATGTTTTGATTAACTAGCAAAGCACTAAGTGGCTCCTGGGTCAAATTCTTCCTCATGTGGATTATATATTAGCACCTCGAGACGGACAACCTGCTGCACCGCATATTTATGACTCGATTTCCAACCTTTCCATAATTCAAAAGGTGTCTTTGGGACAGCCTTAGTTGGAACAAGGTTAATATATTAAATACGCTAGTCCACAAAAAATTAGGAAGATTGGAGTTGCTAAGCATACTTCGCGCCATGTCTTGAGAACCAGACATAGTGTGTTGGGCAACTATCCCATGCTCTTGAAGAAACTTTTCAAAAGGACTATGTGCTTGTCCATTCTTAGTGTACCTACCATAGTATTCACCACCTCTATCATATCTCACTATTTGTATTTACTTCTCGCATTGGTTCTCAACTTCAGCCTTAAAGACTTTGAAGGCATCCAATGCTTCATACTTGTTATGAAGCAAGTATACATACATAGATTGTGAGTAATCATCAATGAAAGTGATGAAATATTTTTTACCAAGTATATCCATATCTGGATAGCATATGTCGGTATGTATGATTTCTAATATGTCTATTTCCATTCTTCTTAGACTTGTTTGTCTGCTTTCCCTTAATGTAGTCCACACAAGTCTTAAGATCAGTATAATCTAAAGTACTAAGTACTCCATCTTTTACTAATCTATTAATTCTATCTATGGAGATGTGACCTAATCTTCGATGCCATAACATAGAAGAATCCTCATTAATATTACACCTCTTAGTACCAATATGAACATGCAAAGAATTATTAGTGGCTTCATTATGTAAAGAAATTCAATATAGACCATCTGCTAAAATATTTGTTCCCGTATGATTTGATTTATAAAATAAGTTAAATACATTGTCTTGAAAAGTAAAAGAAAAACCTAATGGAACAAGTCCTAAGAAATGAAATCAGGGTTACCGTGAAACTTGGTACATAAAGGTCCTTTCAAAACTAAAAAACAAAGCCATTGCATGATATTAAAAGTCACATCCGGTAACTCCTCATTATGAACCCATCTTGTTGCACGATAAGATACTTGGCTCAAAACTCCTTGACTTCCATGGTTTACATACCCTGCAGAAAAGGTTTGCAATATGGATTAACGAACCGATCGATCACAGGTGTTAATATTAACATTAATTCTATTAGATTCACCTTGACAAAGGATGATGAATTAACCTTAAATAACTTCTTGAATTTAGGACAATCTTTCTTCATGTGTCCCTTCCTTTTACAAAAGAAACACTTATTTTCCTTCTTGATATCAACCCGAGGTGGTATTCTACCTTTCTCCTTCTTATTTGATTTAGAAGTGTAAGTCTAACATGTGTCATTCCTTTTGTTCTTCCTAAAAGTTGTTGCCAACATCGCACTTTCACCCAATTCCATCACGAGCCTCTCTTCTTGAACACACATGGTCATTAATTCATTGATTGGCTTGAACATCATATGTGTATTATATGAGATCTTAAAAGGCCCTATTGATGAGGAAGAGTGTTTAGAATAAAGTGCACTAGGAAGGAGTCTGACATATCTATCCCGAGTTTCTTAAGTTGAGCCGCGATGCCCCTCATCGGCATGATGTGCTCATGCACACCCCTAACGTTTGTGATACAAATGGAAGAGAACTTCATTATTGGTGCCCACCCAGAGCACATGCAGTGATGAATTGTTTGCCAAAGGCTTTTAGAAAATCTTGGACCTTATCATATTGCTCAATGGAACCCTAATACCAGTGGCGATTTTGTCTTGTGAACGCATTACGATTAGGTGAGTTGAATCTCTCCCATCACTCAAATAGCGCAACTTTAGAATTGGCCTTTTCTTAATCCACTCTAGTTGTTCTAATTTTCTTATGGCATAATCGATGTCCATATACCCTAAATGAAGGAGAATCGCTCTTTCCATATTTGTAGTTGTCACCTAAGTTGCAGGATCTAAGTGCATATCAGTGTAACTAGCAGGTTGAGATACTATAAAAAGTCCAAAAGCTTATGTTAGATTTGAGGCTTATATCACTAATTGCATGTGTTACCAATTTAAAACGTGCACTAAACTATATCTAATTTAATAAAGATTACATGTGGGCAAAATCTTTATTTAATTGATTCTCTTCTTTATGATAGAAATTCCAAAATTATTTAATACGATGGTGACGATTAGATTAGTGCCAAATAGTGCCAGTACTATTTCTGTATTCTGAGGTTTGAAGGCACTTTTTTGTGTACTAATCCCAGCCTAGTGTGTTGGCACACCTAAGGTCCGGCTTTATACTTATCGCATTTGTGTCTATTTTTGTAGTTATCTGAGCTAAATAGGCCAAGCGATCATCGAGCCGACTTAAACCGCGAAGAATCCAAGGCCGAACTCGGAGATGCGCATCGAGTGGAAGGCTGAACCCTGGCGAAGGAATTTGGGCCCGCTGCGAAGTGTGAGGTTGCGAGTACCGTGGGTTGAAATTTCATGGCCTGCTCTGGCTCCACTTTGACCTCCATTTGACCACCTTTTTGTGATTTTTCCTAAACTGCCCCTCATGTATTGTTGGTAATTTACACATTTTTGTAATTTTCCTTGACTCACGGCGGTATATGAAGCTCCCGGTCGAGCTGCATACGGAGATTCTCGATAAGCTGGATCATATAAATAAAATTAGGCGCCAAAAGCTGGCTTTCCCACTCAGAGATTTCTCTGTTTCCTCTCTCTTTCTCTCACTTTCTCACCAGCCAAACACTCCTTGAGGATGACAACTCAAGGGATGATTGGTTAAATCCCCTCATCCTTGAAGAGGAAGGCCACTGGGCCAAGGTTTTGAGGTAAACTACTGTCCTCTCTGTTTCCAACACATGTAGTTATTATCATTTATGTCTCTGTATCTCACCTCAGGTTTAAATCCTTTTGATGTACCTTGATTGTGATGCCAGCAAGCCCCAAGGGCTGGTGGATGCTTCTTGCTAGATCTTTGGGGCTCATGGATGCCGTTGTTACGCACACTCTGAGTTAAGAGTCGAGGTAGTTTTATTGCTTTGAGACATGAATGATCAATAAATCTTTTTGTATCTTAAGAGAAAACTTTTAGGTTCGTTTCATAGTTAAGCGAAGATCACAGTTAGAAATGACTATAGGTCATCCTCCCCCAACCTGAAAAGGACGAGAGACTTCCCGGTAGCCACTAGGCACCAGACGGTGTTTGAGACTTGAGGAGTTAACTTTTTACATTCTATTTGATTTTTGTTTGAGTTTTCAAACCACAATCACACTATTTTACAAAACCTAAATTCGAAGTGAATTCACCATTTGCATTAGCTGTAAATCATTTGCCTTGAAGAAAACCCATCCCCGAGTTAGACCACAAGCCAGCATACTACGGTAGCTAGGCTCTGATAAATGAGAAAAATTATGGTTTAAATTTGTTGGTTAGGGCTGCCTCGCTCTAGGTTGCTAGGGTCGAATCAAAATGGCGCCGTTGTGGGGATGGTGCCTTAGAGCAAGTGGCCTTGTTGAACTTGTGATCCCTCGTACAAAGTGTTGAGGTGAATCCTAATTCCTTTGTCTTTACTTGCAATCTCACTATGGTTTCACTAAGTTGGATTTCATTTTATACTATCACCATGAATTTTTTTTTAATATTTTATTAAACATATGCCTTTTGGAAGCCCTGCTTTCTTGTTGGTTATCTGCACTTTTGTGTAGCTTGTTTGCATGAAGCGCCTGCCATTGGGGGGACGAAAAACCTTCTGACGATTGGAAAAAAAAGATCAGGTGCTCCCACTTGAAACGGGAGTTCGCAGTAGTGAACACTGACCAGATGGATCCTCCACCTGAGGAACAACAGAGCTAACAGGGGGTTTAAAGGAGCCCAAATGCATACAGAACAATGAGGGGCCATATACACCACTTTGAGGTGAGTGCACCCTCATGTATTTAGCCTCTACGGAGGATGTGATGTCATGCCTTATCTGGTGCCCTATGGCACCATAGTAACAGAGCGAAATCCCATACACACATCAAGGAGTTTTGAGAAGTTTGCTGACTTTCAAGGAGGCGTAAGCGATATGGAATTCTTTGAAATTGAATGCCTTCCTTAACCACTGAAAACCGAGGCCCGGTGACTCTCAAACTCTCACGGTAGAGGTATAAGGAATTGGGGAGATATGCGATGGTACGAAAGAATAGCCGACACCTATAAAACCAATAGTTTGAAGAGGGAGATTTACACTTCTTGACCACAGAAAATGAGAAATTCTGAGTGTGAGGAAGGTGCCTAGAGATCATCGGTCTTTGCCTCATATGGCACGATGCTTATGGATATGGTTAATCACTTCTATAACGGAATGTCCCATGCTATGAAGCAGTTGTTGGAAACTATGTGCGAAGGGACTTCTGAAACAAACATCTGAAGGCAGCGACTGGCAGACTATGTGGTGAGACATCCAAAGCATGGGATGAACCCGACCCGAGAGGCGGAGGGATGAGACCTCTGACAATTTAAGGGGAGCTGCTCGTGCAGGGACATGGAAATGAAGGCAAAGCTATCCACCTTAACTAGAAGATTAGATGAGCTTGAAATGCGAAATCACCATGAGGTGCGAGCGGTGGGCTGGGCTTGTCTATACTAGCATCCTTGTTTCACTTGTCGATCCTTTGAGCACCAGAAACAACGCAGCCCCATTCTTCGGTAAGGGACATGATGGCTGAGCATGCCAATGTTGTGGTCGAGTACAAACCTCCCAACAATGCCACAGTATAAGCGACCTATAACTTTGCTTGGAGGAACCATCTAACCTCTCACAGGAAGCCAGCCTCGCTACATATGTGCACCATAACATTCAGCAACTGGTGTGGCTCCACTCATCCTCAGCCCACGGCCTTCACAATCCTCATCCCTAGTTGAACAAGCTATCATGAATTTGAGCAAAGTGGTAGGAAATTTTGTGGAGGAACAGAAGGTATTGAATGCCCAGTAATGGGGAAATTGGCCGATGGAAAGCACCCTTAACAAGATAGATAACCTCTGAGGTGGGGATCTCCCAAAATATATGACAACTGCCGGTCCGATCTCAAGGTTAACCAACCGACGGGTGTAGGAAAGAAAATTTCCATCTCGGACACTACCCAATCCAAGGGGGTGCGAAGTGGGTTAATTCATGAAGCGAAATCCCAGGATGGATGAATTTAAAGCAATTATCACATTGAGAGGTGGTAAAGAGCTTAAACAACCAGTAACCAAACAAATAGAAGAAGGCTAGGAGGTTAAAGAAGCTGAACCAGAAGAGGTGGTGACTAAAGAGACTACGATGCAAAATACCTTTTACCTTTTAAACAGAAGCTAAGAAAAAGGCCGTCTGACACAGTGAAATACTAAGTGCTAGCAGTAGAAAATGACATCCCCACCTTGATATGATTAAACAAGTCCCCACATATGCCATTTTGAAGGGACTTGTACTACAGGTGAAGAGAGGGCTAAATGTTGACAAGAAGGCTCTTCATTGAACAAGTCAAGTACCACCCCATCACTCTGTCTGAAACTCTAGTGAAATCTGAGATCGGATTGTGTCTCGGTTAATATTGGAGCGCTTGTGTAGAAAAAGCAACTACTAGACACAGGTGAGTGTAAACGCACCTTCCTTATTCGATCATATCGACTTAGGTTGGGAGAATTAAAGCCCTTTCATCACATTGTCTCTTCTCGAGATAGATCAACAAAGATACAGAAGGGACGTTGGGAAGGATTTTCTATGCAGTAGGACGTTCTTATCCATTAGATTTTTGTTGTACTTAATCTGAGAACCAGTTGCAGTAGGGGCTAACTTCTTTTTGTAAATCATCCTAGGAGACCATTCTTGGTCACTTCTAATGCTATTATCAACTGCCAGAATGGGGTTATGTAGCTCACATTTGGAAACATGACCCTAGAGCTTAACATCTTCCACTTAAGTAAAAACACATCTTGACTGTGGAGATGTCCAAGAAGAATCTGCATAATTGATACAATCTTGGAAACGGTGCATCAATGGCAAATGCGAGGATGTGTTAACGGAGGAACTAGTTGATTGTCACGAAGAGTAGCGGAAAGAAGTCCGAGGCATGAATATTGTCAGGAGCCTTTAGAAGAAAAACAAGAAATTTGCCTTTCTTAAGACAGGGAAGGATCGAGTGCACCCTGAAATCGGACCTTAAACCCTTATGGATTGAAATATGTCTACTTAGAAGAAAGGAGCAGTGCCCGGTGGTCATATCCTCCTTGCTCGATGCTTCACGAGGAAAATAACTGTGAGCATCTCGGGAAAAACAATGTTTGATGGTGGAAAATCAGCGTCTGAAGGGTATTAGTCCAACGGTTGCACCCATCCACATCTACTTAGAGGAGGAGAAAAATCGGTAAGGTAACCCACAGGAGGGCTAATTCTCATATCGCGAGGGAAGTGGTTTGAGCCGAAGTCCTAAAGTTGCTACAAGCTAGTATCATTTACCCCATATCAGATAGCACTTGGGTGAGTCAAGCCTGATTGTGCCTGAAATCGGGGGTAACCACCGGTACTGTGAAAGAGGAGATTTTGATCGCCTACCCATGAAAATTTGGAGGGTGTGTATTGACTATAGAGATTAAATGAGGTGATAAGAAGGATCACTTCCCTCTACCCTTCATGGGCTAGCTTCGAAAATAATTTCCTGCCGCCCTTCTCTTGCTTCACGGATGGTTTGTTTAAGAAATTTATTTTCAAATTTAAATTCTTGTGGAGACGGTTCAAAACCACCTTCTGCCCGTTGATCACCACCTGCCTCTGGATACCCTTTGGCTGTCGTAATGCCGCACATTCCAGCGATGCATGCTCAGTCATCTTCGGTGTCGATTTGGTGGAGCGCATTATGGAGGTTTACATGGATGATATTCTGATCTATGAAGGAGCTTTGAAAGAATGCTGATCAACTTAGAAGCTATTACGCATAGGTGCATAGAAGAACTTGAATGCTTGTGGAAAAAGTGCCATTTATGGTCAACTAGGGGATAATCTTTGGGACATATTATTTCCAATAAGGGGTGAAGTTAATGGCCAAAAAATTAGAATCAGTTTGTTGCCCTCCTGAATGTGATGTGAGGCAATTCTTAGGGCATGTGAAACTACAGGAGAGATTCACATTATGGACTTCTCAAAAATTGCCAAGCCTCTCTATAAGCTATTAGAGAAAGATGCAAAATTTTGTGGGACCAGAAGCGCGAAGAAGGAGTTTTGGGGAGCTTAAGGCTCACACGGCCATTGCACCCGATAGTGAGCCCCAGCGCGATTGCTTCGAGGTAATGTGCGATGCAGCGACCTCGCAATTGGAATTAGTTCTAGAGAGGCTGGAGGAAGAAGGAAAGCCTTATGTGGTCTACTATGCGACACAGACATTAAAACGAGGTCTAGAAATTACACTACCAGAGAAGGCTGCCGCGGTGAATTACATGCTAGACAAGTTCGAAACCTATTTGGTTGGTCGGATATAATCATATTCAAGGTCATTCGCTTTGTTTGCTCACCCAAAGAATGCTTCCAGGGGCTCAAAGCATTAGATGGGTTCTCTGCTGAGACAACTTGCGAATCGAGACCAGATTATTAGGGAGAATGGTGTTCAAGATCATCTTTGAGACTAGCACTGCTTTGAAGCACTCCTGACCCCCCCGATTAATGATGAATTTCTGAGAGTCCTGGCTCTAGTTGAGAACACAACTGGTATGCCCACATTGCCAGTGCCCAGCATGAGGGAGATTACTAGCAGTTGGAAGGCATAAGGCAGAAGTTTGCTTTGCAAAAATTCACCTATTAATGGGAAAAAGGCACTCTTGCTTAAACCAGGGATGTAGCCTTTGCCATGAGAATGCATGTGGAGAGCCGTTTGCTTCCCGAAAACTACCGAGGAAGGTACTACGGTCCCGGTTTACATTGGTTTTCCCTTTTCAGGGATCTCATACATGCATGTAGAGAATCGATAAATCTGCAAAGATTGGGTAAAATATCTCGTCATCACATGATGCTTTTGAACCCGATTTTAGTTGACCTATTCAATGTTTGGGGCATGGTTTGTGGGACCATTCCCTTCCTCCTTTGGATACATCCACATTTTGAAAATTTAGGAGTTGACTATGTGTTAAAATGAGTTTAGACGGTGCCCCTTGGGCTTGTGAGGGCTTACAGGGGTGAGTATTAGAAATTACTAGAGAACATCTTCTCTCGGTTACGGGTCTCAGAGGCTATATTAAATGATGGAGTTCTGGCATTTATGCAACAAGCCTTTTGAACCTCCTATCTAATATGGTGTCAAGCATAAAAATTGACACCCATACCATCCTCGGACCGATGTAGTTAAGAGTTAGGTTAACAAGCAATCAAGACAAAGCGATGAGTGGTGAACTCTAGCAAAGAAAGGATTAGGTCTATAAAGTGGGCTCCTTATGGGCATATGGGCAACATACAAAACCATCAGCATGTCCTTATCACTAGTTTATGGCAAGGCATGTCATTTGCACAACCTGGAGTCAGTTATAAAGCATGGTGATGATAAAGTGGGCTTTGGATATGGCGGGCGCCTTAAAAGGCTCCTTTATATGTCAGTAGAGCGAGGAATATTGCCTCCACTTCAACAAAGAAGATTTTAAAGATAAGTTAAAAAGTGGCATGATCAGCTAATAGCTTGTAGAATTTCAAGCCAAAGGAGACCAAGTGTTGCTTTACGACTCAAGAAACCACCTCTTTTCTGACGAAGCTAAGTCGAGATGGACTGGGCCATTCTACCATCTAGAAATTACATCCCGTGGATCGGTGGGCCTGCTCCAACTCCAAGACAGCTAGGGTGTTCGGTCGATAGGCGAGGAACATTACATGCGGCACAACACTCGACGGGACAAGGAGATTCCCTCCTTGACCCCATGAATTCAAAGACTACGAGTGGGATTGGCCTGCGGTATCTCGAGAGTCACTAAAATTTTTAAATTTTGTGTCACTTTATTTTAAGTTTTAGTTGCTTCTTGACTTTCTTTCATTTTTAGTTTTGTTTCTTTGCAATTTTCTCATTTATAAGTTATAATTTCTCATATTTTGGTTCTCTATTTTGCGGTATTCTGTGACAGTGGCTTTGGTGGTGTGATTTCGAGGGTTGCGGTATTTTCGCAAACACATTGCGGGTTGGCATTTGTAACTTACGCGAATATTCGCACGATGCGAAAATTTTCTCCTGTATTGCGATCTCCTACGCCCTATCACTTCCACAGCCTTCCGTTTCTGGCGCTCCATTAATTTTTTCGATTTTTTGAGCCACGACCACTTAACCACCTACATTTATGGATATTAATTGGGATTGGCACTCTTTAGCTGGCTAAATATCTAAACCCCCTTTCTCTCCATTTTCATTCAAATCATTTAAAACCTACTCTTCCTTCCATCTTCTCCTCCCATATCTGACCCCGGAGGTGAGGCGAGTCTTCTCCTCGCTCTGTAGGCGGATCAACTTGGGGGCCTCTGCCTTCAGTTGTTTTTCCGACCATCGTTTGTGCCGTGCCCATCCTTGCATTGTTGCCATGCCACGTTGCCGAGTAGCCGCCGGTGCCCACCATTGCCCTCGCCGTGCGCCGTGCACATTTCATGTAGCCGCCTGTGCCCGCCGCTTAGAACATTCTTCATGGGTTACGCCTACGCTCTTTGCGCGCACTTAAGGAGGTACCATACACAGGTTGCCCCATTCCTCCCTCTCATACATCATGACATCCCATGTCATCTAATAATATTATTCTGTTATATGTATGTTATTTGTGTATAATACATGCGCCAAAAAATATCCTTAGTTTTATAATAATTTTATTTTTATATTAGAATTATCGAATTGAGTGAAGCAGGAAGAGCTTTTAGGAAATTTGATGAAGCCCGATAAAGTGAAATGTAAATTGAAGATGCTGAGCATATGATTGGGTATTATATGCTAAAATGAAAATTGATGAACCGGAAATAAACCCAGTGAGGCAAATGTGAAAGAGTGACACTGAGGACCACAAAGATTGTGTTTATGAAGAATAAATGTCTAAGTGAGGGCACGTGATAAATGAATGGCCAAAATGGAATAATAGGGACTTAAATGAAAAATGGGTTAAAAATTGGAGGGCATTGATGATGGGGGGTGTGATATGAGATGCCTTGTGAGGCCTTATGGAAATAAAGAAGTAAAGACAAAAAAAATGAAATGAGGATTTGGGTGGAAATGGCCTTACACTTAAGAAGCAAAAGACCCGAGCACGGCCTTAGATGCTCATTGCTGTGAAGAGCAAATCCGTTTTTAGAGGAGAAGGAAAGCTAGGGTTTCAAGAAGGAGTGATTTTGGTTGGGTTTGCTTCCCATTTCTTCCTCCCTAAGGGATCGAGCAACCTCTGAAGAAAATTTGAAGAGATTGGTGTAAATCGACCACAACTTTATTCTTTTGATTTGGATTTTTTGGTGAAAAAGCCCTAACTTGGGGAGAAAGGTTTCATTGATTCCTAAACCACCTTTGGAGTTGTTTGGTGGATTCATGGTGGAATTTTGATAGGATGAATTGAAGGTTTGTGGAAGAAAAATGGGTGAGAAATACCAAAACCCAACATTTCTGGCTAATCAGTGAAGTGTTCCAGGTACCAAAAGTGGGTATAGGGTACCATATTGAAAGAGGGCAAGTGGTGGGCTGCTTTCAGGCTGAGTACCGATACCCACTTGAGAGAGGGTGAGTGCAGGTACGGGTTAAGTGATGCAGGTACCCTTGCTTCAGCGACACTGTTTTTGCATATTTTGCAGTTAGGATCCGATCTGATATACATAGATGTTTAGGGACCTAAGAAATGGTGTGGGGGTTCAAATAAGGATGGGAACTAAATTGAAAAAGCGTGCGCCACCTGTGTGGCGCTCAGGCGAGTTCTCGGGTAGACTTAGTGTCTTAACCAGACTATTAACAAAAACAACTTGTAATTCAAAACTAAATTGTTTTAACAATTATTTATCACTTCAGGATGCGTGATTGGACAGCCGACTGGGATGGTGATGATGGCTAACCTAAAGACCCGAGATCGAAGATAAGGAAGCTAGATCGACAACTTCGGTTTGTTCTCTGACTCTATTCTTATTTCAAATTATTTTGGTGATTACAAGATTACTATGAAGTGAGTACATGAATGACTATATGAAATAATGGTACTGTGAATGAGTACATAAATAAGTATAGATTGAGGTAAAATCTTTGAAAGATAATATGAGAAAGTAAAAATGGAATTGAAATGTGATATTTGTCGAATGAATGTGAATGATAAATGAATTGTAAATGAATCGGTAAATTCCTGACATCTTGGTGAATGATATATTGAATGAGCACTTTAGCAGGGATGCACGCGTCGACATCGGAATCATGAAGGCACCGAGAAATTGTCGATATCTCTACTTCTTGGAGGGATGCACCAAATAACCTCCGTCTGATGGCGTATGGCATTAATGTCCTTGGCGGGATGCGATCGTCATCAGGTATGATAACACCTTGGCATTTAAGTGATACCACGTAATGGGGTGCACGAAGCGACATCGTGATGGGAGGCCAGGTATTACCATCTTCGTAAGCACATTATCGAATGATATGGGGCGAGTTCATCAGCGGAATACGTCGAGAAATGTTGTTGAATAGTCAAAGTAAAATAACCAACATTATGAGTATAAATGAGTTTTATGTATATGCTTAAATCTCATAAATTGGTGTGAATTGAATTATTGCATTGAAAATGCATGTTGTGATATGATAATGATTTGTAAAATGAAAACTGCGAAAATGAATAGCATGAGTATATGTTGATATAATAATTTATGGTTTGATGTGTACATGTCAGGATTGAGTGAATATTGGAATAGAGCTGTATAAGAACACTTAAACATGAAAATGCTTGAGCGTATGGTTTTATCATGCGCATGAAGTCTCAGTAGATAGGAAGAAAGACAAAGATGTCGTGAAAGCGCGAGTCATAAGAAACAGGATTGTGACCTCATTATCACCCGCCCGTATGCATATCATTTCCTTTTGAACATGGGATATTTTGTGAACAAATAGTCGAACTTCAAGACGTTTTTGTTTTGTATATCATTTGAAAGGGCATAGAATGCCTTCACTTATTGTATTTTATGAAATATGAAATGTTTGTGGAGCCTACCATTTTGAAAATACTTCATAAGTCGAAAACCTAAGAGAAATAACATAAAGAAAATGTTTTGACTAAGATAATTGCGGCGATCGGGTAAAGCAGGGCTCCGGTTCGGATATGCGGTGGAAGCGGGGACCAGTTGCGACACTTTGAAAAAACAAAATAAAAAATGTAAATAAAAAGAAATTAAACGGGCATCCCAGGGAACGGTTTGGACTGTGTCGAGATTCGGGCGAGCTTCGAGGGAAGTCGCTACAATCCGGCCAGCGGATCGGGCCGGACCTCGGCCCAATTCCTCTAGTTCCAGGCCCCCAGAGCCCCAATCACCACCTACTCAAGGTATGGCGGAATTTCTCTCCGGATCATCCTGCATCGAATATCATGGAGTGCATTGCTGCCGACCTTATTCAGAATCTTGATTCACGGTGAGGGTTATAGTGAGATTTATTATGATCTCCTGGCCTTCACCAAAGATCCAAAGCTCAGAGACTCGATGCGACTAGTGCAGCGGTACTCCTTGGAGCCATTTATGACACCTCGTCGATTTTCTACCCTCAGGTGGTCATCGAGTTCTACCACACGATGACCTCCAGGTAGAAACCCCATTCATTTCATTATCGATGGCCGGTAGGGATGCCGGACACCTGGATATAGCAGCTACGTTCAATGCGCTGTGACGCCAACAGCGATTATAGAGCCGATGGTCCCATCCCTCGACTAGGGAGATGGATTTGTTTATATCTGAGACACTAGCCGGGAACTGTTACAATTCAGGAGGCGACTTCCTCGAAACTGCTCGTAGACCATTTTGTACGATTAGTGGCTTGCTGTATGTTCCATTTTGTGAAGGTGTTTGTCTTTTTTTTGAAAAAAAAAAAAATGAAAACATAGTGATATATATTCTTGCCACATACCCTTGACTCATTTTCGATTAAAATTGCACATTTTTTTTTTTTTGGTTTGCCTAACTGAAGTTGAGTGAAACCACACATGTGTGATGTTATTGTTAATTCCATGCATGATTAAAGTGAATCGGTTGAATTTTAATGGTGTTCGACCTTCCACCTTTAGCTATCCACACACGGTGCACATCGATTTTCTTCATTAACGTTGAGAAACTACTAGCCCCCTCCTTTGCAAAACCTACCACAGTCTGGATTGACCACTGTGATAAGGTTAAGGCCCCCCAAAAAAGAAGACTAATGAAGTCTTCCAAAATAAAAAGAAGTGAAAAAGAAAAAGAAAAAGAAAAAGAAAGTCGCGATGCTTCACCTTGAAACTCGAGCACAGTCCGAGGGGTATATGATGAATGTCTTTAAAGCCTGGCGCCCTAAACCAACTGATTGGGAGCGGCCGACTTAGTGCTCACTACATGGGTGGATGGGTGAGGTTTAGTGAGTTGTAGGTGCTGGAGTTTCGAAACCATTCGGAGTCCGGGGTAAAAGTTGAAGAGTTAGTGGTCGAAAGATCCTTACGACTTGATGCCCTAAGCCTTAATTGGTTGGGGTCCTCGGTGGATCCTGCGTTACATGGACTTTGGTAAGGTCGATTCATAGCATTACTGGCACAAAAGTGTGAAATAAGAGTCGAGCAAAGAGTGATTTAGGTTGGTCCAATGTTCTAGGTCTTGGTAGTAGCTTGGTTGGGGGAGAGGTGCGGTTGGTAGCCTACTTGTTAAAGTGATCACATAAACACTTGGGTGGTGGGTTTGCAGAGTCGATCCCCCTTGAGTTGGATACTCTTTAAAACTTGATTTTGTATGGCATTCATTCTCTGGGTGGTTATTGTGCGGGGTCTTGGTGATTCATACCGGGTTAGACATTACCCTTTACATACTTTTGAAATGCGTTTGTGAAAGCCTGTATTTGGTATGCTCTCCCTTTCTTTCTGTCATTCTTCAAGGGACTAGCCGATGTGGATTGGGGGGAGTGATTGGTGCCAAAATAGTTCTTCTTTAAGCCACATGTATTCACCCGAGGCACTTTTGTGTGCTAATCAACCCTGAGTAATTGACACACACCCAGGTCCCGACTTTACTTCTTATCGCATTTTGTGGCCACTTGTAGTTATACAAAGTAAATGGTACGATCATCGACCAACTTAAACACGAAGAGTCGAAGCCCCGAACTCGGAGATGCGCATGAAGTCGGAAGAGCTAGACACAACTGAGGGAATTTGGGCCTTCTTGAAATTTTGTAGGGTTGCGGAATTTTCGCAACCTGGGATTTGAGCTATAGGTTCTGAAATTTCATAGCACAATAGAGCTTCATTTAAGCGGGTTCAGATTTATGACTGCTTCCTCCACTTTGACCTCCATTTGACCACCTTTTTGTGACTTGCACCCTAAGCTTGCACCTGTGTGTTGGTAGTTCGGACATTTTATAATTTCCCTTGACTCTAAGCAGTGTATAAGCCTTTGTCAAACTTTGTATGACTATTGATCTTTGGATCTTGTAATAAAATTGAGCCTAAAAAAGCTTTTAAAGCTCCGCCTAGATTTTCTCATTTCTCTGTTTCTCTCACTTTCATGACAGTACTCGCGGGGTTCAGCTGAGGGATGTGGCTAAATCCCTCATCGCCCAGAAAAGGAGAGGCAGCTGAGCTGGGTTTTGAGGCCATTGCTATCTCATCAAACTTATGACCCTTGTCAAGGGTTGTATGTTTATGTCTCACGTATCTCACCTCAGGTTTAAATCGCGCTTTTGATGTGCCACGATGGCCAAGAGTGCCTTCTTTAGGGAGCTGGATGGATGTATCAGAATCAGGAAGCTACTGGTTGCCATTTATTTGCCTCTGCGAGGTTGGTCAAGAATTAGTTTTTACATTGTTTGAGACATGAATAATCAATAAATCTTTGTCTCAAGAGAAGAAAACTTTGAGGGTTCGGTTTTCATAGCTAAGCGAAGATCAGGTTGGGAAACGACTATAGGTCATCCTCCACTTAATCTGGGAAAAGGACAGAGGACTTTCTGATCGCCTAGAGACACCAGTCGGTGTTTAGGACTTGAGGGAGTTCTTTTTATTCTATTTGATTTTTGTTTGAGTTTTCAAACCATCAATCACATTGTTTTTACAAACCCCAAATCCAAAGAGAATTCACCATTTGCATTAACAGTAAATCATTTTCTTGAAGAAAACCCATGAGTTCGACCACAAAGCCACTTATCACTACTTGTGAAGCTGGAGCTACAGTAGTAGAAGGTATGAGTTTAATGAGAATTTTGTTGGTTCGGAAGCTGCCTAGCTACACGTTTACGATGCGAATCAACGATAACCTCCCTTTGAGAATGCCCATCGCCCTTTTATTAGGACTTTCCTAGACATGTATAGTCCACATAAGTACCACTTAATGTTCTAAGGTTTAGAAACCACTATATAGTTTGCATTTCTAACCTTAAAGATAAAACTACCAAATTATGTACCAATTCATAATTGTAAAACCTGGGAAAATTTGAAATTTTCTGAAAAAGGGGCAAAAAAAGGGTAAATTGTCGCTACAGTATAGGTTGAAAGCTTGGAAATTCTCTAGATCTTGAATGATGAAACGGACCTTACCGTTGGATTCGTCTCGCGAAATCTAGTTACCAAGATGAATTTAATTGAATTATGAGATGATTGGATTTTTCACGATTTTTGGGGCAAAAAGGAACCCAAATGAGTGGGTGACACATGGCATGTGCATGCATGCCATGTGGGTGACACATGGCAAAATGCATGCATCATGTGGAGGTGTCCAACCTATAAAAAGGGGGATCGATTGGAGGAAAGCGAGATGGAGAAAGAGGAAGCAGGGAGAGAGAAAGGAGGAGAGAGTCGAGGTGGCTTCAACCTCGATTTCGACATTCAACGATTCGGGAGTTCGTTGGGCCAAGGACGTCAGATCTACTCGACGAGGCTACACTTCCAAGAGGGTTGAATTCTTCCACTTGTTTGTTTCCTACCCAAGGGGGCGGGTGTTCGGTGCGATTTTGAGGCGAAGTGCAGGCCGAGGTTGAAGCGTCTGTGGCCCGTGTGGGGATGGATGTATTGGCTTTGAAGTATGGCATGTTTGTAACTGGATTTGGGCCGATCTTAGGGCTAGATTTGGAAATTTGTTTTATGCCCGGGTGGTGGCATGTTTATGTGGTTTGTGATGGCTGTATGTGTGAATTGCTTTATGGGCATCTCTTATGCCACAATTGGTTGTGATAGCCAAGTTGTCTTTGCTTGCTTTTGATTGACTTACTTGGTGATAATTGTTGATTGAATGTTGATATATGAACTCTAATATATTGACATTGAGATGAACTATTTGATATATGATATGACGTCCCGTACATGACAAATTGTCCATATGTGACGGGAAATTGACTTGCAATGGCATAATGCATTGCATATGCACTGAGGCATTGCATTCATAGATTAATGGTCTCGTGAATGTCGCGCAACGATCGCGGTGGATGAGTGGGCTTGATAAGTTTGAGCAGTTGACGAGGTTCAACCATTTCTGAGGTATGAAATGGTGCCATCACACACCGATGCTTGGTGGTTGAGTAAGTGGGCTTCGATCGTTGAATGAAATTGGCCAGTTCCATATTCGTAGAGCATGAAAACTTGTGTCGGGTAGTAGCAAGCAGGGATAGATACCCCTCGGGTGAAAGACTAGGTATTTTTGGTTAAACATATGTGTCCAACGGTGAAAGCCCATGATAGTGTAGGAAGGCATGCAAAGCCTGCAGTGAGACCCCGAGAATTAGCATACCCATAAAAGACATGTTTTGTTAATAAAATGATCCTTGGAGGTGAAACATCTAGTAAGTTTTGATTTCTAAAAACTTGATTTTGTTTTAAAGTGATCATTGGAAGAAATTCGTGTTATCACATTGGCTATGCATTGTGTGATGGGAGTTTGTGTTGACTCGGGTTTTTCATGCATTGAGTGAGTTTCATATCATTTCATGGCATGACATGTAGTATTCCATGAGAGTTGCATCATTTTATTATAATGTTGATATATATGTAAATGTGTCCAAGTGAACATTGCATGTGCATTTAGGGGGGTAATAATCTCTATAGGAGTCTCTCTACTAGGCATGACTCACCCTTTATGGGAAAACATTTCAGGTGCAAGTTATACACTGGTGGACGACTCCCATTCAGGACTGAGAGGTTGAAGAAAGCCGACTTGTGGCTAGTATAGTTCTTTTTGTAAAAACTTTGGAAAGAACTGATTTTGGCATATGCTTGTGTATGTAATAGATTTTGTGATTAAACTCACTGTAATATGTTTCAAAAATAACATAAAAAGTTTATTGAATGTGGCTAAACTAATCTTGGTAAATGGGATTGGATAGTGTGGTGTAGACTGCATGATATCCCACACAATTGATATGACCCCTCGCTTTGCATAGCATGGTGTTGAGATACGGTATGTGATTGCAGGACTCATGAGATGGATCCCAGTGGGGGTTAGATAGCGTGGGTATCGAGATATACGCTATCCACGGGTATTTCCGCGAGTTGATGGTTGGTCAACGGACCCCCGAGTTTTTGGGGTTTCCATGATAATTCTATGTTAGATTGCAGAAAATAACACATCTCATCACAATTAATTATATAAATATAACAAAATTTCCGTGGGATAAAATTTTATTATATTAAGTATAATTAATTATAAGTTTATGTCTCATCATTCTTTTATGTGATCTCTTGGCAATAAATAGTACAAATATTAGATGTTGTTGCAATTCCCTAACTAACCAAAATTATATTGATTACTTGGACATTTTATAAGTATTTAGTTGTGCTTTTCTAACTTAGAACTCTAAACTTAAGTTTTATGTATACTATCAAATTTATTGAATAGCATAAGGTAAACCATCTATTATCATATAAAAATTGTATAATTAATCATAATTAGCACACACAATTTGATTTCATATAAAAGAATCAAAGCATAAATAATACATTTGTAAAACCTGAGAAAATTCAATTTTTTTGAGAAAGGGTAAAACGGTAATTTTGATCGAAAATCCAAAATTTTTCTAAAGATCCTGGGATGGCGAAACTTGAGACTTGTTATCGAATCGTCTCGAGAAATCTAACTCTTACATCCGAATTTATAAAAATCGAATTTCCATGAGGCACAGGAGTCACTAATTGACTTAGCACCTGTTGAGTGGCCCACATTAAACCCGCGTGTCAAGTAGAGTTTATTTGGACAGTTACATGGTTTTTTATGAATCAAGTAAAGGGCTTTTTGAACGAATTGATTAAGAAAGGTGTTTGGTAGGAAACAGTCCGATGAATAATGATTCACAGAAAAACAAACAGAAAGGTTATATTGTATTGATCTTAAAGAGCTAAGTAGTTAAAACAAATTATGTTAAGGGTGAAAATACTTATTTTTACGAAAAGACCAACGGTGAATTTACCATAGAAAAATTTGAAAATTTTCTTGATCTCGGATGATGAAATGGACTTCACCATTGAATTTGTCTCGCAAAATCTACTTACCTAGTCGAATTTCGTTGAATTATGAGACAATTAGATTTTCACGAAAGTAATATTTAAAACAAAATAAAATTGAAAGTAATAGTGATAATATCTTCTATTAATCTTTTTAAGAATAATTAGGTTTATTAACATTTTAAAATATAAAAAATAAATTACAATATTAAAATTATAAATATTATAAATAAAAAGTTATTATGAATAGGAAATAATATAAAATCAAGCATTATTTATAAGGAATGTTTCTCATCCTTGGGTTAAGAAAATAATTGTTTGAGTTTTTAAAAATTAATTAAAATATGTTGTAAAAAATCAATTGAAATCCTTGAAACCCTTGTACATTTAGTTCATATACCTTATACAATTAGTGTAAATACCTTGTACATTATAGCAAATCTCATAGGTCTCGTTACTTCATCTGAGCATATGTTTTCATTATTATCTGTTCACAGGAAAAATGAACAAAAATATAATTTTCATAAATTATTATTGAATTAGTTTATAAAATGTATATGTATGGGGTTAAAAAAATGCATAAGATGAGTGTGACATCAAACAATATTTATAAGGAATGTCCTACATCCTTAGCTTAAGGAAATAATCATTTAAAAAAAGAAATCAATTGGAATCCTTGAAGAAGAGTAAACTTGTATACCCGTTATACACTTAGTTCATATACCTTGTACAATCAGTATAAAATTAAAAAAATGAACAAAAATCTATTTTTTTTTTTATAAATTATAATTAAGTAGTTTATCAGGTACATCATTTGGGGGTTTTTTTTTTTTTGACATTTTCCCTTTTAATCTTTAATTTTAAAAGTAATATTTAAAACAAAATAAAATTAAAAGTAATAGTGATAATATCTTCTATTAACATTTTTAAGAATAATTAGGTTTATTAACATTTGAAAATATAAAAAATAAATTACAATATTAAAATTATAAATATTATAAATAAAAAGTTATTATGAATAGGAAATCACATAAAATCAAACATTATTTATAAGGAATGTTCTTCATCTTCGGGTTAAGAAAATAATCGTTTGAGTTCTTAAAAATTAATTAAATATACTGTAAAAAAAATCAATTGAAATCCTTGAAACCCTTGTACATTTAGTTTGTATACCTTGTACAACTAGTGTAAATACCTTATACATTACAACAAATCTCATAGGTCTCGTTACTAAATCTGAGTATAGACATGTTTTCATTATTATCGTTCACAAAAAGGAAAAATGAACAAAAATCTAATTTTCATAAATTATTATTGAATTAGTTTATAAAATGTATTTGTATGAGGTTAAAAAAAATGCATAAGATGAGTGTGACATTAAACAATATTTACAAGGAATGTCCTACATCCTTAGCTTAAGGGAATAATCATTTTTCTTTTTAAAAATCAATTTGAATCCTTGAAGAAGAGTAAACTTGTACACCTCTTGTACACTTAGTTCATATACCTAGTACAACCAGTATAAATAAAAAAAATGAACAAAAATCTATTTTTTTATAAATTATAATTAAAGTAGTTTATAAAATTAATATGTATGATATTAAGAACATGCATAGGATGAATGTGAGATAACACAATATTTATAAGGATGTCATCCATCCTTTAGTTAAGGAAATAATCAATTGAAGTTTTAAAAATCAATTGAAATCCTTGAAGAAGACTAGGCTTGTGCATTGCTTGTACACTTAGCTCATATGCCTTGTATAGTTAGTGGAAATACTTTTTACTATGTAACAAATCCTATAGGGCTCATAAATTTGAAATAAAGAACTTAAAACAAATTTCTTGTGACGCCTCGATCTCGGGGGTCCGTTGACAACCCATCAACCCATGGAATACTTGTGGATGTCGGGTAACCCGACACCACTCACGAAAATAAGAGCATGGGGTCTCCTTTGTGCCTCTGCCCAAATATGTCCCGACATTTTACAGACACACGGGTTCACGTGCGGTAAATGGCCACTTGGTCCCATGCATCAATGATGCAAAATATATATCAACTATATAACAATAATTCCGAAGTTATCACATTACTCTTAGCAAAACATATATATCAAGAATTTAGAGTTTTAATACATGTTATACAAAATGAATACGAAGCCTGACTCCAGACTTTCTTCTAAAGCACGTGGCCTACAGTGACGTTGTCCTCTGTACACTCCATATTTTGAAATAATGATCCCTCGACCAGGGGTGAACAATGCCCAGTGAGAAAATTTCCCCATGGACCCCTCCCCCTAAGTGCACATGTCATGGCAACAAACACACTCAAAAGCGAAATACATGATCCTACTTGGTCTCTACATGCCCCAATCCCATGTCTCGAGTCCTCACCAACTCCCTCACACATGCCTGTCTGCGAGCAAAATACGGTTTTTCAAAACAAAAAGGTTTTGTTCTCGAAAACTTACCTAGAGTTCGGTGAAATATATTAGATAACCCTCAGGTGGAGATGCGGGTAATTCTCGAAGCGATCATGGAGTCGACCTCACTAGAGATGAGCTATTTGGACAACTCTCAAGGCAATTCTTCGGAAAATCTTCCTTGAAATTCCTTTCACAACCATTTTCACTTTTCTTTCATTTTCGTGTCATGCACTCACACCTATTGTTCTAGGGTGCCCTGGTGCATATGGAATGCAATATGCTAATATATTTTTTATATATTATCAAAATTAACTCACATAAATCATGTTATTCAATTTACAACAATAACATCAAAATTAGCTCACAGGGGCTAATTAACAAATCCAAGCAATTTATTTTGAATCACCCAACAACACAAAAATCACACAACATATCACGTGGACGGTAGAACCCTAGGCTCAGCACTGTTCACGGCCACATAATAGGGATTTTCTCTACCCGGTTCAAAGATTTTGAGACCGAAAACACGGCCATCAGGCTGACAATCCCCATCCATTAAATGACTCTTGCTTGAAGAATAAACTAGTAGGAAAAAGACCACTGCAGGTTGTTGGAACTCCACGAAATCGAGTGCCACGCGCAACCCTTGTTGCGTAGAACGGCTTTGCTTATGGCTCGAAGAAGCCGGTGGTTGAGGCGCGGGAAATCTAGAGAGAAGTCACTCTTTCTCTCTCTAAAATTTGATTTGGCCACTCACTGCACGATTTGTTCTTCAATTGAAGAAGAAAACTATTCCTCTTTTGTTTCATTCATTTAAACTTTTCAAAAATTCCATCCTTGTCCCTTAGTTTGGATTTTTGACACATGGCTTAATCTAAGCCATTCATCTCCATCATCTCACTAATCATGCAACATGTGTCACATGGGTACATGTAGTAGGTGACTTTGGCACATCATGTCTTTCCATGGCCGGTTTATAGTGCCAGGCACCACAGCACGAAAAGCGTGAAATTGCAGTACGTCTCGAATTGGCAGTGGTAGCTAGATTTTTGCAGGAGGCGATTCAGCGATTAGTAGCGTTTAGATCATCGAGATCTAGAAAAATTCGGGTTTGACCGAAACCACCGTTCCACGAGAAGAATTGAATTTTCGGGTTTACATTCTCCCTCCTTAAAGAATTTCGTCGAGTACGGACAATAACAAATCACACATGCATGGCTGTGCACTATACCATGCATGTAAACTAGTCGTTTAAGTATTAGCAGTAAACCACGTACCTTCATCCTAAGCGAGAGGGATTGGTGGCCCGAATCTTGTCCTCGTGTTCCCACGTTTGACTCACTCACTCCACGGTCTTTTGCCATAGCACCCTCGCCTAGCCTCACGGTCTTGCATCGCAAAACGATCCGAACTATCCATAATGCACAGCGGCCCTCCTCGAAGGTCCGTCGGGTGTCGACCTGATCTACACCCACGTCAATTCATGGCTTTGGATCACAGGTGTACCTCCGGAGCATGGACGTGAAATACCTTGTGGACAAGCCCGATAGCGGGCGGTAAAGCGATGTCGGTGCGCTACGGTGCCTACCCTCTCGGTATCTCGAAGGGCCCGATAAACCTCGGTAGCTGCAGTACTTTGCCAGACGACCCTCCTCTCTTGGGCATCACCTTGAAGACGTGATCTCCAACCTCTCTGAACTCTAAGGGTCGACGTCATTACATCGACATAGCTCTTAAGACTCTAAGCGTGAGAAGGCGTTTGTCGTATCAAGCTCACCTTCGGAGGTGTCTCTAATCGAATCCGGGACGGCGAGAAAGCATGGCATTGTTAGACCGAGACCCACCTGGGACCATTATATCGGTGATTTTGCATGGCCTCTATGTACAATGCCTTAGATGGTGCCATCTTATACTACTTTACGATAAGCGTTGTTGTGAGCGAATTCTAATAGAGCAGTGCTCTTCTTTACCCTTGCACTGCCTCTAGGATGCTGCATGTGTGTCCTCTTTGTATGGTCATCTCGTGACCATTTGTACGTAGGTGGAAAAGTTGTACTCTGGTAGGTGTGCCCATAGCCTTTGGAAACTCTTTAAAGTGCCTGGTCTCTATCCGATGTATGGATACTGGTACTCCATGTGGCCGTACTATCTCTCGAATGTACAACCTGACGAGAATCTCTCAGTGTGAAGAAGGTCATTCGCGCGACTAGAAAATGTGTCGACTTGCGTGAGCGGTCCACTTATCACCCTTATCCCATGGTATCCGTGGAAAAGTGGTCTAAAATCTTACCTCATTCTGGCTATGCATAACTGATGACATGAGACATGGAAGTCGAACAAAGTCCCTACGTGTCTCTTCATTCCGCTCCAGTAATACTGACAACAAAGATCCTGGTATATCTTCGTGCCACCTGGATGCACGGAAAATCGAGAGTAGTGAAACTCCCTGAGAATCTCCTCTCTCAAATCGGTCAACTAGGGAACCACTACCTGTCCTCTATACCGAAGACTACCATCACTACCACCACGGGGCTGCGTAAACACATCCCGGTCAGGCCCTCGAGGGCATCATGAAAACATTTTGTCCCATGTAGGGACTATAAGATAGGATGAGAGTAAGCCTCCCTCTTCAACCACGAAAGACCTTCTATAAGTGATCATCCCAATCAAACTTGACCTCTTACGAAGGTTAATCTTGTCATAAGTGCACTTGTCGGGGAGAAATCCTCGATAGATATCACATAGTACCCGACCAATCCTGAAGCTACGTATCCTCGAAGGCGACTTAGGCCACCACCACGCTCATCACGACCTCGCCTTCTGGGTCCGCCCGACCTTACGCCCGATGCGACTACCGCGTGTGCAAAAATCTGATGGCAAGCGCTACGCGCCTGCGAACTTGGCGTCCTGGCGATGGTCTCGGCGGCGTAAAAGCAATCCTCAAGTGATCCTCGTAACGCCCCTTTCGGGGTAGATCAAAATGTCATCCACAAGACTACGAAAAGCGATCACAAATAGGGTTGGAATACCACATGCATGAGGTCCATGAATCTTTGCTAACGCATTTTTTAATCGAGGCATCAAGTAGTAGCTTCAAGTGCCCATAATGGATCTGAAACGTCTTAGGATATCTGTCTCTAGCCTTGATGGTAACCGATACGAAGGTCTATTTTGGAGTAGGCTCGCGCTCCTCTCTCAAGCGATCCGAACAAATAAGTCATTCAATGGAGTGCAGATTCTTGATCGTAACCACTAGTCGATTGCACATGTCGATACGGTCGAAGGGTCTTGTCATGCTTTGCCATGAGGCAGGAGCACCCCATGGTGGGGTGCTCGGTCCTGTGAACCCCTTGTCCGGTAGCTCGTAGCTGGGCCTACGGTTCCCTCTGACCCGGTGGTGCCATCTTATCACGGGGTCATAAAGATGGGCGAGAGGCTGGGGTCTTCGATATCGAAGTCTACTGACCCTCTGCGGAGGCAATCAGATAACTCACTCCAGGAGGAAAGAACATCCTTCTTCATGGAATACTCGAGGTAGATCTAAGTACGGTCTCACCTCGTCTTAGGGTAGGCTTGCTTCTTGACTCGCGATTGTCCGTGACACTTGGACTGTGCATTGTCAGGCCCGAAAATATTTTGCCTTACAAAATACAACACGAAATGCACAGATCTGCGTGTAGGCGGTAACCATGCGCTCACAATTGATGACAACTGCAGCAAGTTGTCGGCCCGATCATCCCAGGTTGACGGTTGAACTACGACATGTCCATGACCTCAGGTCCAGTAGTAGAATCCCAGAAGATCTCCCAACTACGCAACCATGACATATCATCCCTATCCTCGCCCTAATCCCTGTGGGACAACTCACATAGAAGGGCTCCTCCAAGGCCTAAACCTCTAAGCCCAGCTCTATCACAACCAATGCAACATCTCTAAGGTGTAAACATAGCCCCGAGACACTATTTACATACTAAATATTTTCATACGCAATGTCAATGCATTCATAGATAATGCAAGACAATTAATTCAATATAATAAATCATATTTATCAAAACAAAAAAAAAATTTTTATTTTATTTAAATTTTTTTTTATATTATATATATATATATATATATATATATATATATATATATATATATATATATATATATATCTATATTTTTTTTTAAAAAACCACAATGACAGTGCTCAATTGGATAGTGTTCATGTCTAATGATGACTAGAGCAGTGCGAGTCAAGCGGTCAGTGCACCGGTGCACCCACCCTTGGTTTAAGCTGCGCACACGGCGCGGCGGAGCACCTGTTATGGCTTGCAGAGCCGTATCATGGCGATTGTCGGCTGCCAGCGATCGTAGCCATTTGCGCCGATGTCGCGGCCTTGTTGTTTACCATCCCTTGGTCATGATACAATTTGTATCGCGACTTCGAGATTCCACCGTAGCGCGCAAAGCGCCGTCCGGTCGCGCCTGCGATGTCGTGGGCGCTGGCTGTGTCTACGTCTGCGCCGCATTTACCGTGCTCCGTGAACGTGTATCACAGCAACGGGCGGTGTATCGCCGAGCAGTAGGCCTCGGCCACAAAAATTTTGTATCCGCGAGCCACTCTGGACAGGCCATCGCACTCGCATTGCCGCACATACTAAGGCTGACCAGTGATTGGCCTCATCGGCAGCTATCGCGGCGTCTTTCGATCGTGTCATGGTGGAGTGTCGCGTGACCGTACCGCCCCCTGCGAGCTGTGTCACGCTGCATGTCGATCTGATACGTTGTATCGTGACGAACTGGGAATTGGGAAGTAGCCATTCCGACTCCTGCAACTTTTTTTCACATCATTTTTTTCATTTTTTTCCCACCTCTTTGGAAGACCGCCGTATATATATATATATATATATATATATATTTTCTAAATTTTTTCCACATGTACTGTCACCCGAGCACACAAATCACACAACATACACAACAATCCATGTTATGCACACCATTCACCTACAATGCATGTGTGTTCTAATAAGTTATCAAGTTCAGTGTCGTATACCTAAGCTCACACTACCAAAGGCTCCAATTGTGGTTGTAGCTCGATCTGGCTGTGGCTGATCAGGATCGTTGACAACCCGTCCAACTGCCGGAACCCTTTCGTGAATAATCGGGTAACTCGACACCACTCTCCCACGAAAATCGGGCGGAGGTCTCCCTTTTTGTGCGGGAGCTCTACGAGTGCAAAACCCTATCCCAACTGATGCTGGCGACCCTACAGGGTCCTGTGAGAGTAAAAATATTTAGCGTGTATCAATACTCACAAAATTACATCAACTATATGCCAATAGTTTGTCAAGAGTTGCATTACAGCTACTCTTAGCAAAACATATATCAAAAATTTGGTTTTTAGCCATGTTCTGAAATGAATACCAAAGGCCTGACAGACTTTCTTCGCCTTAGCGACCTCAGTGATGATATAGTCTTTCACCTGACACACTTTTAAATAATGATCCTCAGCGGGTGAAACTTACCAAAGCCCGGTGGTGATAATTTCTCGTTGGTTACTCCCACTTGGTACATGTCATGGCAAAACAATCACACTCAGAAGTAAATACATGATCCCACTTGAATGTCTACATGCCCAGTCCGTGTCTCGGGTCTGGAGCTCACCTCCACATGCCTAAGCCAAATGCGAGAAAAATATAGTTTTCAAAACAAAAGCTTTTTGTTCTCGAAAACTTACTACCGAGTTTCTTTAAAATTTATTGGACAACCCTCTGAGGCGAATCTGTTGGATAACCCTCCGAAACAATTCATTGGCCCCACCAACGTGAATTGTTGGACAATCTCAACAAATTCTCAGGAAGAATATGAGTCGAAATTCCTTTCTGAAACATTTTCCTTTTGTTTTATTTCATGTGTCGCTCACTCCTATTGATACCAGTTGCCCAGTGCATGTATGGAATGCATATACCAATTGAAAATATCCATGTATATATATTTTCATGTATATATTAACATAATTAAATTCACAATTCATGTTATTCGATTCACAACAATAACACCAAATTAGCTCACATGAATTTGATGCTTGACTCGGCTTAATTTATTTTGAATTGAGCCACACGAAAATCACACAACAAAATCACATTGAGCAGTAAACCCTCGGGTCGGCGCGTTCCTGACCATAGAGTTTTCTCTACTCGGTTCAAATGTTTTGAGGCGAGAAATTACGGGCAAATCAAGCCTCGAGTATTCCTAATAACATGACTCTTAGCCAAAGAATAACACAAGTGGGAAAGATCCCTACCTCTTGGAGTTGACAAAACTCCACTAAATCGGTGTCCGCAGCGTAGCCCTACGCCAGTAAATGACTTTAGCTTCTTTCAGTCGGCAAGCGGTGAAACATTGGAAATCCTAGAGAGAAGTCACATTCTCTTTCTCTCTAAAATCTGAAAACCCAACTCACTGCACGTTTTGCTCTTTCTTTGGAGAAGAAAACTATTCCCTTTTGTCTTATTCATTTACTTTCCAATAATTCCATCCATGTCCCTTTAAGTTTTGGTTTTTGACACTTGACTTAATCTAAGCCATTCATTTCCATCATCTCACTAATCATGCAACATGTGTCACATGGGCATATGTAGTAGGTGACTTTTGTCACATCATATGTCTTTCCATAATAGTTTCTGACACCCGACACCCAGGTGCCTTGAAGCGATGAAATTCGCTTATCTCAGATTCGACGTGGTAGCTAGATTTGTGAGCGATTTAACGATGAAGTCAGTTTGATCATCAGAGATCTAGAAAAATTTCGAGTTTTGATGCAGAAACTACCGTTCCACCCTTTTTCGGTCAAATTTTCCGGGACACATTTATATATGTTAAGCCTTTTCCATATAGACTAAAACCCCCTCAAAATAACTACCGACTACGAGCACTGGTCTCTCTTATACCCATGTCACTTTGGATAATTTGGCTTGCTAAAATAGTCTCTTAAAGTTCAAGATTAAAAAACCTGGGGTTCGGTCTATGACCTTTGCAAGGTGCACAGGTCATACAAGTGAAGTAAAT
The DNA here is from genome assembly GCA_016808115.1 of Tetrastigma voinierianum. Classification (NCBI taxonomy): domain Eukaryota; kingdom Viridiplantae; phylum Streptophyta; class Magnoliopsida; order Vitales; family Vitaceae; genus Tetrastigma; species Tetrastigma voinierianum. The sequence continues at coordinate 1,727,521 of JAEQBH010001453.1, forward strand.
CTGAATGAAGTCCGGTATCATTCCCACCGAGATTGAAAGCGGGTATAGGTCGGCTTCTTGACTACTAAAATTTCATACTATTTGGACTCCACAAAACTTATAATTGAAAGAATTTTATAGAAAGCGACAAAAAATTAAAATCTATACTATTGAATATGCTCAAAATTAAAAACTAAACAAAAAGTGAATGACTAAAAATAAATTGTACATAAAGAAAGTTGAATCGGTTTATTGTGAAAGCGAAAAAAACCATCGATGAAATACAATGAGCAGTCAATTCCGGTACTATGTCCACTACGTTCTATGTATGGATATGACGTCAGATTTTCTAGTGACAAGGTGGATCTCTCAAGTTTCACTGATTTAATATCCTTGCTTCTCTCGAAGACAAGATCGAGCCACGACTTAGGTATTCCACATTTTCTTGCAAGATATGGGTATTTTTATTTCTCAATACTTCACCCGGTACCTCTGGTGACAACGGGCTTTAACTCACCTTCTCGGGCTTTAGCTAAGTTTCTCTTATGATGAAGTGGCTCATCCTTGAGATCATGGAAGCATCCCTTTCCCTTGATTAGATCTAAGCTAACAGGGATGGAACCTATCCTTTGATTAAGGTGAACTCTCGTGATTTATATTCGCCTCCAACTTCAATTATGAGCGAATGGAGGAGGATTTATCAAAATGAACTCTCAAAGCTCAGGTTCGTCAATAATAATTCCGAACATACCAGAAAAGAATGCTCAGCTCTCGGGAATCTACGTCTACGTGTCCAACGCGAGAGGGCATCTAAGTCTCCAGTAAGATACATTCCTCCCACAGTCTTGGAAGTACTACTGTTTGGAACTTATCCATTAAAAACGACATCGATTAAGTAAACTAAACCCAATTAATTTTCCATAAATGTCTGCGGGAAAAGGCGTAACTAAGTAAATCAAATCGGTAGTGCAGCTCTGATGCGCATTGTGAATCAAAGAAATGGGTCTTAGATAACGCACAACCACTTGTAGCACAATAAATACGAAAAGAAATGAATTCGAATTTGTCTAGATTTCATAAATTTCAGGTGATATCTGTGAAGAAAATATAACAAAACCTTAATCAGCTCTAATCGTCTTGCACGGAGTTCGCGAGATTCAAATCCGAAAAAATAAAACTAAAAAAATAAAACTAAAAATAAAATCTACTCTATGTACTTGAGTTCCTCTTCTTTTCCCGCTGTGGTGAGTCGAGAAGGAGAAAAAAAACTACTTACTATTAAATCTCTCTATTTATAACGTCGAGAAAAAGAATGCGGGTGAAGTCCCAAAATACTCGGGTGGAAATCAGGATAAAAGCCCGACCCGCGGTTCTATGTCGCGACCTCAAGTTGATGCCGCGACATGAATCTCTTGATGGCTCATGATCGGTCGACCTCTTCCTTTCAAGTTGCAACGTTTGTGCGTCTACGCTTCGCTTTATTAGTGGTCGCGGCGTCATTTTGTGGTCGCGACCTCTTATGTGCTTTCGGTGTTCCTTAGGTGTTGATGTATCGCGACCTCAAGTTGATGGCGCGACATCATTGTCTTCCTATTCTTCCGGCGTGCGTGTTGCGACATGTCGAGTTTAGGTTGCGACCACCTTCTTTGTTTATGCGACTTCATGTTGTGACTTTGATTTCTTGATCCGCCAAATCTGTTGGGGGTTTTCTTGTCTTCATAACTTTCAATCATGTCGCGACCTCATGGTGATGTTTTAGGCCTCTTACGCTCATTTCTTTTCTTCCCGACTCTTTTCGGTGCGGCCTCAGTACATGTCGCGACATCAATTTCTTCTGCTTCGACTTTCTTGAATTTGTGACACGAATGATTGGTGCGACATCACTTACATCATTGACTTTTTAAAAGGTTCAAGCTCGGTTATGGCAAGTGCTTCTATTATCGACTACGAGTTTCAGGCCTCTTTTGACATTGTTTTCGGTTGCACTTTGAATACTGTTATTTTTATGTCGCGACCTCAGTTGATATCAGCGACATGTAATGGAACAGTTTAAAGCTGAACACAACCTCGTTTCTTTGCAAAGATATACTTGGCTTCATAGGCAGTGCAGTGCATTGACCTCAAGTTGATGTCGCGACGTAATTTCTTCTTTTGATTGTTCCTTTAGTCTCAATCACATTTTTCTTTGCTGCGACTTCCTTTTTCAAGTCACGACTTCACTTGTTCACGTTTTAGTTTCTTCTTTAAAGCCCCGAAATTTGTTCTGCTTTGTCGTGACTTGGAATTCGGAGGGCTGAGCTTCACATGTAACTTAAATTCCTCGTTGACCTCAATTCTCTTGAGGCTGATTTCTTCTGATATTTTGCTAAAATTTGATTTTAAACATGCGTTTGTTCACTGCAGGTAAATTTAGATGTGTATTATCACTACCCTTGAGCAAATCCAACATTATTCTCATAATAAACTGAAAAATGAATTAAAATCTCAACAGTTTTTGGAATCTCCCCAAACTTAAAATTTTGCTTGTCCCGAAGCAGAAGAAAGGATTGTTGTCCTCAAACAAATAAGCAAGAAAATTTTAAGGGCATTTTTACGATTCGTACCCGCAGTCTTTCCCATTCCACCTTTTTGGTAGGAATTCAGAATACCAAGCATTATTTTAAATTTCAGTTTTGATGCAAGAACAAGACATGGTATACTTCTAACACAAAATTTCTTGATAAACTAATGTATTTAAACAGTTTATTTTACAAGTCTTATTATGTGTGTGTGTGCAAGTCATCAATCCTTTTCATCTTCATGTTGAATTTAGTTAATCTTCTGGGAGTTTTCTTAGACTGTTTGTCAAAGTCCCATAGGCTTGGTTTTCATATTAATCTCGTAATGTAGTGAATTCAACCTTCAAATCAATGAGGTCTTTCGGGGCTTGTATGTTGGGCTTGGGTAATTGGGTGATAATGGAAAATTTAGGTTGTAAATTGCGGTTCCATCTTTTCTCTACACTTGCTTTCAGCTTTCACCCTTTTCTTCTTTGTTCTTCTAATTCTCTCAATCTTAGCCTGATTCATCTTTTTGAATTCTTTTTATGGAATTTCAATTTCCATATATAATTGATTCGAATGCGATTCCTTTGTTCTTTCCTTTCATTTGCTTTTATTCTTCTAAGATTTGGAATGGTGCAATGTTTTGTCTTGTGAACTTATTACTCTTAGAGGCTTTGGGCTAACAACTCCACTACCGGTTGGCATTAGGAGGGTGCTAGGTGTTGAAACACCCCTCGAGCTTAATTGTTCAGGGAAACTAGACCGCGAAGACAAAACTTATTCCTGTCTTCACTAATTTACCTTCTTTACCTCTTCAACTCCTTCATTGTCAAAAAATTTGGAAATATTGTTCTCCCAGGCTAGTTTCTTCCTTTATACTAAACTTTCCTGGCTGGCGGATAATTGGGCTCTTTCTTTGAGTTTATTGCAAGGAAGGGAATTCCCGGTTTTCGAGTTCTTGTTTATTGAAGAAATAAGGCTTATTTGGCTCAAATCAGGAACTAGAGGCCCAACCATATTTTGAGGGTGGAAGCTGAAAAGCTCAAAGTACAAACTCTATCATTTCTTGTTAATTTGTTTCACTGGGATTTCGCCTCAATCGATAATCAAAGCAGAGTTCTTAGGACTATGGGACTCTAAATCTGAATCTCGAAGTGTTCTAATTTTGTCAAAGTTTCATATTTGTTGACCCTAAGTGTATTATTTCTTTGAGCTTGTATTTATTCTTATTTATTCGTATTTCTTGATGTTGTTCCATCGGCAATAACCGGTTTTCGATTTTTGCAAGCCTAGCCCGAATTTAAAATAAAAGCAGGCAATACTCTAATTTCCGGTTTTAATTATTCAGGTCTGATTCTTGAAATTTGATTCTTGAGGAAGAACAGATGTTTATTGATTCCTAAACGAGAAAAGAAAATGACACGAAACAAAATTGTAGATATCATGAGCGATCGATCGATTTGTAAGTGGCGAATTTTATTACTTATATTAGAAATATTTACGATGTGCTTCAATCAGCTTTCTTTACAAATCGCGTAACTAAATTCAGAAAAACTCTTTGTTTCTTGATCCAAAATCTCTCATCTTTCCCCTTGAAGGTTACGACTCCTTGAAATTTGGTTCACACGGACCCCTTGACCGCCTCCCACTCCAAAGGGGTGATTCGGCGGGTTAACAAGGTCAGTTCAACAAGTGGAGCTTTTTTCTCCTTTCTTTGGAGCTTCTCTGGCTGATGGGTTCTAATTAACCGTTCTTCCAATTCCCTTCCCATCAACCACTCTCTTGATTACACCACATTTTATGGAACAAAGAATGGAATTGGTTTGTTTTTAGGCTCCATTCGTTCTCAAGAATTTGTGTTAAAGCAGGGCTCTTCTTTCTCTCGATCTCCCTTTTCTCCATTCTCTTAAGTTTATTTTCCCTTGTTCTCTCATCCTTTATAGTGAATTGAGTCTCTTGAGACTTACAAGGCTATTTATTCTTTCTTTTAAATTCTGATGAGTGGATTAAATGAAGGTTCCTGATTTTGCTCTTACGATATTTCGGCCGAATTTTTAGCCTTTGATTGAGAATTTTGTTGTTTTTCTTGAACTTAACTTCCCTACGATTATTCTCCTCGAAGCGGGCATACTAAACAAATTGGTTCATCAATGAATTTACGTTTACGCATTATCTTAATCATTTGTTCCAACAAAATTTTGAATGAATGTTGCAAAGTGAAGGTTTGGGTGAATGCGGTTTGAGGTGGATTTTGAATGAATATCTTTGGGTTTAATATTATGACTACGCAACATTTTGAAGTCAATATATTAACTATTGGGCCCATAAATTAATGTTTTGTAATGACTTTTATTATTTTCAATATGAATTAAGTCCGCGACTTAAAAATTCATGTGATGACACGAAAATTTGAGTCCACGATAGGGAAAGTGTTTTTCCGCTTTAAAAGTTGAGTCTTCCCTCCTTTATTTCGGTTAGCCTCAATTTTCATTATTCTGACTTTCTTTTCCACTTCTTATTCTTCATCAGCACTCTTGGCTGCCACTTTTGTTAATGTTGCTACCCAACAAAAACTTTCCAAATTCTCGACAATTGCAATTTATTCAATTCCACTCAAAACAACTACAGCTCAATTCATCTTCATTGTAAAATTCAACAAATTTGCTATGCATCATATTCAAGAATTTAAGCACCAAAACAAGATAAAAATTCCCCAAACTTTCAATCATGCTATATCAAAGACAAATTTAAATTTCAAATCAAGAAGAAAAAAGCGCCCCCTTTTTTGGTCTTTTATCTTGGTCTGAAGTTTGATTCAGTATCTCCTTTACGCACAATCTTCATTGTCTGCAAAACTAAAAAATAAAATATTTACCTACTCTTTAATCAAAATTAGTAAAGTCACAATAAGCTATTAAGAGAATTTTAAACACAGAAATTTGTAAACTATAACAAGAAAATTAAATCAAGCGATGTGGATTGCCTTCCACAAAGGCCCGCTCAATTTTAGTCTTTTGGCGGGACTCTTTCTTTGCCTTTGTTACATTTCTTCAATTTTCTTCGTGAGAACTAAGGGTTTATCTTCCAATTGCTTTTTTTCCAAGATGTGCTTTCATCTCTGACCATTAACTTTGAACTCCTCATGATTGTTGGTTCCACAAGTATCCTTTACATCCCCAATCCGTAGTGGCAATTCACCACGTAAATGGTCCACTCCATTTGAGACTACTTTCCTGGAAAAGTTATCTGGAGTTGAATAACAAGACCTTATCTCATGCCTTGAATTCCCTCCTCAAAGTCGTTGATCATGCCATTTTTTTGTTTTTATCCTTGTAGATACGGCACTATCAGCGAGGCTTCATTCTCAGCTCTTCTAATTCATTTTTTAAGCGGGTAGCCTATCTTCTTTAGCGACTTTTAAAAATCAAAGGCCCAGCTCTTGATGGCCCACAGCTTTATGATGCTTCGAGAGGTAGGTGACGGGACTTTCCAAAGACAAGTGTGTGGGGACATTCCAATGGGAGTTTTAAAAGCCGATCTGTATGCGCGTAGGTCATACGTCAAGCTTCGAAAAACGGTCTCTCTTGCTTGAACTACGGTCTTTCGAGAATTTTCTTTATTTCCCTGTTGGAAATTTCAGCTTGCCCCATTTGTTTGAGGATGATAAACGGCTTCATAATGTGTTTGATACCATATCTTGCTCATGAGTTTATTAAACACCTTATTTTCAAAATGGCTTCCTCATCATAATTATAGTTAAGGTGCCACAAATCTGTGAAGTGTGCTGCGTAAAAAACCCCACAATTGTAGTGGCATCATTCTTTGGACATGCTCTTTGCTTCTACCCATTTTGATACATAATCCTGACTAGAAGTATGTATATATTTCCAAATGTGACTGAGGAAGGTCCCATAAAATCCATTCCCCATACATCGAACAACTGCACCGGGATACCTTGCGGGGCATCTCATGCCTTTTTGATATTTTACATTCTTTGGCATTGATCACACAACTTTACCCATTCAAAACCGGTCTTTAAAAATCGTAGGCGATTAGAATCTGATAATTTTATTAGTTTGTTATCTCTACAAAAGTGTCACCTCCATAAAAGGTGATGCATGTTGTTCTTTAAAATCTTGCTTTGCTCACCCATACAGTACAAATCTCCTTATTATCAAATCAGCGCCTCTTTTAAACAATAATGGATCATCCTAGATGTAGTACCTGGCATTGAGTCCTTAGCTTCTACGATTGTTAGTGGTGGTGGCATAATTCCACAATTAAGTTCACAATATCGGCATACCCGGGGTGATTAGATGACGTGAAAATAAGCTCATTTGGAAAATTTTCTGCTATTTCTCTTCCTTCTTCTTGTACAGTGGTTTTCTCTACTCTTGACAAGTGATCAGCTATCACATTATCACTTCCCTTTTTGTCTTTTATTTCTAAATTAAATTCCTGCTATAATAGCACCCACCTGATCAATATTGGCTTTGCTAACTTTCTTCGCCATTAGATATTTAATTCTTTATGATCGATTATTAATGTACCAACAAACATAGGACCCAAAATCGCTATGGCTTTTGAACTTCGTAAGCCTAACCAACGACATCGCCGGTGACGGATGTTCGTGATTAAAGTTTTTCAACGCGAACGGATGGCGTGTTGCTCAATATTCGGCGTCGATAAATCGTTACGGATATAATCGTTGCGGTTTCGGTTCTGCTGATTCCGTCTGGTTGAGACTTCGTTTCGTCGGTTGTTTCTTCGATGTTTCTTTGGTTCGTGAAACTCGAACGTTATCTTGATCTGCGTTTGTGACGAAGTTCGATCAGTCGCCGCTGAGTCCGGCGTCGAAGCCGTTCCGCCGAACGCGACGGAGACCGGTTCTTGTTAAACGTGCCGATGTACCTGACTGCGTTCGTAACGCTTTGAGACTCAATTCTTGTGACGACTGCGCCGAACCGGTAGTTGTTTTGCCTTGATCGCGTTCACGGTTATCGGGCGACGAATGGCGGATCGCATACAACGTCTTCGGTCTCGCTTTATGCGCCGATCGGACGTCTTGTCTTTGGAAGGTACGGGACGTTACGACAATGGCGTTCTCGCCGTATTGATGACGTAAAAATGGACTTCTCGATCTTTGGATGACGCGACCGGTGCGTAAGTGTCGTAAGCGAAAACCGGGATGTCTGCGACTGCTCGACATGTTCGCGAGAAGAGACGTTCTTTGTTGCGGGGTTGTTGTGAATATTACACTCCATCTGTAGGTTCTTGAAAGATCAGTTCGATATGTTGATCTGTGATGGAAGATTCCACGCTCTTGGGTTGCGTATGCGCGGCGCCGACGCCGTTCTCAACGCTCTGTAGCTGTTGGCTGTTTGAGTTTCGACGACTTCTTTGCCGCCGGTTCGACTCTTGTTTCAATGGGGCGCGCGACCATCTTCGACGTTGTTTTGGCCGCTGCGGGCTGGGACCGGTTCTGCCCCGATTAACTCGTGATTGGCGATATTCTTGTTCGCCTCGGTACCGACGACTTCTGGCGCTAACGATCGTCAGTTGATGCGCGTTGCTGTTTTCTGCTGGACCAACTTCGTTTTGTTGAACCGACGTGTTTCAATAACGAACCGCCGCGCGACCGTTTCGCCGCCAACGGTTTCAGTTTGTTGCGTCACCAGCCTCTGCGGTGCTTCTTACCGGCGCGTTCTCGTATTTGTTCTTCCTTAAACTGAGTGTTGCTGTTGTTGTTTGGCGATCAGGTGATTCGTTTCTGTTATTAAAGGACACTCTTTGAAGTCATTCTGGATCGGCCGGGATTGATGCCGAAGTGGCTGAAAATATTTCCGGCATGTTGTTAAGTTGTTGTTGACGAATCGCGTCGCGCCGAAGACCGCGCTGTTCTTTGTAAAAATCGTGATCGGCGTATTTAACCGCTGACGGGTTCGATTGATCGTTATTTCGAATCGCGTTTAACGACGTAGAAACGACGCGTTTCTATGAACTAAGACCTCAAAAATGACGCATTACGAATATGATTACTGCCGGCGGCTGGTTTGACGCCGTGTTTTACTGAATGTTGGGTTAAAAAACGAGTTCGAAGATCTTGTTAACGCTGAGAACGTAGATTCATGCCGACAAATATTCGATATGATCGAATCATTCGGAGATGATAAACGAAGTGGTCAACCATTATAAGATTCGCCTGTTGAGATTCAAGTTCATGATGGTTTGTAACGACAAAAACCGGATCTATTTTTAACGAACCAATTAAACCAAACAAAGATGAGCTGACCGAAACAAATTGCGTACTCGAAGATCGGTTCGGATCGGTTTTATTAACGAAAAACCATCGTTGATGGAACGAATGAATTAAACGTGTCATTACCGTTCTATGCTGGTTCGGTTTTGACCGGTTTCGTTAACGAATTTGGATCTGGGCGCTGCGCGGGTTTCGCTATCTCTTGCTTCATTCTGAAACAGTTCAGCTTTGGGCATCTGGCATTCCATTTTCTTTGGGCTGAATGTTTTTCTTTCTGACCACTTGTTTCTTTGTGTGGCGAGACTTTCAAACTTTCACCTTCGTTTTAAACCAGTTTTATTTTAGTGGTGTTTAATATTATTTATCATAGTTTGCTCCTTTCATGTTGAGTCCGACAACTGAGACCGATTATCATGATATCCGGAATGAACTCAAGTCGTTTTATTATTGACTACCCCCTTTCGGACTTTAATTAACGGAGTGGTGGAGTTTATCAGTGTTCTGGAAATAGTTAAGTCAATCTTTGATGATGCACGAGAAAGGGTGTCTCAAACTTCTGAAGTCTGTTCTGCTTTGTACGGGAGTCTGAATGTCAGATAGGTGTTCGCTCAGTTGACTTTGTTTTGTGTTTTTGAACCACTTCCGTGCGACGATTAATGAAACCAACCAGTGTTTTCGCCATTGGGAAGACGCGTTAAATAATCGAATCGGAAACGTTCTTGGTCTGCGTCTGCCGAGTCGAGTACAGATGCCGCATAATAACGTGCGCAGCTTGTTGTCAAGAGCTGGATTCGCGGGCGTTTGTTCTGTAGTTTTCGTTATGGAAGTACGAAGGTATGTCGAAACGAAAACAATATTCTGGACGGGTTCAAATCAGAAGACGAAACTAACCAAACAAGCAAAGATATCTTCCACTATTTTTCGCGGGTTATATTTGCCGCTGGGCGGGCGAGAGAAGAAAAACCTTTTCTGTTGAAGCTCTATCATGTTTATTCTTGTCAGAAAATCAGAGCAGATCTTATGAAGGCGCTAGATGGGTATGCCTCGGAATCTGAAGAACGAGCCGGCATGGCCCAAATTTCACAGTTGTTGTGGCGCATTGGTCTCTGGAGTGGCGGCGGGTGGTGGTGTTGTTCTGGGTTATGACCTGTTTTGTTAATAACGCGTTTGATGTTGATTACCGCGTGGTTTCTCATGATTGACCTCTTGCTGGAATACGTTCTGCCGGGTGACGATGACGCGGACGTCGCCGTATCGGAAGAAACATAACCTATTACCGAAGCCGCGTTCCCGTTCGGTTTTGGTTCGATTACGCTGTTTTATAACTCTTTATAACGTTTCGATTCGCCGATTGCGATCGGTTGTTGGTTTTAACGTTACTAACCCCAAACGCCATGTGTTCTGGACGTTGACTTCTTTCATTAACGCGCGATATTACGCTGGGGTGGCGTTTCGGATGATATAACGGCGTCGTTGCCGCGTGACCGCCGGACGAAACCCACGAACGATTGATGGAACGTGACTACTCAATGACTTTGAGGGTTGCAAACAGTTCCTTGGCAAGTGCTTCTATCACGACTACGGGTTAAAACTCTTTGCTTTGACCTTTATTTTGATTTTTGATCTGTTACGTATTAATATGATGAACTTAGTTTAAAAACTAGGCGCAACCTCTGCTTTACCAAGGCTTCTCTCTGACGCCCGTGAAGGGCTTGAATTGTTGCGACCTCGAGTTGATGTCGACATCAATTCTTCTCTTGATTGTTCCTTTGGTCTAGTCATGTTTTCTTTGTCATGACTTCAGCACGTCACGACTTCATATTCACGTTTGAACAACTTCTTTAGCATTTGTTTACATTGACTTGGAATTCTTTGAAGCGAAGGCTTTTTTATCGTGAAGCTTATAATTCCTCAGACCTCAATTTTCTTGAGGAAACGTTTCTTCTGTTTTTACTAAAAGTGATTTCTATTATCATTTCTTAATTGAAATTTGAGTCAATTATCACTTTTACGCCGGCAATTGAAACCCTTAATACTGTAATAAGCTGGAAAATATGAATTAAAAATCTATAGTTTTGGGTCATCAATATCCATTACCATCAAGTGTTTTATTATAATTTAAAAACACCCGACCATAATATAGTGGTGGCAGGCACAGGTATCGTCGTGCCGTATCCTTGACTTCCCTTGTAGCGGGTAAGCATGCGTCTTTCTGTGTCTGCTTTCAGTGATGACAAAGTGTTGTGACCTCATGGCTGATGTGCGTGGGGCCGTGTGCGAGCCTCTGACAGTATCATGGCCCACTATGACAACCTTTGTTGCCTTAATCAGAATACAAATCGTATCAGTGACTGAATGGAAAGCAGGCGTAACCCCATCAGGTCTCTTTCTTCTGTAAATATATATATTTTCATTTGTTCCACTCTTGAAAGACCACAAAAAATATTTTTTTCATTTTCTAGTAGAACCAAATAAATTCATTAAAATTTATTTTATTTATTTATTTATATTTCCAGTTTTTACACCTTGCAGCCAAGAAAACCTCGAGGAAAAATTTCAATATAGTTTTTTTATTTGTCTTTATTCTCAACACCTACAGCGCACCTGGCATACATAACACATCATGTTCAAAAGCTGGGAATACGTCTAAATTTTTTTTAAGTTTACGGACCATTTTGCAAAAATCCTCAAACAACTTTTTCCTCACATGCTTCATTGTATGGGCATACAAGCACATAACACATACAGCAAACATGTTATACCTGCAGTTCATCGAAATGCACAATGAATCCACAGTCTAACTTGGTGCCCACCAATTCCTAGGTAATCGTATACCTAACTTATTGATACTAAACTATACTTTAGCATCAGACATTAAGCTCTAGGTATTTGCCAAAACTGGCTTTGAGTACCAATAATGACGCGATCCGGGTCCGTTGACAACCCACGGAATACTCGTGGATGTCGTGTAACGACCTGCCACTCACGAAAGTCGGGCGGGGAGTCTCAGCATGCGGGGAGCTCTTAAATGCAACATGTCCCAATATTTTACACTTGACCATGCGGGTCCAGCAATGCGGTAAAAATGGCCCGCAAGACCCATCATCAATACTCACAAATATATCAACTATATAACAATAGTTAAAAGTTATTACATTACTCACTTAACCAAAGCATATCAAAATTTAGAGTTTTAGCACATGTTATACAAAATGAATACCAAAGCCACAATGGAAACAACCACAGCGTGGCTCTAGTGGCCTTGGGCCTCACAATACACTCCTGTACACGAAATAATGATCCCTTGACGGGATGAGTAATGCTGATAATTAATAATTTCTTACATGGGTTACACCACACCTAGTACTGTGTGCGATAAAACACCTCAAAGCGATACATGATTCTACTTGAATGTCTGCATGCCCAATCTCATGTCTCGGATTCCTCTTAGACTCCCTCACATGCCTAAGCCAAATGCGAGGCAAATACGGGTTTTCAAAACAAAGGTTTTGTTCTCGAAACCTTACCTCTGCAGAGTTCGATAAATATATTGGACAACCCTTGAGATGTGAATTGCTAGGTAATTCTCGAAGCTTGATCATGGAGTCGACCTAGAGATGAGCCCCATTTGGACAACTCTCAAGGCAATTCTTCGGAAAATCTTCCTTGAAATTCCTTTCACAACCATTTTCACTTTTCTTTCATTTTTGTGTCATGCACTCACACCTATCGTTCTAGGGTGCCCCGGTGCATATGGAATGCATTATGCCATTTCCAAATAATTCATGCTAATATATTTTACATGCATATATTAACAAAATTAACTCACATAAATCATGTTATTCAATTTACAACAATAACATCAATATTATTAAACTCCACGAGAATTTAATTAACAAATCCGGCAATTCATTTTTGAATCACTTGACAACACAAAATCACCGCGACATATCCGCGTGAAAGAGTAGAACTAGGCTCGACAACGTTCGTAATATTAAGAGTTTTCTCGCTCGGTTCAAAGATTTTGAGACCGAAAACAGCGTCAGGCCCACGACAAATCCCACGTCCATTAAAAATGACTCTTAGCCAAAGAATAAACCAAGTAGGAAAAAGATCCTACCTCTTGGGTTGTCGGAACTCCACGGGCGGTGCCGCAGCGCAGCCCTTGCCGCGTCGAACACCTTTGTTTCTGTGGCCGAAGAAGAGCCAGAACAGGTCCGAACGCCGGGAAATCTAGAGAGAAGTCACTCTTTCGCTCTCTAAAATCTGATTTGGCCACTCACTGCACGATTTGTTCTTCAATTGAAGAAGAAAACTATTCCTCTTTTGTTTTATTCATTTAAACTTTTCAAAAATTCCATTCTTGTTCCTTAGTTTGGATTTTTAACACATGGCTTAATCTAAGCTATTCATCTCCATCATCCCACTAATCATGCAAAATGTGTCACATGGGTACATGTAGTAGGTGACTTTTTTCACATCACATGTCTTTCACAAGCCCTTTTTACGTACCCAGGCACACAGTTGCCTCGAAAAACGATGAAATTCTAGCGTCACCGAGGTCGACAAAATTCAACGTGGTATTCAGATTTTGTAGAGGCGATTCCAATGGTGAAGTGGTTTCATCATCAAAGATCTAGAAACATTTCGGCTTTTGACCGAAATGACCATTTTACCTTTTCGAAAATAAGAATTTTCAGGGTTTTACATTTTCTATCCATTATAATAGCTGTTTTATCGTGACTTTAACATACATTTATATATATATATATATATATATATATATATATATATATATATATATATATATATATATATTTTATTATAATTTACTTTTGTAATTGCTTAGTTTCATAAAAATTTGAGTCTTAATATAAAAAAATAGATCGTAATATGAGCACGTTTAAATATTCTAAATAAAAATATTATAAATAGGAACCAAAATAAAATCTTTTATATAATTAAAACATTTACTCCTTATCATTATCATTATTCTGGTGTGAAAACAGAAAATCAATTTTTTTTAAAGGCAAAATGGTCCTTTTCGACAAAAATCGAATTTCTAGATACATGATAACATTACAGTTGGAATCATCTCTAAATGAGCACGACTACCGCGTCGGGTGACATTCACTACGAACGCGGGGTCGATGGATGTTTAAGGCACGTAAAGGCGTAATGAGCGTGACAGAGTCACCTACTGCATCACTCATGTGACACATGTTATGGTAAGTGAAGAGGATGAAATGGATGACTGGGTATTGCCAAGTGTCAAGAAATCGAGGAACAAAAGGACACATTGAATGTGAGAAAGTTAATGAGAATAAGACAAGCGAATAGTGTTATCTTCTTCATTTTGAGAGACAAATAGGTAGTGGGCCGGTGATTTTCAGAGAGAAGAGCTCATTATCCCTAGATTGCGTGGTTGACCGTCGGTTTGAAGCAGCAAAGAGTCGATCTCTTGGCGAGAATACGGTGAGTGAACAATCAGAAAATGATATGGTTGGGAAGTTACGAAGGCTTGGATTAGCCGATGCAACAGGTGGTTATTATTGTGGCGTGAGCGGCACAACTGTTCGCGTTCCCACTTGTGATTTTTTGATAGTTTTTATGGTGCGGTGATTCATAGCCCATGAGCTAATTTTTGAGTTTATTGATTGAAGCTCGAATAATATGAATTATAAAAATATATATATATATATATATATATATATATTAGCATGAATGGCTGCTGTAAATTGTGTGTGAAAATTAATATGTTAATGCATGTAATTAAATGTGTTAACGTGATGTGGAATTATATAAAAAATAATTGTGTGTAAGCCATTGTAATGAATTGTAATTAGCTCAGTGAGCGATTTTGATACTGTGTGAATTAAATAACATATGGCATATATGCAGAATTTTGTTAATATATGTGTAAAGTGATATTTTGGTATGTGGTTTGGAAATAGCATAATGCATTTCATATGCAGGGCAACCAGAAATTAGGTGTGAATGCATGACATGAAAGAAATGAAAATGAGGGTTTTCTCGCATTGGCTTAGGCATGCGTGAGGGTTGGTGGGGACTTGAGACACGGGTTGAGTCAAGTGGGCATTCAAGAGTAGGATCATGAATTTGCTTGAGTGTGTTTATGTTGAATGTTAACATGCACTTAGGTGGGGGTAACCCATGTAGGAGATTTTCACTCACGGGCATTGCTCACCACGTCGGGGAATATTATTTGGATGCGAGGATGTTCGAAGGCCGACGCTCTTTAGAGGCCGATTTTAGAAAGCAGGTTGTGGCTTTGATGTTTCGATTATAACATGTATTAGAATTCTTCATTTTACGTATGTGTTTGTGACGAGGTAATGTAATAACTCTTGAGCTATTGTTGTTCCCACACCACACTTCCCGCCGGCTGGGTGTGCCGGCCCTCACGAAATCCCATTCAGTTACCTCTAACGACTAGAAACTCTTTTGAAGCGAAGCCGTATTGCTTGCTTAAACCTCGTATAAAAAGTTTTCTTTTGCTTTTTCTAACTTGTGTTTTTGAAAAATCTTGGCAGTGGTAAAACCTCGGCGACAATGTTAGTATAGGAATGATTCCAAATCACAGTATACACAATTTCACTATTTAAATATGGCAACGACGATCACATTTTCTCAAACTACGCATGCATACATATGAACACTATATACAATTTCAAGTATTTCCTTACAAATATTCTTAATTACGACCTTTTCAATCTCGGGGAGAATCTAATCTGCTCCCGGCGAATCTCGTGCACATTGCAGAAAAATAAGTTTTTAAACACGAAAATAATGAGCTAATGACTCGATGGGGTGTATCTTTTATAAATGTTTTTCTTTTGGAAAACAATCTCAAAAGCTGGCAAAACTCTTTTCACGAGAATATTTTCAGCCTTGCTTGCTTACTTTAAGTTTCTAAAACTTTATGCCTTGCTTTTAAAAGTTTTAAAAAACTTTTCTCAAATCTCTTTAACTTGCTTGCTTTACCTTGCTTTTCTTTAAAGGACTTTTTATAAACCTCTTTGCTTTAAAAGTTTCTAAAACTTTGCCAAACCTCTTGCTTTAAAAAGTTTCCAAAACTTTTTATAAACATGGGAGCACGGGCTGACCGCATGCTGAAGCAAAGCGGAACTGGGCTCAACCGTTTACTTTAAAAATAAAGCAGGCTGGGCTCAACACGCTAAAATCACCACGGGAGCATGGGCTCAGCGTACTTTGGTCGGTTGATTTTTCAAAACTGTATGAGTCCATGCTTATAAATCATCCAACCACGCTGGAGGCCTTTGCGCTTCTTTGTACCACACAGTGAACTCTGAGGGGGCACGGGCATCGGCCAGTCTTAGTTAATTACGGACACAGGTCCGCTCACCTAGGTGGAAGGACTTTTCCAGGTAAATATGGAATTGACCTGGAATTAAGCCATCACCATAATTTGGATTAACGTGTTAACCACATATACTCTGTACGTGCACGGTCTCCTTTAGAAATGCCATGATGTGACCTAGAAGTTTGCCGACCGGGCAAATCTGGCTCATGTATGATATCTAACATACGATGCACGATGCTGAATACTGACCGGTATGCTTGCTTATAACTAGGGATTTTAGTTAGGTCTGTTTTCGAAAATATTCTTTTGCTTGCTTGCTTGCTTGCTTTCTTGCTTGAAACATGGTTTAATAATTCAAAACCATTGTTTGCTTTGAATATGGTTTGATAATTCAAAACAATTGCTTGCTTGCTAAATCTCATTGCTTGCTTTTAAAAAGTATGGTTGAATAAATCAAAACCATTACTTATTTGCTTTTCATATATGGTTTAAATCAAAAACCATTGTTTTCTTTCTAAACTCATTGCTTGCTTTTCAAATATGGTTTACAATCAAAACCATTAAATACCAGTGTAAAACAGTTTATAATAATAAACTAGTATTTGAAAAATAGGTTTAGAACACTCACCTTTTCTGCTTACTAAACTTGAGCACAACTCCACTCAATCCCGTCTTTCCTTTTAGCCTACACACTCAAACGAATAGGGCGAACACATTAATCGCCTACGTATAACGTGGCACCAATACTTCATAAACTTTAATCACACTCAGCGTACGCCGCCTCGGCCCGGTGGCGCTCGTTTTCATTGAGTTCCAATCTTATTTGAACCTCTCAATCATCTAGTAAGGTTCCTATGCTAACGATTATTATGAATTTAGGCTTAACTATCACCAATCACAACAATCGGGCATTTTTGAACTATATGATTACCGGTACCACTACGATGATTGCAGATGTCGATTTGGTTGTTGGTACGTGCGCTTGTATCGTTACCGGTGCAGTTAGCTTCTATATGGGATGCCGGTACCGCCTGAGAATTTGCCATCAAATGTTATTTTTGCCCACTTTTGGTACCATTTCTTCAGCCACAACTTCCATATTCCATGCCACCTGTAAAAATCAACATGGAATTCATCCAAAACCACTCCATAACACTTGTATTGGTGGTTTGGAACTCATACCACAAAACCCTAGATGAAAATCTTATGAATTTACCCAAGGTCCACCAATTCCATATAAAATCATATAATTATGATGATTCCATGTTTATTTTACACCAATTGGGGTTTTACCCACATAACCTCAACAAATCTAGGGTTTGGGTGATCTCTTCCACAAAACCCTAGAAAAGGAGGAACTAATCTCCAACCCAAAACCTTAGGAATCCAAAATACCCATGATTTCAAGATGAAGACATACCTTGGTTTGGTCTTCTCCCACTTATTCCTCTTCTTCCTCTTCTTCCTCTACTTTTCTCCCTTTCTTCTTCTCAAACGTGGAGCCCTATCCTTTTGAGACAAAATGAGACATTGGTTTGTCTCATATCTCCTTTTATAATCCCATTTGTGACTTAATTATCATTAAGTCCTCCATCTCTCCAAAATTGCACTTTAACTTTTGTTATTTCTATTATGGCCCATATCTACTTTGATTATGACCTTCATGTCCCATTTTTATCAATTTACATCTTTACCCTTGTTTTATTACCACATTCCGGGTTCATAAATTTATCACATTTCATATATAACTTCGAAAATACTACAATACTGGTGCTCATATACGCCTCTGGTTTCAATGTCTTGTGTACACTTTCTGGCGGACGGGGCATTACGGTGGGACATAATAGTTGGTTGATGTATTTTGGGAGTATTTATGTATAGGCCCCAGTGGCCATTTTACTCATTTATTCGTATGTAGACCCGAGTGGTGGTTAATAGAGTATGGGACGGGTTGTGTTTTAGGTAGAAGCTCCCCATTTACCGGAGACTTTGCGGGATTTTCGCCGAAATAGTGTGCGGTTACCGGCGTCCACGGGTATTACAGCGGGTTGACGGGTTGTCAGAACACCGGTTTTGCGGCGTCCACGGCAGTATCGCGCCATTAGGTAAATAGTGCAGCCAGGAGCTCGATTGGGTCAGAGCTTCGTTATCACGAATACCCCAGAACTTGGGGAATTGGGCTTAAGCCATAGTCATTAAAGTGTAAGAACATCCAAACGTATATAGCTTGATGTTGGATCTTTTAGGATTATAAACACTAGCGTCGGTAGAAGTTAGGTATACGGTTCTGGGATTTGATGGGAAGCGGGTTCGATCCTTACATCCTTGTGCATTTGGTGAATGAAATGTGATGTGTGATTGAATTATTAGTAATTTAATATATGTGATTGGTGTGTATAACATGAGTGATGTGTGATCATGTATTGTATGAATTGTGTGATTTGTATGCTTGGTGAGTAGCATAGGAGAAAACGTTGAACACTAGGGTCGAGAAAATATAACCTTAGATGTTTGAGAAAATTTTTGGCAAAAAGAAATGGTCGGTGAAAAAACAAGTATATGATTTTACGGGCGGTAGTTCGATTTTAATTTATAAGCAGTTAACGTTGAAATTACAGGAAAATTTTTCAGATTTTGCCTGAGAAAGGGTTTTCATAATTTTTTGAGTTGTATGATGGAGTGGTCTAGGCTCTTGCATTCATGGAAGTATGAGAGAGCTGCGGAGGTGAGAAAAAAAAAAATGATAGAAGAAATTTACTTTCTAAGGTTTTACGATTATTAACAAAATTGAAGAAAATAAATAAAATAAATTTTAATAAAATTTATTTGGTTCTGACCAGAAAATATTGAAAAAATTAATATTTTTTTGGGTGGTTTTTCCAGTAGCAGGAATGAGTAAAAAAAAAGTGATGAAAAAAAAAATTCTTTTTCTAAAATAAAATTTTTGTTGTTAAAAATGATTTAATGTGGAATTATTGTCTTGCATTACCTAGGAATGCATGGACCTAATGTATGAAATATTTTTCTGTGTATGAATAGTGTCTTGGGGCTGTGATTAAGCCTTAGAGATACTGCATTAGAATTTAACTTGTCATTTGACATGTGTAGATGGCTAGTTGAGGGCGAGGACGTAGAGGTCGTCCACAAGGTATTGGTTAAGCACCACTGGCGTTTGACCTTCTGTTTCTTTGGACCCAGACCTATCTGAATTTATGACAGCGTATTACGAAAGGTTTATTGTCTAATCCTAGCAATAATGCCATGTTAGTATATTTCTTTGCAATTATCTTGCGACTAAAAATGGTTTCCTTAAGACTAGATAAAATTTCTTCTTTTGGTTTTGATCCATGATTACGCAAGTGTCTGGTCGAGCAGTAATAAAATTGGATTTAAGTCGAGATATCGATCCCTTGAGAGATCTCAGAATTCACAAATCAACTACTGCGACTACTCAGCTTCCCATATACTATTTGGACTATGATTTACAGTGATATATTCCTAACAACCTTGAAAATAATGAAGAATAACGATAATATGTAAACTAGAACAAAATGAAATAATGCTTAAACTAAAATAAAGAAATTAAAGAAATAGGTTTATCAGGTTAGTTTTTTAAAGGAGCATTAATCTATTTGTTGTGAAACATCATTCTATGAACTACAATGTAGCTTTACTTCATGAACCAGTTTAGAATCCGTCCAAGGGAGAAGGTAATGCCATGTGGATCCCTTGACGACATATTTCATCATCTAATCTTCCTATTTTTGTTTCTCTCGAATGCGGAGGATTAGATAACTACTTGCCTATCGAGTTTCCTTGTTATGGGTATTTTTTCTTAAATACTTCATACCCGGAACATGAATGTAAACCTTGCTCGGAACATAGGCTAAACATTGGTTTGCACATACTATACTAGTTTCTCGTCACTCCAAATTGGAACAATTCATTCTTTCCTTGATTAGATCCTTGCCGACACGGGTTAACTTCTTTTGGTCGAGGCAAACTCTCTGCTCATTTTAATTGATAAGTCATTCAACCATTCTCGGTTTCAAGTGAGAAGAAGGTTATCGATTAGAAATTCTGAAACCCATTAGATACCCAATATTAGGTTCGCATACCCTTCAGATATTGTTCAAAACTCTCGAGATACCTTCTGCAGTGATCTCGGAGGGCCTCTTGGAAATCGAGCATGAAAGCAATCCCATTAAATTTATGGGATACTAATATTTGGACCAGATACAACAATAAACAAAACCAGCTAGTAGATTCAAGTCTGAAGTTCAGTGGACTCTGATAAATTTCTGCAGAAAAGATAAATTTTAACAACAGCGTAAATTCAAACAAGCTGGATTTCTAAATTACTTCATTACACTAACGGTAGCTCCTTGATCAAAAGAACTACTGTAGATCAGAAACTGGAAGTTTGAATTCCAAAATTTGTTTGGACTTCAAATGAACCGAGGCGATGGTGAAAGAGAGCATTGCATTCAACAACAATCATCAGGATCTAGAAATTGAAAAGAAATAACAATCTACTCTAATCTAATCTAAAAACCTTGACAAAACAAAGAAAAAGAAAAGAAAAATTAAGCGCAGGCCTTCGGCTACCAGGACTTCTCTTTTGAGCCGCGAGTACTTTCTTTCCATTAACGATTCGTATTTATAAGGTTTGGAAGTTGGGCCCTAACTTCGATGCACCTATTTGTGGATTTCCATCGCGGCCCCATTGTTTGTTCATGTAGACTCCATTTGTTTGTCGCGACCTTGATGATAGCCATAACCTCTCTTTCCGCGTCGTGACCACTTTGTTTTGCATATTGGTACGTTTACGGTCTTGGCGACTTCAATCATATGTCGCGACTTGAACATGCATTTTGGGCGTGCGGTGTCCGCGACTTCAATCATACGTCGTGACCGTTTTCTGTTCGTGCAATAGCGAAGCTTTTGCTCGATTACGACTTGCCTTTAACACCCCTTGGATCGATGTTGCGGGTCGCGACATCTCGCTTTGCGCCTTGTGAGCTCTTTTGGGGTCTTCGCCCCGATCATACGTTCGCGACTTCAATGTTATGCTTATGAGCTCTTTTGATGTCGTGGAAGTTTTGTAGGTGACTTTGTCTTGACGCATCTCTTGGGTGATGATGTCGCGACAGCTAAATGATGTCGCGACTGACTAAATGATCTCCTTGATACCTCCATTCTTTGGCGATGTCGCGACTCTGCGAAGGCTCGCCTTCACCTTTACTTCAACTGATGTCGCAACCACTAAAGGATGTCGCGACATCTTCTGATTCAGTGTTTGATGTCTCTATCTGTTCTAACTGTCGCAACTTCTATGTTCAGCCTCTTTGAAAATCTTTTGTTGCAACTTCTAATTAGAGTCACGACCTCCATGTCTACTGCTAAGCTTTCAGTGCAGTAGACCTCGAAATGGGTGTCAGCGACATCTTGTCTGCTAACATTGATTCTGGACACGTGGTTTTGGGTTTATGTTGCGACCTTGGTATTATTCTTCATTATTGTCAAAGTAGCGACATCGAGTCTTTCTTTCAAAATTAGTTGTGACTTCCTTTGCGAAAGGTACGTTCTTGTGGCTTTGTAGTCGTGAGCTCAACTGTGGCGACCTCATGGTGGTATTACGGCGTCATTTATCTCAGTTTGGTGTGACGTCCATGGCGTAAATGTGGCGACAACTGAACTTCTTCATTTGACTGCTTCTTTTATTCTCGACCAAGTCATATTTTATGCCGACACGCCACGGGTCCACGACCTTATTCACTGCCGGTTTCTTCTTAAGCCAAATTTGTTTGAGGTCGTGACTTGATTCTTTGGCTTCACACTTCACATCGCGACCGGTTCGAGTTTGACTTAGAAGTCTGCTGCTTGAGGCTTCTTATGATTTTTGCTAAATTTGATTTTCCTGGCGTATTTTCTTTAAGTGAATTTGATTCGATATCGTTTTCTACAAACAATTCATCATTTTTCTCATTATAAACTCAGAAAAATGTATTAAAAATCTCATGAGTTTTGGACCTCATCAATAACCGACCTACCGACTTTTGATCGACGAGCTTTTGTTGAGGAGCGGGTATTCTTGGCTCTTGCTATTGCAGGGCTAGTGCAGTGGAAGGTACCCGAGGAGGTCAGAGTAACCTCAGAAGTTCGGGGCACATCATCTCTATCCTACATTTACGGGAGATCAGGTGGTGGCGGAACCATTGGTTCATGCGGGTTAGGGGCTATGGAGTTGCCTGCGATACGACCAGGAGGATCAGACTGGCACATTCCCAGCTAGAGGGTGGAGGCCCAGTATGGTGGAGGCCCGAGCGAAGACCTACAGAGATCTAGAGGCAATGACAGGCGGAATTCCATGATCTTTTCATGGGCAAGTATTTTCGGCCCTTGCTAGACATCTGAGGCCTAGGGTTCCTAGAGTTGAGCGAGGGCGATGACGGTAGTGGGTATGTGTGAGATTCACCGGGTTAGCACTTTTGAGTGATGACTATGTGACCTGAACGTGGCAAGGTTGGAAGACCAGAATGGGTTAAAGTTACCCGTTCGGGGCGGGACGGGACATCGCCTACGGACATGGACTCCGTGGTTGGGACGCGACCACGATAGAAGTATAGGATGCATGGGGTATCTGAGTTGCGGATGTTGGTGAGAAAAGGGAGGATCAACCTTCTTCTAGTTCGGGGAAGAGGCATAAGACTTCTGCTTTACACGAGTTTCAGGATCAGGGCTAGGATGGGGCATTTAGTCAGGCAGGGCAGATGATATGTTATTTATGCCGATAGCCTGGGCATGTGAACGAGTTGCCCAGGGAATGGGAATCAAGAATTTTAGGACTGACATAGTCCCAGTGGTTAATAAGGAGGTATCTGATTCGTTCCTCCAGCGCTAGTATGAGTTTAGAGAACCGGTTTCAGTCTCGGGGTGCTATACAAGCACCTTCGGCTATAGATGGGCTGAGGGACGGGGAGTGGGTGGGGGTAGGTACCGGGGCTCCTGGGCCGAGACTTCTAGTCAGGCGAAGGGCAGGCAGTGTGTTATTTGTCGACTGACTTGGGCATATGGGACCAGGGACTACATCCTAGGAGGGCGAGAGGTCTGTAGTGCTGCGGCGAGCATCTGGCGTGGATATGTAGAGGCTCAGTTTCTACTCTTGCACTTGTTGTTATTCAGTAGCGTTTGAGTGGATGCATCATATTCAATTTCATTAATGCATCTTGTGTGTGATTTGGACTTGAGGTTTGAGGCCTTTAGAAGCCATGTGTGTGGATGTTCTTCCCTAGGATGTAGGGTGAGAGTTGATGTAACGCCGGAGTCGAGAGGGTGTACCGGTACATGTGCGCTAAGGGCGTATCTGACACCAAGTGTCACATTGTGTGGTATCTTGGAGATGAAATTGTGAAGTGGAAGATAAATTTATGAACCGAAATTGTTGCTACTAGAGACGAAGGGTAAAACTTTAATTGATCGAATGGTTTATAAGGGTCATAGCGAAAGAAGGTATGCCAAAATAAAATATCAAAATTGGTGCAATATTAGACATGGAGGACTTAGTACGTTAAGGCGCCAATGATATAAAAGGGAGGAGAAGCGAGCCAAATTCATTTGGTCTCCTTTCGCTAAGACAACGATGGAGAAAGACATTTGGAGAAGAGAGAGAAAAGAAAGAGGAAGAGAGGAAGAAGGGAGAAGAGGTGGGAGAAGACAAAAAGGTATGTTTCATTTTGGAATCAGTGTATTTTGAGTCTAGGGTTTCCATGGAAATTAGTTCCCTCCTTTCTGGGTTTGTGGAGGGTGCTGAGCCTATTTAATCATCAAAAAACCCTGATTGGTATAGATAAGCATGGAATCAGCAAAATTATATGGTGCTGGCAGGAATTGGTGGACCTTGGGTTGAATTCTTGGAAATTTTTACCTATAGTTTGGTTATAAAGAAGTTCAAATACTAATTGAGTAGCCAATTAGGAGTTGTTTTAGATAGATTCATGATTTTGAAATTATTATGGATGAAAAGTTGTATGAAGAAGAGTGGGTACAAAAGATGAAAAAGTCAGCATTTTGGGCCAAAAACTACGTGACAAGTGCCAAGCAAATTGGTACGGTACCACCACTCTGGCCAGGTACAGACATATCTGATTACCGTTGCCCGCGGTGAGGTGGCCAAAATCAAGCAAAATTTATATACGCCTAAGTTCTACTGCGCGTAGTCGAACTCTTTGCAGTATAGTCCGGGTGAACCACGAGGGGATGGGTTTCATCTAGAATATGATTTTCAAGTGCAAAGAAGGTAAAGGCTTTCTATTTGGACTTTTGGATTTTCCAAACGATTAATGATGAGTTTGAAAATTGATTAGCGCCATTGCGAAAATGGAAGATCGTGAAGTTAACTTTGAAGATTTTGGGTCACTAACTTGGTAACTTAGGGCAAACAAAATTGTCCTCGGGTTTTATCCTCGCGTTATGACAAGCAACCTATAGTCCAAGCCATAACCGGATCTATGTTAACCAGCGAAGCCCTCACTTAAAAGCAACTCTATTTGGATTTAACGGTAACATGCATCTATGGACTCTCTACGAGTTTAAAAACCAACATTAAAAACATCATTTCGGTGGCTACGTAAGGAATATCTAAAAAACCACAGTGCATCTATATGCAGTATACAACATCCTAAAGCATGGAGTATTGGCCAAATAAAGTAACATTAAATGCTATTCAACCCTAATTTTGAAGATGAGGGCCATCTGATGCCTGTAGCTTTTAACCTGAAGATGACATGCATATGCCCCACTACCAAGCGCTTCCTTCCTCTTCAAAGGACGGAGGCTTAGCCAAGCATCTCTTGAGTTGTCATCTCCAGGGGTGTTTGGCAGCGAAAATGAGGAAAGAGAGAGAGAAAAGCAAAACCACAACAAAATAAGGAGCTTTATTTACAAAAATGAAAACTTACAAATTTCTTCTTCCCCCAAATTGTTGCTAGGGTTACAAGGAGGGAACTTATAGGCCACCTCAATGTAAATACCATATTCTTTGTTGGCTAAGTTAAAGGACAAGAGTAATACACAAATTTGAAGTCGGTTGGCATTAATTACAAAAACATGGCGAGGCGTGAATTTCGCTGGGGCGAAGAATTTTCTTGGGTAGCGAAATCACCATGCATAGAAAAATAGAAATTTAGCTAAGGCTTGGCAATTGTGAGGCCCTCTCTAACCTAGCGGGATTGTTATGTGATCTTGGCTGTGAAATTTGTAGGAGCGATTCTTTGAAAGCTCACGGTGTCTAGCGAAAATTGGTAATTTAGCTAAGGTTGCGAAATTTTAAGCTGGATTTGCGAAATTTTTCGCAATCCCGTGACCACCCACATGTATAAGCGAAAAATTCTGAGATTTGCTGATCTTCATGCATTGCTTTCACGATGTCTCTAGCATCAGTTTCATCAGCACCTTCATTCTTTCTTTTTGATTTTGGTGATTGATGGTTGACAATTGGGATCCAATCTTAGAGTGATTCATCATTTGACTCCATATTGAACTCCCAAGTGCGCAAACCTGCAAAACAACCAAAATAACCTCTAACCGACATATAGTGATACTAAGAAGACTTGAACACTTCAATTGGCAAATTACATGATTAGTCTTGTAACCTTTCAAAAACTATATCTAATATAGGGTTCAAATAGCACTTTTGGGTATTAATCACACCCCAACAGAAGCGTTGCTAGTCCCTTTAACCGGTAGGCAAGGAGATGCATAGTGATTTTCAAGTTTATGGGTTTATGTACATATAAACGGTACCTTAAAGCTGAAAAATGGACACAGTTTGGCTTAGGCGAAAGAGGCAGAAACCATACAAGAACAATTTTAGGTCAATATTGGTTCCATGACTCTCCAACTTGAATTTCCACCCTAAACTAATGGTTCTTTATAACGGATAATCTTTGAATGAATATTATGTATTTGTCCCACTATTTATTTTAACTGACATGTTCGTGTGGATAGTATGATGGACGGTGCGCTCTTTCTTTATTAACATCTTGCTGAGATGCAATGCTTAAATTGACTTCACCAAAGTCCGTTAATAGCGGGGATTCACCCGATGACTCAACGATTAAGGTTTAGGGCATCGAAGCGAAAGGATCACTTGACCCGCAAAACTCTAAAGGCTTACTTAGGACTCGAATGACTTGGTAAGCACCTACAGTGGTTAGACTCTACCTATCCACCTAGCGAACACTAAATCGATGACTCCCAGCAAGTAAGGTTTGGGCATCGGGCTTGAAACTGCATACACCCCTCGGACCGTGCTGGGTTTGAGTAGCTCAAACTTTATTTTCTTTTTCTTCTTTTCTTTTTCTTTTCTTTTCTTTTTCTTTTTCTTTTCTTTTTGGAGAGAGAAGACAACATTTGGTCTTCAAGTATGGAGTAACACAAACCTATCAGGTTGCCAACATATAAGGCATTTATCTGAGTGAAAGGGAAGCTAAACAAATTCACATTTATTAAGCAATCGGTGTGCGGTGTGTGAGTAAGCAAGGGAGAAATTTTCAAGTTGAGCATCTTTGGGCCTGTGGCCGACCCAGCGATTCAAGCATGGAATTTGCTCTAACATAAAGGTGACAAGCATTGAGTTCAATTTCCAACAAAAGCGATTCCATTTGACCACGATTGTAGCAATTCGATTGTTCGATTGAAAGAAAAACAAATATACATGGTAAAGGCCTGAAAACATGGTATGCAAAAGTTTTGTATATATATATGCGGGTAGCTTTTGATGCTAGCCAAAGTGGCTGAGCATGCATATCAAAAGCTAAACATGCTGAAAATATCCTTTTTACTGTATTTAATACATGAGTCTGTCAAAGTGGCGGCGGTTGATAAAGCGATAGCCCATACAAAATCCATAAAAAGCTAACCACCTCAACTAGCGTATTGGTGGTGGTGGTCTGAAGGCTGCTGTGTGCGAGAACATCAATAAGGCTGTGCGTCGTGGTGGGCCTCTCATTCGTTACGAGGAGGCCCCGAGGAGCGTCGTGATCTGAAATCGTGGGCGACCTCGATCACGAGTACGCATGTGTGGCTTCAGTTGGCGGATGGCATCCATCATACCGGCTATCTCTCTAGAGCGGCGAATGTACTCAGGAAGGCCGAATGGTGTCTTTGAATAGGATGGGCGTTATCATTGCGGCTGGCGATGTAGTGTGTCGAGAGAGATGGAGGCTGACATACGTGTGGCTGTCTCGTACCTCGAACCGAGGACATGCATATCATCTACGTGGAGTCCTGACCACGACCGGTACCTCTCCTCTCACGGTCCTGATCCCGAGGTGAAAAGGCGGGCATAGTCATCACCAGCCTGCGACCGAGGGGCATCGGTTTCGTCTGATCACGGGCTCATGAAATCCCAGTGCTCGAACATGGCGAGTCTCGCATAAGTAATGGAAGGCTCTACGCTCGTGTGCTGGGTCGTCCGTGGACCTTCTCCTCGGCTTTGCAAAGAGAGGCCATCACCGGCTCGAGAGGGAGCGGGCAATCCCGAGATGGGTAAAGAGCCTCAGATGGCTCCCCCTCCTACGCACATAATCTTTGCCAGAGGGAATAGCTCGTGAAATAGATGGTCGATCGGCGGCATCGGGGCGGGGCGCGCCGGTAAATGCGGACCGACGGTGGTGTCTGGCCTCGGACCATCTCCCACATGGGGCGGGTGGGCCGCGCTCGACAGCCCTTTGAATTGCGGTGCGCGGGGCCCAAGGCTGGCATGTGTAACCTTTCACAGTACACCGGGCGTCATGATGCTGAAGGCGAGCTCAGTGGATGAATTTGCTCCCAGGGTCATCAGTGGTAAAGCTGGCACCACTCGTGGGTAGTAATCTTACTCGAGGTCATGAAAGGTAATAGTGAATACTCCTCGATCAACCTCATGATTGTTATGCGGGATCGGCCCTCAGTCTCGGGGGCGATCGTGAAGTGCGACTCACGATGGAAGCGGTTCCCGATGGTCGTACATTTCCCGAATGGGGTTCCCTCTGAGCAATGGCGCGTCGAATCCTCGGCGGCGTGCTTTGAGGTGATGATCGCTGTCAGCACCGCCTCACGGCGGCCGTGTGGTGACGGCGAGGTGAAGAGGAATGACTCCTAGGCCCGATGTGCGGGCCGCAGAAAGGCGAGCCCTCCCAACTCTCCTCAGGGCACGAGCGTGGGGCGAGGTCCATCATGTGATATCGGCAGCGGGGGCTCTTGGTGCGCTCGGGGACCGGTGATGATGCCCGGAGTCGGGGCCAGAAGGCTGGGACTAGGGCCTCTGGCTCGGTGTCACGAACCCCTAACCCACGACCGAATGCGGGACCCACCCGGTACGAACCATGCGAAAATCGTACTACTGCGGAAGGGGCTCTGCTAATGAAAATGTAACTAATGCCTTGAATACGAGGGCGGGAGGCTTTGGGAGGCGGCGAATCACTACGAAGCTTGGTGGATGAGAACTAGAGCTCATGGCTGAGTGCAGGCTTTGTAGCGAATAAAGCTCGGTAGGGATCAGCTGGCGAGCGAGGGCAAAAATAAATGGACCCGAGGACTCGAGGTCACGAGCGGCGATAGAAGTCAATGCTTGGCGGTGTGGCGGCGGCCGTGTAAAGTGGCTGACCCGAGCGGCGAGGCTAGGAAATACGGGGACGCTGCTGCGCTCACGGCTCAACGAGGGTGTGCGCGAGCTGGTGTGGTCGGAGGGTGCTGGGTATGCTTGAGGGATGGCGGGCAGCCGACGATGACCGGGGGCTCGGTCGTGGTGCGCGCACGAGCTGTCTGGCGGCGGTGGAAACCGTAAACTGTCAGGGTCTCGGTGGCGAAGGCGGGATGCGAGCAAAAGCGAAGGTCGCAGCGACTCGGTCGAAGCGAGCGCAACTTCCGGCGATGCGATGGCAATGGTGGCGAGGCGGGAGACTTCCGGGAGCTTGGCGGAGGAGAGTGTGAAGTGGAAAAATGGGCCGAAACCCGCCACGGTTTAAATAGGCGTTTAAGCGGTGGCAGAAGGGTCTCTACACCGAGTTTAAGCTATTTTAGCGAATTTGGCTAAGCGGAATTATTCTACACATAATGGCTTCAGTAGTTAAATGAAGTATAAATAAAAATTATAATGACAGTATTGTATAAAAACTATAATTAAAATTTAATACCGTGATATAGTATATAAACAAAATTACTAAAAAGAAGAAAAAGCTAATTTAGAGGAAACTTACTAACAATAGCGAAAGTATCAAAGATGGCTTAACCCAAGACAAAGAAAAATTATGAACTGCAATTCGGTTTTGAAAACACCTGGGGCAGTTCAAAATCTCAAATACTCAAAGGTCGAGGAGAATGATATCCTCGACCCACACTGATGGTCACGGGTTGACTCCACAGCGTTGGGTGTGCCCAGGTGACTGGTCCTCGGTGTGGCCTTTTGAATTGATCAATTGGCTTGCGTGGGGTGTTGATGGCAAGACCAATATCTGCTTCATCTCCTTGGTTGCCTATTCCTTGCAATTCCTGGACACTTTGTTTTCCTGCATACTGACCATTTGAAACAACTTCATCAGTTATTTGATTTTTATTTTCTAGCAACTTTTGCTTGTTGTTCAAATGAAAGATGTTCAACTCCAAGGTCATGTTACCAAAGGTAAGTTGCATTACTCCATTCCGGCAATTTATGATTGCATTGGCTGTCAACCAAAAATGAGCGGTCTTCTAAGATGATTGGGGTACATGATTGGGTTCCATTTGCAATTGGCTGGGGCCAAACACTACAAAATCTCGGGTATTAAGTACAGCCTATTTTCACCAATACATCCTCAACTATCTACAGGGATTTTCAGCGATCTATCGGCCAATGAAAGTGTGATGTTGTGGAGTTTAAGTTACTTTAAACCTAACTGCTTGTATACTGAATACGACATTAGATTCTACTTGGCTCTAAATCAAGCAATGATTTGTCTATGCACTTCCTAATATTATTTGAAATTGTGGGAATCACGGATCCTTGTATTTGGCAGGGCCATTGCTTTGGATTATGTGCCCTTTCAGGTGAGAAATGCCTTCTTCTCGATGCCTAATCCGCTTCTTAGTGTCTTAGTCTTTCAAAAAATTTGCATAACGAGGACTTGTGCGATTATGTCCAAAAGGGTATGTTAACCTTCACTTGCCCTTGGGACCTCTAAATGCACCAACTGAGATGCCTTCTTCTTACCTCTAAGTGCTTGGAAATGGAGGTGGTATGTAGTATTTCATTGGATCTCCTTTTGGGAAATATGCTCAGGCTGCATTCTTCTCCTTGGTTGGATTCTTCTTGAGCTTTGGCATGGGTTGATCAACCTCTTTTCCACTCCTCGGGGAGTATTATAGCCTTAACTTCATCCATTCTGAATTGTTGGATGACCCCACCTCATGAATTCCAGGATTTGGAAGTGTTTGTGGTGGAAACCTCCTTTATCTTGTACCTCTAGCAGCATTGATCTTGGTGATTGAATCTGCAGGTTGTCAATTTACGGTTGAATTGCTCTCAAGCCCATCTATTCTCTGCCAATCGTGTACTCTATAGTAGTAATCAGCGTACCCCGGTTGCACATTGGGGCCCCTTTTTGTTCCTCGGCAGAGATTTGCCACCACCTTACTCAAATTCAATGAATGGTTGTTGTGGCCCGTGAGGGGAACCAAACGGTTTAGCACACAGGGGAGTACATAGACGGGGGGTTGGGTCTCCACGTAGAGGTTAGGGTGATTCCTGCGAGTGTAGGTATTACCATATGAAACGTGGATTGTTGTGGCTGTATTGTCTACAGTGTTTGCACATTCGACATCAAATCCTTCCTTGCGGGGCTATTGGACAGCATTCTGCTGGATGTGGGGATTGGAAATTGAGGGTGCGAGGATTGTTGTGTGGGATTTTCGATAGCGCAGCTGCACCTCTCTTGGTGTTTGCCGCTCCTCCACTTTCACTAACTGGGGTTAGAAATCTAGCTCTCTTTATCTCTCTATTTCTTACTGCGGTGCATACATCCACCCCTTGGGTTACTTAGGTAGTGTCTCATCTTTCAATTCTCTAGGGTTGGGAAGCAAATGACCCTTAGAAGTTTCAAACCAGTAATTTAAAAATCCAGCCGTCAGGATGCTTACTTGAAGACCTCACTCACACATGGTTTCCAAAGAGCACGCCTCATGGCGGGAACCTTGCAATGAAGTGGTTCCTGACATCGATATCAACCCGTAGTATGGTGATGCCCGTTGGTTTCCATAAATCTCTGATATACGATAAGTCTCACCATCCTGAACTGCAGGGTGTGCATTTGTACTCTTCAAATTATTGATATGAGCTGAAGAACAAGAGAATTCTTGCTGGCTGATAAATTTCTAATGGTTCCTAGGCCTCGGTGAGTTTAGGCAATCTTTGGCCTTGTCCTTTTGGGGTAAATGGAAGCTTTCACCCAGCTTTGGCAATCCATGATAAATATACCTTCCTTAAAGGTAGTGCAAACCTCATAAAATCCTAATGTGATGTATGGATTTTCATTTTCCACTTTCATGGTGTGTGAGGAGTAGGGGTACCAAATATGGCCTCTTGCTACATCTTCGATGGGAGAATGATGAGACCAGACACTAACTCTAAGAGACGGATGTGGTCCACTATGGTTCTATAGGTTGTTGGATTCATTAGGTTCAGTGACTAGTGTTGTGGTGTTGGATCCTTGGTCTCCGGTCTTGCCTGCTTGACTTCAACTGGCTGGGTCAGGATTGTGTCATGATTCTATCTGGTCTTCTGAGTTCCTACATTACATTACTTTGCATACACAGCATTACACAAACTGGCAAGGACTACAACAAGAGCATAAACAACTTGCAAGGTTAGGGTTAGCTAAATAAAGCGGCCCTGTATATATAAAAAAAAAAAACGATTGAGTTCTTGCGAGAGTGGTAGAAACTTGCAGTTCTTTGCAGCGGGACTTTCAAGAGTTAAGGTTACGCTCACTTGCTGATGTTGATCTAAGTACACTTCCAACTTATCATTGTTAGTTTGGCACGCCAGGCGCGGCGCCATTTGATTAGGTGCCGGTGACTGAACTAAAATCAGCCAGATTTATATACACTGGATTCTGCTAACTATGGTCATTCTTGGTATGTAGTGGTCTAGGGTCGAACAGGATGGGTTGCTCTGAGATAGTTTATAAGTCTTAGAAGGGTAAAGACTTTCTATTTGAACTTTGATTTTCCATGATGTGATGAGTTTGAAAATTGATTAACGTAAGTGAAAATGAAGTGTGTGAAAAGTTAACTTTTGAAGATTTAGGTCACTAACAGTAACTTAGGGCAAACAAATTGTCCTCGGGTTTTATCCTCGAATTATGACAAGCAACCTATAGTCAAGCCATAGCAGGATCTATGTTTAACCTTAAACTACACCACAAACAACTCCTATTTGAGTTAACACAGGTAACATGCATCTATGACTCTCTACAGTTTGAAACCCTAACATTAAACATCATTTCAGTGGCTCGTAAGACCATCTAAAAAAGTGCGTCGCGATAAGTATACACGTATCTAAAGCATCGGAGGTAATAACATTGTGCTATTCAACCCTAATTTTGAGAAGATGAGGCCATAAATACGATTACACATGGCTTTTAACACAAGAGGACACGCCATATGCCCCACTACCAAGCTAGCTTCCTTCCTTTTCAAAGAGCGAGCGTAAGCATGCTGAGTTGTCATCCTGTGAGAGGGGTGTTCAAATAGGAAGGAGAAGAGAAAAGCAAAACCACAACTAAAATACAAGACTTTATTACAAAAATGAAAACTTACAAATTCTTCTCTCCCCAAATTGTTGCTTAGGGTTACAAAAAGGGAGGGGCTTATATAGGCCACCTCAATACATGAAAATACCATAAAGCCTAACAATTTGGCTAAGTTAAAGGACAAGAGAGTAATACACCAAATTTGAAGTCGATTGGCATTAATTACAAAAACATGACGAGGCAGTGAATTTTGCTAGGACTGAAGAATTTTGCTAGGTAGCGAAATCACCATGCATAGCGAAAATAGAAAATTTCGCTAAGGCTTGGCAATTTCGCTAGCTAGCGAAATTCGGTAGCTGCTTGAGAATTCGTGGTACTTGAAGCATGAGGTATTCGCTAGGAGCAGTTTTCGAAATACGGTGTCTAGCGAAAATTGGTAATTTCGCTAAGGTTGAATTTTAATAAGGTTGAAATTTTGCAATCCCTAGCGAAAATTTTACCGCAACAACAGAAAATTGCGATCTTATTTGCATTGCTTCACGTCCTCTGCGCATCTCGATTTCCATCACTTTGCCTTCATTCTTTGCTTTGATTTTTTAATGATCTGATTGATGTTGGTGACAGTGGGATCAATCTTCGTGGTCATCATTTATTTCGATATTGAACTCCCGAGAGTCTTGTGAAACGCAAAGCAACCAAAAATAACCTCTAGGCATAAATTACTAAAGAAGAACTTGAACACTTCAATTGGCATAAAAATGACATGATTGGTCGCAAAAGCACTCAAAACATCCTATTTATATAGGGTTCAAAAATAGCACTTTTTGGGTGCTAATGGGTATCGATACAAGTGAGCTTAATACACCCATGCGGGAATCAATGTATGGTGGGTGGTGCAACCAGAGTCACCCAGGGTACCACGGCTTCAAAATGCCCGATTTTTGTAGTTTTTGCATATTTAAGCCCCAAATCGCCTACAGTTAGAATAGAAGACCTTACTAAATGATTAGAGAGGTTCTAAGAGGTGGAACTCATTGGCGTGGCGTACCTCGCCGCCTCGACGAAGCTTCGCTTCATACCGACAATATTCATTGAGGTGAGCTAGTCTTTATGAAATGCGTTAAGTTTACGATACATGAGCGTTAATGTGTTCGCCATATTAGGTTTTGGTGTGAGTAAAGCAAGGCGGAAAGTTATGGGTCATGCTCAAGTTTGAGGTAAACAAAAAGGTGAGGTGTTCTAAACCTATTTTTTCAAATACTGGTGCATATTATAAAGCGTTTTACTGCGGTATTTAATGGTTTGATTGTAAACCATATTTTAAAGCAACCCAATGAGTTTTAGCAAGCAAACAATGGTTTTTGATTTAAAACATATCTGAAAAACAAACAAGTAATGGTTTTGATGTATTCAACCACACTTTGGCAGAAGTGTCATGGTTTTGAGTTGTAAAATATATCCATATTTCAAGAGCAAGCAGCAAATGGTTTTGAGTTGTAAAACCATATTTCAAAACAACAAACAACAAACAAAGAATATTTGAAACTAGGCCTAATTAAAATGCCTAGTTT
Source organism: Tetrastigma voinierianum (assembly GCA_016808115.1). NCBI lineage: Eukaryota > Viridiplantae > Streptophyta > Magnoliopsida > Vitales > Vitaceae > Tetrastigma > Tetrastigma voinierianum. Next base: position 1,761,987 of record JAEQBH010001453.1, read on the forward strand.
TTAAGCAAGCATCAGGTGGAGGTATTCCGTGCACGATTGGTGTTAGGATATCATTCATGAATTTTAAAATTTACAGAATTTTGACAAACTTAGTTCATGCATCATGGCATTTTAAAGGAGGCAGGTGACGCGTCTTTGGAGTATAGGGTTAGCGTTAACTAAATTATGGTGATGGGGACCTAGGTCGAATTACCATCTGGGAAAAGGTGAAGTGAAGTGTGCCTAGGCCCTGCCGAGGTGAAGCGGGACCGAGTCGACCAGAACGCGATTATCTGTCTCGTGTTATTAAGGTACATCAGCGAGAAAAGGCCTCGATGGTTGATGAATTATAAGCGCATGTTTGCTCTGGTTTTGAAAAATCCTTGCGGTGCACGGTTGAGCGAGGCTCCCATGTTTGTTTAAAAGCAGTTGAGCGAGCTCCATTGGTTATTTATAAGCGGTTGATCCCGGGCTCCGTGTGGTTATTTTAAAGCAAGCGGTTGAGCCGGGCTCCGTTTTGATTTTAAGCTTAAGCGGTTGAGCCCGAACTCGTGTTTATAAAAAGTTTTTATAAACTTTTAAAGCAAAGATTTGAGAAAAAGTTTTATAAACTTTGAAAGCAAAGCAAGGTAAAAACAACAAGCAAGAGATTTGAAAAGTTTTATAAACTTGCAAGAAAAAGCAAAGCAAAGCAAGCAAGCAAGTATGAAAAGTTTTATAAACTTTTAAAGCAAGCAAGTACAGAAAGTTTTAGAAATGTTAAAGTAAGCACAAGCAAGAGTTTTACGGAAAATATCTGGCAAAAGAGAGTTTACAGTTTTGAGATGGAGTGTTTTACGAAAAGCAAAGCTGCATTTAAACGCCACTCAACGAGCTCGTTTAGCTCTATTTTCTGTTTTAAATATTTTCAGTCTGAGCACTCAGACAGAGACGAATTAGGGTCTTCGACTTTGTGCTCGGTGTTGTAATTATGTAATATTTTGTAAGAAATACATTGAGATTTGTATAATGGAACTATGTATGTGTACAGGTGTAGTTTTGTGAAAATATGTTGAGCTTCAGGCTCTTTGAAACAGCATGCCAGTTAACATATTTTGGAAAAGTGTAAATTGTGTTCACGAGATTTGGAATATGTCCTTGTGCCGTGATATGCTACCAAGATTTTACAAAATCCACAGTGGAAAATAGAGCTATTTTTATGGGGTTTTCAGCAAAGCGGCTTAACTACGAGAATTTCTAGTCATTAGAAGTAGCAGCGGGTTTTAAGCGGAAGTGGCGACTTTACTGCTGTGCCAGGGGTGGGGGTGTGGATGACGATAGGTTGGGATTATGAGTTAGAGATCTCTGAGATTCTGCTCATGGTGGACCCTTGGGGGGGGATCGCATCGAGTCGGGTGTGGATGCACGGTGACATCGCGTTGAGTCGGGTGTGTGGGTGCATGGTATGGTCATTCACCACTCTTGGTGGGTGTGGGTTGAGTTTGTCTTTGGGACTACGTCCAATGAAGAATCATGGTTAATCGGGAAATGAAGTAATTAATATGTGTTGGGCCACAGCATGAAGAAGGGGATGAGGTGAATCCCCTCGAGAGTGAAAAAAGAAAAACACAGGTTAGGGTGAAGGAGACTCGCGGTGGTATCCGAGGTCCTGATGACAGATTAATGAGAGACCGGGAGAGATATCTAAATTTACGATGATTTTGGGCCGGAGAATGTCCCAAATTTACATTATTGGGTCGTGAGATCGGGAGAACTATCGAATTTACGTGGTGTAGACCAGGGGAATATCCTGGAGCTATGTGTGGGTGTAAGAGACCCGTGGAGATATCAATTTTTGTGTGGGTGTAGAGACCACAGGAGATATCCCAAATTTACGTGTGGGTGTAGGGCAGGTGGAGTTATCGAAATTTCATGTTGAATGTAAGAGACCAGTGGAGTTATCGAAATTTACGTGGTAGATTAGCCAGAGGCAGGAGATATCGAAATTTACATTGTGTGGGTGTAAGAGACTCGTGGAGATATCCGAAATTTCTGTGTGGATGTAAGAGACTTGCAGTGTAGGCCAAAAAGTTCTGTTGCCCGAGAGAGAAAACACACGGTTATGTTATCATGAAGACTTAGAGTTGAGTGATGGGAGTCGGGAGTGACTCGAGATGAAAACACACGGTCATGGTTATCCGGAAGACTTAGAGTTGGTAAGTCGGGAGTGACTCGAGATGAAAACACGGTCATGGTTATCACGTGAGCTTAGAGTTGATGATGATGTCGGGAAGTGATGACTTCCGAGATTTGGTTACCCATGGGAAATTGCATTGGGTGGTGGCGGCAAGGGCTCGTATATGGATGTCATTCATGACATGGATTGGGTTGACGGTCCATTGGATTGTTAGTGATTACCTTGGGAAGGTCGAGTTTACCTGGCGAGGGATTGTGTAGGGTTACATATGCACGTGGTTAGATGTGTATGTGTGTGGAATTTCGAGACGAAATTCTTTTAACGGGGGGAGGATGTGAAAACCCGAGAAAATCCATTTTTTCTGAAAAATGGCAAAATGGTCATTTCGGTAAAAATCCAAAATTTTTCTAGATCTTGGATGAAGAAACGGATTTCATCGTTGGAATCGTCTCATGAAATCTAGCTACAACGATGGATTTAGGTCGAATTTTACAGGCATTCGAGAAATTTCACATTTTTCGAGTTACTTAGGGTGTGATCTTTGTAAAATGGCTCGTGAAAGACATGTGACGTGACAAGAGGTCACCTACATGTACTCATGTGACACATGTTGCATGATTAGTGAGGATGAAATGGTTGGATGGCCCTGGGTGTGCCAGTATCAAAAATCAAGACAAAAGGGACACATTGGGAATTAATGAAAGGCTTATGAGAATAAGACAAAAGCAAACAGTGTTATCTTCTTCATTTTGAGAGACAAATTGGTAGTGGAGGTGCAAGGGTTGGATTTTGGTGATTTTAGAGAGAGGCGGAAGCTCTTATACTCCTGGGCGTCGTTTGGACGTCGGTTCGGCGAACAGAAAGAGTCGATCTATGCGAGGGGCTACGCGTGGACGGAATTTGGTGGAGTCCACGGCAACTCAAAGAGGTAGGGATCTTTCCTGCCTGTGTTATTCTTTGGCTAAGAGCCATGCAATGGTTGGGGATGTTTTGAGCTTGGATTAGCGTGTTTCGATCTCAAAACATTTGAACCGAGTGGAGAAAATCCCCATTGTTGTGGTCATGAGCGATTGACCCAGGGGTTCCTTTGTTCACGTGAGATAATTGACGTGATTTTTGGTGTGGAGTTTTATGATGTTTAGTGATTCAAAATGAATTGCTTGATTGGTAAATTAGCTGAACTAATTTTGGTGTTATTGATTGAGAATCGAATAATATGAATTATGGGAATTAATTGTGTTAATACATGCATACCATATATATATATATATATATATATATACTATATATATATATATATATATATATATATATATATATCTTATGTATTATGAATGGCTTAGGTGTGTGAAAATTAATATGTTAATGCACATGTAATTAAATGTGTTAACTGGTGTGGAGTATATAAAACAATATAATTGTGTGTAAGCCATTGAAATGAATTGTAATTGCTTCAGTGAGCTAATTTTGATGCTATTGATGTGGTGTAACATGTGGCATGTATGCAAAATTTTGTTAATATATGTGTAAGTATATTGTCATGTGTGGTTTGGAAATAGCATAATGCGTTTAAGTATGCCTTGAGGCAGCCTGAAAATTAGGTGTGGTGCATGGCGTAAGAAAAATGAAGGGGTTTTTCGGCATTGTCTTAGGCATGCATGAGGGGAGTCGGTGAGGACTCGAGACACGGGGTTGAGTGTGTGGGTGGGCGGGATCATGTTGCTTGAGTGTGTGTTTATGTTGAATCATTGTACACTTAGGTGGGAGCAACCTATGTAGGAGATTTTCACTCTTGGGCATTGCTCGCCTGTCGGGGAATATTTCAGGTACGAGGAATTTGTTCGAAAACTGACGCTCTTAGAGGCGATTTTTGAAAGGAATCGGGTTGGCTTTGATGTTTTTCGGTATAACATGTATTGCAGAATTTAACTTCACATTTTAATATGTGTTTGTGATATAGTAATAACTCTTGAGCTATTGGGGCATGGATTGGTTGATGCAAGGGAGTATTTATGTATGGGCCCCGAAGTGGCCATTTTACTCATTTTATTCGTATGTGGACCCCGGAGTGGTGCGTTGTAAATGGGACCGGGTTGTGTGTTGGGTAGACCACGTACAAAGGAGACTACTCTTTCCGATTTTCATGAGTGGTATCGGGTTACCCGACGTCCATGAAGTATTAGGTGGATGGCGGGTTGTCAACGAATACCACAGGTTTTGGGGCATCTGGTGAATATGTTTTGTATTTATTGATTAATTACATAAAAATAAAATAAAATTAAAAAGAAAAAATTTGAATAAAAATGAAAATTTTAAAATAAAAATTTTATTTGTATATTTTCAAATTTGAATTTATTTAATAAAGTGAATAAAACGTTAAAGATATTTAATTTTTCATAATTATTTACCAAAATTAAATATCAAATTTTAATTTTTTATTTCTAATTTTCAAAATCGTAGGTTTATAAAAATTTAAAATATGAAAGTGTAAAAATAAGATTATAATATGAAAACTATAAATATTATAAATAAAAATTAGTAAATCAATATTATTTAAAATATATATTGCTATAGAGCGAATGTATTTATATATTAAAACTTAATTTATTTTAAAAAATAAAAACCTAATAAATAAATAAAAATAAATAAATGAATAAATTTAGAAAATTATTATTATTTAATTAAGTACACTTTCAAAATAAGTGAAAATAAGATATTTTTTTTATAAAATTAATTAAAATTATAAAACTTAATTTATTTGAAAATGAAAAAGAAAAATATAAAAAGGAAAAAAATTTGGAGAAAAAAAAGTGGTTGGGTGGCTGAGCACGTGTGGGAGGTTAGAGGGGGTGTGGAGGGGAGAGAAAGAGCTCGGGTGCTAGGCGTGGTGTGGGGGAGCATGACAATTTTTGTATTTTTAAATTTTTATGTCCTTGTTATGAATTTTAGATGTTGTTATGGGTTTTGGGCCTAATTTGGACGCTTTTCTGGGTTTTATGTTAAATAAGAGGGTCCGTGAGACCTTGAAGCATAATTCCTCCTAATAAATTTGTATGGGTAACTGATAAAAGCTAGTTGGTAATCAATGGATTTGTCTTTATGCTTAGAACGACTCTATCTCAAAATCTCCATTTTCAAATTCAAATTATCATATTCTCTATATTTGGGGCACTCGATTTTGGCATAATGGTTAAGAAACTTATCTCCAAATTAGAGGTCAAAGGTTCAAACCACATTATATGATTTTTCTCAAATAACTCCCTTAAGCCTAAGGTAGGTCCATCAACGATGGAGCCATTTTTAAGTTCAATTCAATCAACAATCTCTATTTTCTAATTGAATAAATAATTAAAAATGTTAATTTCATTGATTCAAACTAGCAATACATCTGATTGAGATATAAAATCAAATTCGCTAAAAACATTAAAGGATGACACAACATCCAAGTTAATAACACTAACATAATGACTCGACACAAAACCTATATATTTGAAAATTCTATGATGACTAGAATTCATAAGATTCAAATTTTGCAGCATACAACCCGGATTTGAATTGATGTCTTTGTTTGATCAAATATGTTTTGCTGGTTGAATTGCCCAAAACATTAATTCCCATCGTAACAAGCCGACGAAAGCCAACACAAACAACACATTATAATAAGCCAATAGCGAAAACACGAAAAAAAAAACAAAATAAAATAGAGATTTATGTGTAACATCGTAATTTTTAGCCATTTTTGGCCTAAAATCACCCATCCTTATGAGAAAAGTCAACCAAAACAACCTAGATCACAACCCAAAAAACCCTAAAACTCACCTAGTCTCTTTCCTAACAGAATTACTTTGGAGCGAAACCTAGATCTTTGTGACTTGCAAAGAGAACTGGAACCGATAGTGTCTCGATGATGGTGAGACTAGAGTTGTAGCCAAACCGCAATATTCAAGCCTCTAATCAACCTACTCTATTGCTATGCTCTTTAATCATCAATTAATCCTGTCTATCAATCATGATGAAACCCTGAGGGTGACAGTGACTCGAGGGTTGAAAGAGAGATGCTAGGGTTGAGAGAGACGGTTTTTGTCCTATTCGGTTTAAATGCCTCTCCTTAATGCTTCATTAAGTAGAGTATAAATAAAAATGTATTATATCATTATCAAAAAACAATTTCAATAAAAATATAAATTATTTAAATTTATTTATTTTAAGAAATAATTATAAATTAATACTCCAAAATGAATATACTAAAATCATTTTGCTATATTGTGTATGGAAAATAATTCAAAAATAATAAATAATAGATAATAAAAATAAATATATCTTAAAAAAATAAAATATGTTATAAAAATATTATTAAATAGTATTTTATTATAGAATAAATAATGAGAGAATAGTAACATAATATTAAAATATTAAATGTATAATAGTTACTATTCGCATCTCCAAATTTGGAGATGGAAATGGAGGATGGTTGAAGTGTATTTTTTGGGTGCAAATCTCCAAATATGAAGATGAAGTTAAAAATGGAGAATGGTTGGAGTTGCTCACCCCAGAATAGAATAGTAAGATTTTACTGTATGTGGAAGCTAAAATTTAATTAAAATTATCTATAATTTAAAAGTATTGTAAATGATGATTTCTTTATGTGAGGTGAATGACCATTCTGGGAATTTATATGATATAATTACCCTTGTACTCACATTTGCATTCACTTTGTAACTTGTGATGGAATAACTAAATTCATGTATCTTTGTAATCTGCCTTCATTTGTGCTCATCTTAAGAGGAGCAATGGCCAAATCTTAAGGGCTTCAATTTCTTATATGATATACATATTTGAGAAGACTTCTTTCTCTATCTCTCCCATTCCCTCTCTTGTTATTTCCACATTAAAATTAAGTGGGTGGCCCACTAACTTAGTATTTAACAAATTAAAAGAATACTCAATATCTTTAAACTGTTATGAAGATATTTACCCTTGATGGAGTGGGTAAATTATAATAAATATAATTTATATAAAACCGGTTATTTACTAATAAATATAATTTATATAAATGGGATTTGATATAATAAGCTCATAATTTATTATAAGAACAGATATTCGAATTACACGTTTAGAGCGGTTTTTTGAGCGTGTATTCTTGTCTTCCTATGAGTAGCAGTTATATATAGAAACCACTTCATGCGGTTCTGGCACTCTTCCATCAATTACGAGAAAACAATTACATTGTATCAAAGTTTGATAAGGAAAGAAGAGATCAGGATTTAAGATCTATAAAAGCTGAAGAAATCTCTCATAACTGCGTGTTCTTCAAACGGTATGTAATCTATATTTTTATTATTATTATTATTATTATTTTATTATCAGAGATGAGTTTGAATTCAATGATCTGGAATATTGTGTGTTAATTTCCGTATTAAACCTCAACAAATGGTATCAGAGCTAGATTGAATTTAAATATTCAGAATCATTGTTTTATAAAGATTAACTTTTGAGATTTATCTTCGATTAATTCATCTCACTAAAAAAAAATAAATAAATAAAGAAACGCCTCAACGCGTAGAAGGAAGATTTTTTTTTTTTTCCCTTTACCATGACTGGATCAATGTTGGTTGAGGCGGTTTGGCGTGGGTCAGGTGGCAGTTTTAAGCGCAAATGCTGGCCGTTTCAGGCGCGTTTCAGACACCAGATTAGAAGCTTCAATAAAGGAGAAATATAGAATCCACCGACCACGGTTGCGGGTGTCATTATTACTTATTTGAATATGAAACTGAAATTCTCTTTTAAGATGTCCATATATCCTGTGATTTGAACCTTTGTGAAATTATTATTATATCGATGAATGTGATTTCTTGTTGTGCCATTGATTATTGAATCAGATGATTATTAAAATCTTATTTGCTGATTTTAACTCAAATAAACAAATTAATTTCATCTTATTGAAATTTTACCCAAATGACATTTATAAATGTGGGTTAACTAATTTAGATAGTTGCCAAAGTAACCTAAATTAGTGAGCTTTATCTTATTAGAATTATAAGGAATAAAGGAGACTTATAAAATTCTTAATAATTCTCTTTTAATTAAGAGATTGAGACTAACCAAGAGTCAATTTATGCTAATTATTAATTAATGGTTTTATTTTTGTCTTTGCTTAGAAAGGTAAAATGGATACCCAAAGGTAACATATAAAGTGTTTAAACCTCGAGTGAACAACGAATATGTTAAATTTGCAGAAGGAGAATTTTAATGATATCGATAGTTCATTGCTATTTATTTTATACTTGAGGCCTTATTGTGAGCATTGTTCTATTTTATACAATTCCGCCGTTACACTCTTGCATCTGAATATGTTTGTTTTGATGGGTGAGCACCCGAATGGTATGAAAAGGGTTCAATTCTCATTGGGTGTATTGGATCTTGACGGCTTTAATAACGGATAAGCCTCTTTGAAGCTACGGATGGCGATTGCCTTTCACAGGAGCAAGTGGAGTGTATAATCAAAAGCACAGGCAGATCCAAAAAACTTAGTCGATGTTTATGAGATGACTATTGCCAATAATATCAGACCTCTTTCCCTCTCGAGCGGTTTGCACCGAAATTTATGATCGTTGAGAAGCGCTTCAAACAGATAAGTCCCTTGCGGGAACATTGATGTGGAATTGACCACCATGAAAATATGATGGTCGAGGAAAGGTATTCAATGACATATTTTTAAACATGGTAGAAATGGTTGCAAAGCTTAAGGCACTAGGCATGGGTATGGATGAGGTCCTTCTTGTAGTGCAGCTTGTCCTTAACTCACTTCCATCACGGTTGCTCCATTCAAAATCAACATAATACTAATAGAATCGGTGGAACTTGAATGAGCTCACCGGTAAATGTATATACAGTGAATTATGACAAGAAGGACATAATCTTGCTCTTTGTAACTCATGGAGTCCACGAAGAATAAGGAAAATTAAAGGGAAAGAACTTTCCCACAGAAAAGTGTGCACGGGAAGGTAGCGAGTCATGATGGAAAATTCACGGTAAGTTGCTACTGAGGGCATATGAAAGAGGGTTGTTGTATCAAGCACGAGGCGGTTCGAAAAAGAGGTATAAATCTTTCTTTTGTATGTTATGAATCAATCTTCTTTGGTTCCTTCCTGCAAATACTTGGTGGATTGATTATGGAGCCACAACTCATGTGACTAATTTAATGCAGGGATTCCTTACAACCAGGAAACCAAAGTAAGAGTGAAAAGTTCCTCTATATGAAGCTTAGTCTCTCAAGGATTTGGAGTGATAGGTATTGGTACCTATAAACACTGAGGCAGGGTCATCAGATGGATCTTAAACACTTTTATGTACCTTCTATCTACAGGAATATAGTTTCTGGTCCCATTAGATACTTTCTTTATACATTTCCAGTTACGGACAATTAAGGTTTGATGTTAAATTCTATTATAGTTGGTTACGGTATTTTATGTGATGGTTTATATAAAATTTCCTTGAATCGCGGGAAGCTGCACAAGCTTTGATAACCATGCATTCAAATGTTGGTTTAAGCATTGGCTTAATTAATGAAAATTCTTTAATCTTGTGGCACAGAAGGCTAGGGCACATCTCTAGGGAAAGAATTGAGAAATTAGTGAATGAAGGAATTTTACAAAATCTTGACTTCAACGATTTTCATGTATCGCATTAGTTGCATAAAAGGAAACAAGCTAAACATACAAAGGTGCCGTAAGTAATGAGCTCCTTGAGATAATTTTCATACGAATATTTGTGGACTACTCTACGTTCCATGTTTTGCAGGAAATATTTTATCACCTTTATAGATGATCTATCTCGTTATGGTTGCTCCAATGCATGAAAAGTCTCGAGCCTGAGTGACATCTTTGAGATGTTCATAACGAGAGGTCGAAGACAATTAGATAAAAAGATTAAGGAGGTGAGGTCAGTTGGGGCGGTGAATATTATGGCGATTATGATGAATGAGGACTTGAAATCGATCCCTTTTTTCCAAATTCCTTGAAAGCATGGCATTGGTGCTCGGTGCTGCAATGCTGAGTGCATCCTGATAGAATGGTGTTCTTCGAAAGGCGTATCGCACATTAATGGAAATGGTTAGGAGTATGATGAGTTACTGTACGTACCTAGTATTTCATTGTGGGGTGAAATAGCAAAAACCCCGCAATGTATATCTTGAGCGAGGAGGTTCCCCAGTAAGGCGGTTCCGAAACTCGCTCGAGTTATGGTGGTAGGAAACCTGGCGAGATATATACATATGGGGTTGATCCGGCGGAGAGCGAAAATCTATAACCCACATGAGAAAAAGCTTGATTGAGAATGATATCACGGATATTTCATTTATATCAGGACAAATAGAAAGAGTCACGATTTTCATTGTCCTAACCACAATGTGAGAATAGTTGAAGCCGGTGCTGATTCTTAGAATGGCGAAATTGGTGGGAGTAATGAAAGACGAAATGTAGATGTTGAAGAGATAAGAGTGGATATCCCACCACTTTTTTTACCTCGAAATTGTGTCCCTGTTACGTTCGATAAAGTTGAGAATGAGCCAGCTATAATAGAGATGGTTCATTACCACAGAAGATATTGCCATTAAAATCGTAGAGCCACCACAACCGGCACCCAGGAGATCTCAAAGAAAGGGAGCACTGCCATTACAATTATGTGGTGTATTTGAGAATGTCCCGGTTTTGATATTGGGACGGATCCAATTTCGTTTTCACAAGCCATGGAAAGTGATGATTCTAGTAAATGGATGGAAGTTATGAATGAAGAGTTGAAATCTATGGCCCATAATGGTGTCTGGGATCTCATCAAATTGCCTAATAGTTGTAAACCCGTCGGCTGTAAATGGGTCTTTTAAGGCGAGCGGCGGTAAAAGCGATATCAAGCGATTTAAGAGGCGAGACTTGTATTGGGTTTCCACTCAAAAAAAGGAAGGTATCGATTAAAGATACCTTCTCTAGTTTCAAGAAATATTAAGCTTAGAATCATCATGGAACTTGTAGCTCATTTTGATTTAGAGTTACATTAAATGGATGTGAAGCGCATTAAATGGGAATTTTGATGAAGATATCTACACGAGGAACAACTTGAAGGGTTCACAAAGGAAATATGAACACCTAGTTTGCAAATTAAAAGAAATCCATTCTGATCTTAAACAGCTTCCAGACAATGGTATATTAGTTTTAATAATACCATTACATCTTTTGGATTTAAAGGAACATTGATCGGTGTATACTATACGAAAGTTGAGTGGGAGAGCGAAGTTTATATTTCTGATGCGTATGTGGATATTTTTGCTTGCTGATGATCTTGGTTTATTAGGTGAAACCAGGAATATCTCTCTAAAAACCATATGAATTCGATATGGTGAGGCAAACTATGTTTATTGGCATCGAGATCTTTGGGATTCGATCTCGAGGGGTGCTGGACATCTCGAGAAAGGATATATTGATCGGGTTTTGAAATTTAATATGCGGGTCATGTTCATCGGATATTGCACTACTGTGAAAGGTGACAAAAATTAAGTAAAAATCTTGATTACTTAAGGAATAACATGGAAGGGAGCAAATGAAGAAAATTCCCTTATGCATCATTTGTGGGGAGTTTGATGTCTGTCGAACATGTCTGAATCCGGATATTAGCTTTGCTATAGGCATGTTAGGAAGATACCAAAACAGTCGAGTTCGAACACTGGAAAGGCTGCGAAAGAAGGTCATGAGGTACTTACAAAGGACAAAGGATATGGTCTGCCATAAAGATCACGAACAATTAGAGGTTGTAGGTTGCCAATTCTGATTGGAAGTTTATCTGGAGTAAGCTTAAGAAGTCGGCGGATTTGTCTTTATGCTATATGCTATCAAATGAAATCGTGGAAGAGTGAAAAACAATCAATTACTGCTTCATCCACGATGGAGGCCGAGTTTGTTGCTTGTTTTGAATCTTCAAGTCATGCTTTATGGTTGCAGAATTTTATCTCAGGGCTTGGTGTTGTTGACTCTATTACTAAACCTTTGAGAATATAATGTGATAACACCGCAATTGTTTTCTTCTCTAAGAATGACAAATTTTCCAGTGGATCGAAACACATGGATTTAAAGTATTTAGTTGTTAAAGGTCAAAACAGCAAGTGTCAGTGAAAAATATTAGGACCACACTTATGGTTGTTGATCCATTAACTAAGGATTACCTCGAAAATATTTAAAGCATGTTATTATGAGGATGGGCCTTTTGAAGTAAATCTGGCATATGTATGATGAATGGTGATTTAGTATGTAAGTGTAATTTGTATTAAAATTGTTTACATTTATTCTTGTTTTCAATTATGGGTGCACACGTTTTATTGTTTGATAAGCTACAGGTGTCGACAGGAACAAAGTCGAGGGGCTATTTTGCATTATGGTGGGTTAGTAAGGGTTGTGGTGTGTGGTGCATGGAAGAAAACATGACATTATGGTGTGTGATCGCCATGACTCGCATTTATGATCTAAGCGGTTGATATTATGGTATATGATTTTAAACTAGCGTCACCGGCTGGTTTATTGAAATTGTGATCCATATGGACACCAGGTTGGGCGACGAACGGGAGAATGTTATTTCCACATTAGGCGAATTAAGTGGGTGGCCCACTAACCTAGTATTGTAATTAAAGAATACTCAATATCTTTAAAGCTGTTATGAAGATATTTTACCCCTTGATGGAGTGGGTAAATTATAATAAATATTATAATTTATTATAGAACAGTTATTTATAATAAATATAATTTATTATAAGAACCTTGGTTATTTGAATTACAGTTTTAGACGGTTTTTTGAACTGTATTCTGCTTGGCCCTCTTCTCACATCAATAACTTATATATAGAAACCCCTTCATGCGCATTAAGAGCTCTTCCATCAATGAAACTGTTCTGTGTGTATCAAGGATAAGGAGAGAAGAAGGGATCCAGCCAAGATCTATAAAGCGAAATCTCTCGCAGTGCATGTTCTTGGCTTGAGTATGTAATCTATATTTCTATTATTATTATTCATATTTTATTATCGAGAGATGAGTTTTGAGCGAATTCATGATGCGGAATATTGTGTGTTAATTTAAGGTATTAAACCTCAACATCTCTATCATTCCACCTATTTTCTTCTTTCTCTCTCTCTCTTTCTTTTTTCTATATTCGTTTACCAATATCTTATCGCTCTCCCACTATATGGGATCTGAAAGTAGTATAGTATTCTTCGATCTTATTTTGTATTGTATGCTACTGACACGTTATTAGCACGATCACTACTACAAACTGCCCAAAAAATATAAACGGCTTGATTCGAATTATTTCAAAGTCATTAATTTACGAGTACTCTAATATCGCGTATTCAATGACACTTGTTAGAAATGTCATTATAGAGTGTAATATTTCTCTATTGAACACATGTATTAAAAGAGTCATTATCTAATGAATGTAAATCAATATAGAACTTTACTTGTCGATAACAGCGTATTTTAAAACAATGTTGGCCAAGAAAATAGGGCAAAACACTATGATTGAGGTTTGGTAGTAGTTTAAAATCACTAAGGAAGGAAAAAAAAGATAAAGAATGATTTTCTCTACTGGTGTCTAATAAAAAATTTAGGTTGTGTAAAAATTTTATGTTGTGCTGATTCTCAAAAAAGGCTTTTAAAAGGAAAATCTATTTTTCTTTATGTTTGGTGGTCTGGCAAAAAATTCAAAGAAATCAATATAAATAAAATTACTTAGAGTACAAGTGTTTTCAAGAATTATTTTCATCTTTATATTGACGATTTTAAATAAATAAAATTGATTTGAGGTAGTAGATAAAAATATTACTTAGAATTTAATTCTATTTTTATTTTTCTTACATATTCTCCTTCTACTTTTACTTCCTATTTTCTTTCCTTTGATTTTCTCAAATTTTCCGGAATCAAAAGAATCCATAAAGAAAATCAAATATAAATATATATATTTTTCTTTATATCAAATAAATTACTTAAAAACTTAAAATATAAATTAAAGTACTTAAAAACTTGCATTGTTAAGTATTTAATATTTATATTAATGAGAGTTAAAATAATAAATTTTTTAGTAGTAAAAACAAATAATATAGGAGATTTAATTCTATTTTTTTTCCTTCATTTTTCTTTCCTTCCACTCTTCCTTCATATTTTATTTTTCTTGCATTTTCCTTAACATTTTGTGGGAACCAAACATAGCCTAGATTAATTCCAATAAGCAATGGGAAAATCAAAATCACAAATCACTTAAATAGTTTAATAAAAATTGAATTTGTGCAATTAAACACCCGAGTTAAAAAAAAAAAAAAAAATTCCCAAAGTTGACCCCAGGCTAATGTGGAATTAAAGCACAGTTTTAAGATGATGGTATCTAAACAAAGGTAGTCATAAAATTAATTTTAAACTTGATGCTTTTATTTTTATTAATGGATTGAATTATAAAAATATAATAACATATAATAAATTATTAATTTTGGTATTTTAAATATTTAAATATTTGTGATTTTTATTTATTATTTAAAATATATTTTCTTTATTATAATGTATATAAAAGCTATGTTGAATGCACTACAGAGTTTATCTAAATTTGTTTTTTACGAGGTGTGAGCTCCCAATTGTTAACAGTGGCAGTCTTGGGTTCTATAGATCTAAAAGGCCCTTACGTTAAAGAAGTTGAAAGTGGGCTAGAAAGAAGAGGCTGAATGGAAAAAAAAGGGAGACGCCAAAGAGGAAGAAAAGAACTTGGAATCCAATCTCTCCTACCATCAAGATTTTCATGGATATCTCTCATTCAAAACATCCAAGCTAACTTAGTTCGGTCAGTTTTATTTGTTTATTTGTTTTTATTTTATCAATCTTTTGTTTGGTTGTTGAAAAAACGTGAGAAGGGGAATATGGGTTTGGCATTTTTATTTTGATCAGACCAACTCCTTTGTTGAGCAATAGGATTGTTGACTTAGTTGAGGATGAGAACTGTTTGCTTCATATAAACATGAAAAAAAATTGTTAAGGATTTTAAGGATACTTTTCGATGTTATTTAGTTCGATCAATGGCCTTGTGAGACCAGAGGAAATCAGGGACATGAATTTCCTAAGGAAGGATAAAGTAGTGGCTAGGTCCAAAATCCCGAGGCTTTTCTAGATCTCCCGGATAATGGCTTGCGGACTTCTCAGTTGAAATCGTCTCGCGAGGAATTTAGCAACCCACGTCGAATTTCCGTTAGCGACCAGAGGTGGTGGGTTTCCGTTTTTCGTGAGACCATGACACGCGTAAGCGAAGATAAGGATGCCACATGGCACCACAAGTGTGTGTGACACTTGGCATCCAAAACCTGATTTGGCTTGAGGGAGAGGAGGAAACTTCCTTTTTTGTCTCATCTGGATTATTAGCTCCAAAGGGAGGAGAAAGAGTGAAGGAGAAAAAGGAAGAGAAAGGAGAAATGAAAATGTGAGAGGATGAGAAATATAGAAAAAGAAAGGAAGAAAGAAAAAAGCAAAATGGGGAGTAAAACAAAAGGAAAAGGCGAGAAGCGTGGGGAGAAAGAAATTAGATAATCTGAGAGAGGCTTGTTCTTCGGTTTAGAGAGAGAAGAAAGTCGGCTTCTCTACAAAGATGCGACGATCGGACACGTCGGCTGCAGCACTCAGCATAAGAGTGAGGATTGGTCTACGATCGAGGGCTCGATGTTGAGTGGGATTTGGGAGTTTAGGCAAACTCCATAAGGTGGCTTCTCTACTTAGCACCTTTGGCTTAGGGTCGTGTAATGGATAGGGATTTGTGAGAGCTGGATGGTAGGTGGTCACGGTTCAAGATTTGGACCGGCGGGAAACTCCTAGAGTGTTTGGGCGATCCACGGACTGTTTATTGTATTGAATGTGATGTTGCCATGAAAAGAAAATAACATCTTGTTGTGAAGTGACGGTTCAGATGGGTTGCGGATTGTCTTTGCTTATGTGACTAACCTTATGTTATTGTCATAAATTAACTATGATGCATGAAGATTTAAATTGTTAATATATGCATGAGTATTAGCATGTGTATGTTTGGTGTGCCATTGCATTGCACTTAGGTGAGGGGTGGCAGTAGGAAATTCCACTCTTGGGCTTTGCTGCCAATGGGACTAACACGTGCCGAAGACACGCTTAGGGGATGGAAATTAGGGACCTTAGGGCGAAAAACTTGACCAAGATGGCCTTATCTTGGCCACCACGTTTTTGTAAAAGTGCGGGCAAGAGACACCACCAGGACTTTGTATAGAATTGCAATTAAATACAATTGTAATAAATCATTTTTGTATAAAATGTACATTCTTATAGTATTAAATGTAGGCCCAAGTGGCAAATTTTACCAATATGCGGTCTTGCCTCATGACTTGAGACCGTGTGCCAGATTTCTCGGCAGGTTGTGATATGCCAGGGATGGGCGTCCACACGGGCACAGTAAAGAAAGTATAGAATAAAGGGAAAAATACAAGAATTACGTGGAAAACCTTGCGGGAAAAAAACCACGGGCAAAGAAGAAAACTTCACTATCAATTTGAGAGAAATTACAAAAATACGGCTAATAAGGAATAAACCCACATTTATAAACATATAAAAGAAAATGCGAGGCAAGAAGATTATCTTAGTAGGGGCTTGCCACCATTTTCTCGACTTTCTTTCACAAAAAGTAAAGTGTAGACCTTTGGAGTCTTGTAAGCTAAAACCAAATTCGGGTCACAAAACAACAATCTCCACCTTGACACGAATTCCCATCATAAGCGGAAAAACGCCAACGGACTCTATATCTCAAAACAAGATCAAAACCATATTCACCTCTTCCCGCAATGAAAGCCACAGTAGGGCAAAACTTCAATAGCCCGAGTCCTGAGTTTGAACAATGCATAAACAGCTATAGAATGACTTAGTCATCATAT